>CM031860.1:53043670-53109408 GCA_018697195.1 Certhia americana | reverse complement strand
CATCCATCCATCCATCCATCCATCCATCCATCCATCCATCCATCCATATCTCTCTCTCTCTCTCACTGGAACATCCAATTTATTACAGAACCATAGGCTAGTTTAGGTTGGTAAGGACCTTTAAAGGTCATTTAGCCCAACCCACCAGCAATGAGCAGAAACTTCTTCAAATTTTCTGGTTTTTGCTGTACTGGCTGTTGAACAAGGATGAAGGAGAACAGAATCTTTGTGGCAGGTAACTGCAATCAGCTGGACTTTCTGGCATAATTTTTTCACTACAAGCTAAAGATTTAAAGCTGGCACAGACTAGAGTCTCTTCAAGCTATAGGGACTCATCATGTTTTATACAGTCTAAAAATTTTTCATTGCTTTGCTGCATTGCCTGTGAAATTGATAGAGACTATCACTTATAATAATAGCAATGTGTTATATTTCTTTGGCATATGTGTGGGTATGTTTCTGCCAGTTGACAGAGAATGCCTGATGTCAAAAGACAAAATGGAAAAAAATATCTTCTCTTTCTTTTGCAATGGAATAAAATAGTGTGTGAATTTTGTGGCAACCTTGACTTTTCATGGTGACCTAAAAAAAGTTTTATTCAAAAGGGTGACAGGTTAGGAATTTGCACGTGAAAATCCAACATCAAAACCATAGCCCTTTAGGTGTGAAAGCAGAAGGTAAATCTGTTCCCATTGGTTTCTCTGAATGTATAATTGCACGGTGGTTTTTTTAGTCACTGTGTTTCAGCCAGTGGCAGTAAGAGATAAAGAATTGTGGTTTGTGTTTTAATAAAAAAACTGTGATCCTGACAGGGTGTGTGCATCCTAACCACTTCAGCAGCAGAAAACTCTGAAGCTAGAAATGCTGCAAGGAGGAACTACGTAGACATTTTTTGGGGTCACTTTTTTACTGTCTTGCCCAAAATTGTGATGCAAAACCTTGTCCCGTTCATGTATACAGGCATCTTCCTTAAGCCTATAGAGGGGCTAGATAAAAGAAGCTTTCTGAATAATATAGGTTTAATTAGAGTATCAAGTAAAAGATTAGGCAGGTTTCACTTCAGAGATGTGAAAAAGGCATATGAATAAATAGCAGTTATGGTGCGCATTTGGGCTAAGGCCAGCTATCCACAGACAATAAAAGATTTTCAGTTAGATTGCTGTTTTTTTTTTTTTTCTTTTTCCCAGAACTGCTTTTGTCATCTCTAAATCTAAATCTAAATCTAAATCTTCTGTATTATATAGATATTGAATGCATTTAAGCAAACTTCACATAAAACTATAAATATATGGAATATCAAATAAATTTATCTGGCTAGTTGTACCACTTTTTAGTTAGATAATTTTATATGCTTTGCATTAAATATCTCAGCTCAGCTACAGTTGTGAACTGCAGTGTCATTTATGAGCAATTTAAGTAAGTGCACTGTTTTACTTTTGAAATTAATGTAGTTTAAACACATGCTTGCTACTGACCATAATCTGTCATGGAAACAGATTTAGAGATCCTATGTCATTGTCTTCTTATTTTGGAACAGCAAACAGCAAAAAGAGGAGAGACCTTCAAAGATAGCAGCAGAGGGAAAAGAAAGTTCCTTCAGTTTCTTTCTAGAAGCCATCAGCTAAAGTAATGTTTTCAGTCAGCATCAAGAGAATAACTTATTCCTGGCTTTTTGCAGCGTATACCATCAGGAAGCCAAACATTTTTTTGGGGCACAGTGGAAGTAAACATCTTTTTGTTGTCTGCATTAGTGGGTATCCCCTTAGTGGGTATCCATTACTTTTCATTTTTTCTACCAATTCATTTTAATTTTTATGCTATTAAAATGTTCAGATTTGTCACAGACTTTTACTGGCTCTGAGTAAAGAGTAGGCTACATGGACATGCTATAATATTTTCTTTTTCAGCAGTAAAAGGATTTTACCTCTTGGATGTATATTCGGATTCATTACTTCATGTACGTTTGGGCAAGATCTAAATACATAAAAAAAAAGAAAAAAAACCCTGCTTAATTAAATATTAGAAATTGCCATTGTTCTATGAAACTTCTTAAAGAGTCCAGTTTAAATTAGTGAGTGAAAGTTGCAAGGATAACAAGTACATTTGAGAAATGACTTGGCAGATTTTGAAATTCAGCAGTTGGGCCAAACCTCTCATTTTTGTTCACTTAAAGCTCCAAGTTTGATGCAGAGAGCTCTACTCATTCTGAAAACATTCATTTTAGACATAAATATTGTAATAACCTTATTGATGCTTTAGCATATTCAGTGGGTTGTTGGAAGGATGAGTTTCCTTAGGGAGATAGGAGCTAAAACTCAATTTCCACGTGCAGCTGCGCCACTCCACATGGCTTCCTTTCTATTCTGCTAAATAAGTATAACACTTCCCCTAGTCCTGATGTGGTACTCTTCCATCCTGCTATTACTCTGCCATGGAGATTATACGAGATCTGTTGGGTGTGGAGGAACCACATAAGTGTTATTTTGGTGTTGATTCTCTCACCATGACCCTCTTTATCCACTGGGCCATAGCTCTGTATCAGTCTGTCCAACAATGTTTGTGGATTATTGCAGTAGTAGTAGTATTTAGTATCCAGAAGCAAAAAGTTATTTTGTAATGAAGATTTGGCCAGGAATCACATTAAGACTGCATTAATGCACACTCATTTTATCTGTATCTAACCATCCACCCTTGGAATTGCCTAACATTTTGGAAATTCCACCACAAGCCTTAGAGTTTCAACTAGCCCACTCTCACAATTTCAAAATAATTTAGGTTAGCAGCAGCTTTTGAGCACAGGGTGAAGCTGAGGGGTTTCCTGTTCAGTCATCAAGATGTAAACCACACAAGAGGGTACTAGAGTGTGTGATAATAGCATGGACACACCAATAATAAAACATTTATTTATATTAATTATCATTGATTTAAAAAGTAATTTATTTACTTACTTATTCTTTGGCAAAGCTGTTTTCCTGGTGTTTAAATCTGCTGGGTGATATTCTACTGTTTTTCTGTTGGCCCTGACAGAATTGAACAAAATTTACTGTTAGAGACCAACAATAAGTGGGGAAGAAGTGCAAGTGCAAGCAAAGCTCCAAAACTAAATTTAAAAAAACCCCAACTTTTCAATGCACATGTGTAAATAATTATCTTCTTCTCTACCTCGAACATTTTCATTCTCTGAATATTTTCCTTTTTTTTAATTTGTTTTATTTTTTGTTTTCAGCTATTTGGAAAAAAGAACAACTGTTTCCTGCTGAGGGAATGAAAAGCTGGAAACTGAATTCCTTCATCCACTGTTTTGGGTACATTAGAATAGGGTACTTATTGAATTCTTCTGAATAGGAATTAAAACCCAGGGGCACCTATCCAAGATCTCTATTGCTGGTAAAATAGTTGCTACACACCAGTGGTGTAGCTACCAAAACAACAGAGCTCAGTTCTCTTGGCCTCTCAACTTCTCTCTTGCTCTTGAGCCTCTCTTAGAAACAGAACTCCTTATTTTACTCAGGTGCAATAATACTAACTTCTAAATCCTTGAAACAAGAACTGAGATGATTTCTACTTCTACCTTTTGACTACTGCACATTTCAGTGTTTTCAGCAAAAAGACTTAGGATTATCTCACAAAGAAATCCTACAGATGAAAAGATGGTCATGTCCCTTAGGACCTACCAAAACTCTTTTCAGTTTGTAGATTCTATAATCAGTGTTGCCAAATTAGGTTTCAGTTTTTCTTTACTGCCCCAAAAACCTATTTGAAACAAGCAAACAATAAAACAACCAAATAAAAACCTCCTCTCCACACACACTTTAATCACTATTTAAATTCACATATTGCTAATGATTTTTTCTAGACGTTTATTATGGAAATACTAAAGGGCATAAATGAAAAGATGCAAATTTTAGAAGAATGACAAGATGTTTATTTTCAGCTGTGGGTTTAGCAGGAGAGGTATGCTTGAGCAGTTGCTATAGCTATGGAGAATTTTGGTTAAGTGGTTAAATCTGTACTACAGTGATATATCTCTGGAGCATGTGGAATATGAACAGGTAACTGATTTCTGTCATCTCAATTCTCTTTATCATTCATGAATAATTTTTTTGTCTTAAAAGAACAATTTCATTCCTTACGAAACTCTTCCTCCAGCTCCCCCAAGGCAGTCTGTATTACAAATGCAAAAGGCTGTTGCATGAGTATTATACATACAGTGAACATAATTTTTGTGTGTTTGAATTTGCTTCATTCCTCCCTGCCCCTTGCTGTGGTGAATTTCCCAACATGCACCTGCGGAGTGACCTTCTGCATGTTCTCCTTTGCCTGCAGCAGGGAACTACTTTAGTCTGTTTGGTGGTTTTTGTCTCCGTGTGAGATGCAGCACTGAGGTTTTACTGGTATCTCTATGATACATCAGAGCTACATGCATGTTCCTGGTAACTAGTAGCATAAATGGCTCAGGATTTATCAGAAACTTATGAGAACATTTGAATGTTCTATATTAATAAAATCCTGACTTTAAAAAGAAAGTGCTCTCTTTTTACTTGCTTAAAAATAAGTATTTTTCACCATTTTTGCTTTAAATATTGCTATGCTGTTTTTTAAAATCCCCTTGTCTAATTATAGGGCCAAAACATCTTCCCTTCACAGAATTTTCATCATTCTCTGGTCAACACTACAGCAACATTGTTTCCTCCTAAAAAAGTGTGGGATTTTTTTTTTTAAATGCAATTTAGAACACTTTCACCTCTTTTTGCTTAAAATATAGAATTTCAGTTAGCTAGGTATGTTTTATAAATTTTTCCATTTATGACACTCATATCAGACTGACCAGATACAAAATCCTAAGTTGTGTGTTTGTGATAGTACAGGCAAGTGGCACAGACAGAGCAGCAATACCCATTCCTCTCAAGATTCAAGTTAGATTATCTATGGACAGAGGATATTCTGGGGAGAAAAAGTGAGAGTAGACTTCAATTTAGGTGATGATTAACTCATATTTAAATGCAGACCAATTGTAATGGAGCACCTACAAAAATAGAAATTACATTTACATTAAAATCAACTGAATTCATCTTGATTGTTCTGTTGTGAAGTTATGATTAATTTATGATGAATTGGTTGTATAAAAGTGTCTGTTTCAAAGATCTTATAATTTCCAAGAGCCATGAAATTATTAGGTAAAATTTAAGGCACTCCATTTAAAAGTTTATTTATTTCACAGCATTTAAGGGAATTGTTACCAGAGTAAATTTTACTTGTTAGGAATAGAAGTTGGCCAAGCACAGATGATTAAAAGAGACAAAAGTCCATTTCCTCTTATTTTGATTGTATCTCTTTTCTTTTGTTTCAGTAGTGAAACAACAAGAAGAAAAGTAATGATCATATTTACTAGTTCTCCTCTGACTGCAATACTTTGCATGTAACACTGAAATATTGCCTGATGTTTTTTTCAGTCAGTTGCTACATTGCAAAGGCCCTGCTGTATTCATGTCAAATCCTTCTTCATGAGAAACTGTAAATCACCTAATCTGGCCCAAAATATCCAGAAGCAATTCCTTATTGCTTAAACATTATTTCAATTATCTGGATTTGTTGTTACTTATTTTTACAGTTATTTGAATATTTATTTGGTTTTGCAGATATGGTTGAGAGTGCCTGTCATAGAACAGTCCCTGTGACAGATGAGTCACAATTGTAAAATTAGTTCCAAAGGATGCATAAACCAAGGGAAAATAGGTGGATACAACTGAAAAATGGGGATAAAACAAAAAGCTCAAGGTAAAAGGAGTTTTTCTAGAAGTAAAGGAATAAAACATGGAGCATGCAACTCTGTGCTGACTGTAGACATCTAAAAGTTCCCAGTTTGAGAAACAGCCACCTCTCAGGTCTGTGGAAAGAGAAAACCACACTTGTATTTAATATTTGCATTTCAATTACTACTATTGAAAGAGGTCAGTATTGTATTTTATGGGCTACTTCATACAACAAAAGGATCATACTGTTTAGCACTCTGATTATATCAATCTGTGGCTTAAAGCTATTTTCTAAATAAATTGTTGCCAGGATGACTATTAAGGGATGCTCTCAATCAGAAACCATCCTGTTTCCTGAAACAGCTACTAAAGTGGTGTGTGCACCACACATGTCAGTATGATTGGACTTTGGCAATGACAAGGTCCTTCAGTTATATGATGGTTTGAAAATGCATTGTACTGTTCATTTTGTCTTCTGGTCACATCTATGTCTGTAGATGCTTTTCCTTTATAGCAGGATTTGAGTTGGGAGGAGGTTGAGCCAAGTCTACTGTGGCCCAGATTAAGCAAAACTGCAGTCAGGAGGGCAGAAGTAACTTTGAAATAGTTTAAATCTAAGAACAGTTAACATAGTCAAAAACTTCTAAGGAAGTACATAGAAGAGACTTTTCTATTTTTGTTCTTTTGAAAATGATACTGCAAGTGAGAGAGATTTTGAACCTGGCTTCACTGGGCTAGGTCACTCTTGAAGATAAGCTTGGATTTCATAGTTGGTTGAACACAGGTGTGCCTTTCTGTTTTGGATGCCTGGGTATATCCTGCCTGGCCTGAGGTGCTGCTCAAGAGGGCTATAGGTCTTTTTCAGATCTTGGATTGAACTTCTTTGGCTGGTGTCTGTTGACACCTCAAAACAGGGTCTGAAATCTCAGCTGCCTCGAGCTAGCTGAGCAGCTGCCTGAAATGAGCAGCTGCCTGAAATGAGTCTTGGTGTCTGCTCAGGCTGCAGAGGAGGTGCAGCTAGTGCTTGCAATACACAGCTGGGAGCATGGGAGAAACACTTTCCTCTGAGGAAAAGTGAGGGATCACTGTCCACCATCTTTTGTATGAAAGAATCTAGTAGTCAGAGAAGGTATGCAGCCTTGTAGTGTGACCATTCCTGTGTCTTGCTTAGGTATTTGTTCTCAACTGGAAAGAAAAGAGGTGCAGGAGCCCAGTGTGGGCTCCTGTGTCCCAGCTGGAAACCTGCACCCCTTGGATTTTCCCTTACAGTTTGCTTATGTGCTGACGAAGGAGAGGAGATTTCCTGCATGGTGCCAGGGCAGGTCATGAAGGCTTCTCATCAGAATACTCTGCAGTCCTCATCCTGTGGGTGCTATCCACAAAGAGGGCTTGGATCTCCTAAAAGATGAGCCCAAATATTCCTGTTCCTGAACACTAACTACATGCAGAAGGACAGTATGGGAGTTTTGGACAGGCAGAGGTAGGTATGTCCTACCTCCCTAGGTATGTCAGATAGTTTTGCTGTACTGGCTCTGGCTAGGATGGAGTTAATTGTGCTGAGAGCAGTCTGTTGCGTGCTGTACTGTAGGTCTGTGACCAGAACAGTGTTGACAACAGACTGTGTTCTGGCTGTTAGCAGTGCTTGCATAGCACCAAGGCTTTCTCTTTTTCCTGTTCTGCCCTCCCAGTGAGTAGGCTGAGGGTGGGCAGAGGCTGGAAGGGGACAGCTGACCCCAGCTAACCCCAGGGATATCCCACACTGCACAGCATGTGCTCAGCAAAAAAAACCCAATCCCAAGTGAAGGTTTTTTTTTCTCTTTTGAAAACAGCCACTGCTCAGTGATTGCCTTCACACCATGAGTTTTGTTTCAGATTTTTTTTCTTTTTCTTTCCTTCACTTACTAAACTGTGTCTGTCTCAACCCACAAGTTTCCTTACTTGCTTTCCATCTTTCCCCAACCAGGGGTAGCCTGCTGCAGGCACAGCAGGTAGGGATTACAGGAAAGGAGGGAAAAGCTATTTGACCTTTCAGCTGGTCACAGGGGGTTCAGGATCACAGTTTTGACACTGGCGTATAAATATCACCCAGATCCAAGGCAAAGGCCTCAACACTTTTATATAATCCCAACTACTGCCCTAAAATGGAACTTTTTTGTTCCTTTAATTTTTAAAGGTCAGTTTTATGAATCAGTAATAAGGTCATCCATGGCAACATTGTACTCACTACAATAAATACTCCATAAAACAGATGCTCTTCTGATTACCACATTTAAATGACTACAGTCCTCCAAATGTGCCATGTCGTTACATGTTTTTATCTAAAGTGAATTCTACTAACATAATGATAAATACTAATGGCTCTATTATCTTAGCAAAATTTTGTAACTGACCACTTGCAAAACTACTTAGAATTTATGACTGACACAATTAATTTGGATTCTCTTCACCTAAAAGAGTGCTCTAGGTTTCCTTGGCAACCTGTAAAAAGCTATGTGTAAATACAGAAACCAATCAGCACACTATCAGTTCAGGTAACCCCACAAAAACACAAGCATTTTGAACAGCAATTATTGTGCTGGCTAAATTCAGATTTTAGAAATTTCACACAGAAACAAGACACTGCAGTACCAAACTGCAGTAACAAGCTGCAAAGTGACAACTCCTTACAAGAATCATGTAATCATAGAATGGCTTGGATTGGAAGGGACCTTAAAGATGATCTAGTTCCAACAACCAGCTGTGGGCATGGATGGACCAGGGTGCCCAGGACCCTATTCAACCTGACCTTGAACACTTCTAGGGACTAGGAATCCACAAAAACTTAATGTATTTCAGTGCCTCACTACATTCACACTAAAATTTTTCGTCCTAATATCTATTCTAAACCTGCTCTCTTCAGTTTGAAGCAATTTCCCCTCATTCTGTTCCTGCATAAAAATTCTGTTCCTGCCCTTGTAAAAAGTCTCTCTCCATCTTCCTTGTAGGTTCCCATCAGGTACTGGACAGCTGCAATTAGGCCACCCTAAAGCCTTCTCTTCTCCAGGCTGAGCTATCCCAGTCCTCTCACCCTTTCCTCATGGGAGAGGTTCTCCATCCATCTGATCATCTTGGTGGCTTCCTCTGGGCTTGCTCCAGCAGGTCAATGTCCTTCCTGTGCTGGGGACTCCAGAACTGGGTGCAGTACTCTAGTTCCACACACAAAATTGTAGAAGACATTGAAACTAATTTTATCAGGGAATCAAGTCCCTGGTGAATGTGTTATGAATGCCACTTCTCTAGTACTGGTTAGCACCTGCATTCATGCTTACAACTAGGAAACATAGAATAGACTTTTATTTGTATTACAGTATCATCTCATGTGGAAATTTAATGAATCCTAACCAGGTGACTTTGCACTGGATGAGAGAAAAAGAGAGCAAGTGGTAAGCCACTGTGGCTGAAGCAGAGGTTGACACTCTTCTAAGGCATGTTTCAAGCCAAAAGCTTGCAGTCTTTCAGGAGGGGAAAATATTTCACTCAGTCCCAATTGCTCGGTACTGATGGAGACTTCTCCTTTAAAGCCATTGCTGTTCTGAAACTGATATTCGGTCTTTGTTGTTGTGCATGACACCACGCCTTGCAAAGAAATGCCAGGAAAAAATGCAGTGTTTGGCATGGTTTTCTTCTCACTGCTTCTGTACTGAATCAGATTAAACACATTCACACAGCAATAAAGTAGTATGGGTCACTTCAAGCCAAATGCTGCAATATAATCTGAACCACATGGCAGAGATTTCTTGGGGAGGTATGTCATGAGAACTTTGCCTCCAAATAAAGTGGTATGAATACTGAGCTTGGCCTCTCCTTGCATTACCCTTCTTGTATATTTCCCTAATAGTATCAATTGCACAAGGCAATATCCTAGCTTTAATAATATGTACTTATTTAAGCATAGCATCTCTCACCTCAAGTCCATACATTTGAGACCAACCTGCTTTTACAGAATCCAAAGCATATTGGAAGGGACTCACAAGAATAATCCAGTAAAACTCCTGGACCATTGCACAACCCAAATTTAGTCAAGTTCCTGTAGTCTGAACCACTGATAAATTGTCAGGCAATGACTGCTGGCTGCATTGATGTTGCGAAGCAAGACAGGGACTGTGGGTACCTGAAAGGTAACCACAGATATTTGGCACTTGGAAGAATGCTGCTGGGAGGCCTGGGTACCTGTAATTACTGTTCATATTATTGTGCTTGCTTATGCCAAGCATTTTCTTATCTAAAATAACAGCTCTTACATGGCACAGTATAGAGCAGAGAGATTAGGCAAGCAGTGGATGGAAATAGAAATGCTTATTAAGAATGAATAAAATTTGTCTCAGTAAGTTTTTCTAAACTCACTGAAAATCATGTATTCTATGAGAAGATGAGTAAGACTACAAAATAACCAAATCTATCATGTGGACACTGCTTTCGCATTTTCCAGTCCAAGCAGATAAATAATAAACCAAGTGGACATGACTGAGGGAATTCTTTATCCATGTAAAATGGTTTATAGTAGCATAATAACAGTATAAAAAAAGTGCTTTTGAAGTGCTGGTGGTTTGTGATCACAGAAATGAAGTCACTGAATTACAATGCTTCATCTGAATTTGTTCCTGGGTTATTAACACTTTGTTAAGGTTTTTAAGAGGTTTAAGGTTGCATCACTATAACTACACTAATTTTTTCATTCCCTGGCTTCTGTGCAAACCCTTGAGATACTTCACATCTAAATCATAGAGGATTTCTTCTGGAATGAAGAGCAAAGGTGTGAATGGGCAACAAATGTGTTTTAATTTTCAAGAAGATCCTTGTAACAAAAGCAGTCTCAGAAGACACACAGAATTTGAAAATGTGCCATCTAAAGATAATTCTACCTACCTGTGTGTCTTTCTGAATGTTTATATTTATATTTTATATTATTTTCTCTTTTGTCATTCTCATAAGCAGTACAGTTTTCAGACTTTTTCTGTGTTAGTACCTACCAATATTTTTACGCTTTTAAGTTTGTACAGCAGAATATATTGCTTATTTCTGTCCTTACATCTTGTAATGAAGGGTGCAAATCCCTATTCACCTGGGGAAGTCAGAGGAAAAAATATTTTACTTCTTAAATCTCTCACTAGTCCTTGAAATCTGGGAGTTACCACCTGCCAGACATTTTGGGGACTACTTCATGTGAAAAACTAAGCTAAAGCCTTTTAGTTTTCCACTATTTCCACCTACCTAGAAAACCTAGGATTCCCAGACTTAGTAGTCAGAAGAATTGAAAGTTTATTATCTCCGTCTTCCATGGATGAGCGAATAAGAAGTCAGGTAGATGATATTGTATCTCAGCGGATGCAGTGCCAGAGAACCTCGGGTGCTGTGAGACTGAGCACTGCCTGGGGTGCTGTCATGGCATGTGTAGCTCTTTCTAGCACATACCAGAGGCCAGAGTCTGGCAATCTGCCCCACAGCCCCAGGAAAACCTACTGTTTCAGCAGACATTTGATTTAGTGTTAAGTGCCTGGATCAAAACTCCCTCCTTATTCCCATTATGTTGATGGTTTGCTACTTCTCTGTAACAGCAAATCACAGAACAACCTGAGCCTACCTACTGCATTTGACAGGCAAGTAACAAGGTAGAACTTGAAGAAAATGCCATTTCTGTTCTTCCTTGCTACCTGCTGTCAGGAAGGAGCTAGCAGGTAAGCAGATTTTAATTTAATTTTACTCCATCTGAGTCAAGGTGGACTAATCTGCATATAAATGTAATAATGTAAGTCCTTGATCCCTCCCTCACAGACATAGAATATAGCCTAAAATATGGCTCCTAGTCTCCAGGGAGAATAAAATTACCCTGCCCAAGGCTGGAGAGAAATATGTACCTAGTGAAAAGAGCAGGATACACCGAACCACTCTGCAGCTACTGTCCTCTAAACCTATATCCACATTCTTAGTATCTGTGAATCCAACAATGTCATACTGTATTTACAGGTTGCCAATGAAATCCAGTTTATGGGAGGATAAAAATTGCTCCAAGTGTTATCACAGCAATGGTTTCCATGCTGTATTAGATGTTAGTAGTGTAATTCTTCCAAGTAAAAAAGAAAGCAAGAAAATACCTTCAGAGATGTTTCTTTCATTTATAAGTGTATTGATGGAGTTTTTGAATCATTGGCAAAACACACAAAAAATAATTAATTTTATTATTTTTATTTTTCCAATTACCTTAGGCAAACAGCTGCTAACATTTCCTAGACACAGAGTTCTTCAGGGAGAACAACAAATCATAAACCAGTGATTTCTGTGGGGGATTTCTGACTGGAAAACTGTATTTATTAATTATATGTAAATTTCTTAATATTTTGATGTCTTGATTAAGCAATCTGTATAACTCACACTGAAAAATCAAATGTAAGAACAGTTTAATTTGGAGAAAGTGAAGACACTTTGCTGAATAGATTATATTTACTTATTTAAACATTCATATCACTCAGATTAGGATCTTAAAATACAAATTACATGGCAGAATTACTGCTGCTGTTGATTCAGTGTCAGCACTCATGTTTGAGAAGAGTAGCTTTTCTCTGGCTGCAGCTAAGTGCCTCTGAAAATAAAAAAAACCCAACGAAAGCCCTCCACTTCAGAAGAATTGTCTCTTCCTCCCTCTCAATTATCCATCGTGGTGTAAAAGCTCTTGTTCTTGACCTGTCCTTCATTGCAATTGGTGTCTGTTCTTGACTAATCCCAGACTAACCTTCTTCTCACATTTGTGACCCAGTCTGGAGGTATAAATTTTGTGGAAGTTATGGCTGGATCCCTGCTCATGCTGCCAGCTACCCCATCTTGTGGCTTCCTGGGATTTCAGTTCACGCTGCCTGACAGCAGCAGCAGTGTGCTTAAGTGAGTGCATGGGTGTCTGAATAAAAATCTTCCAAAAGGAGGGGGACTGAAGGGGGATAGGCTTTGCTGTTTCAGAAGACTTTGTGAATAAGTGCCTGACTCAAAGATGAAAACCAGACACATTTCACAAGCAGCATGATGTCACTTTTAGGAAAGATTTCTTAAATCATCTTTCAGCTGCAGCCTGATGTTTAATCTTTGTTTCAGTTCTTCTCTTCTTGAAGGCCATTCAACAGAAACTGAGTCCAGAAAGCACAAACAAACTATTTTGTAAATAACTGGATTTTCATAAAGGATCAGCACAAATTTGTTAAAAACAAATAGTTTGTCTGTGGTGCCTGGGGATTTGAAAATGATAAAACTTGAACAGTCCTCAAATTTTCCATTCTTTGTGCCTGAAGTAGTCTTGAAATTAGACTGGGAATGGGGCTTCACTCCACACTGGGCTAGTTAATATCTTCCAGTTAACTGTAATAATTTACTTTTTATTTTTATGTATTTATTTATTGCATCTTTAGCTGCTGTCAGAGATTGCTTAGAGGAGCAGAGGACAAACATGCTGCTTTTGTATCTGGGGAGAGTACAGTGAATAGGCTACTTGGTAAAAAACAATAGTGCTAACTTTCTCAAAAAATCTGCTTCATCTCTACTACTTCTGTAGTTCACATCAGAAAATTAATATTACATCACTCCATCATCAATTTCATTCATAATCTAATAAATGCCAAATAAATTTATGGGAAAATTCCCACCAACTTTCAAAAGGTTTGATCAGATTCCTATAATTATTTTCTTTGCAATAGAAGACTGTCAAAAAGCAGGACTGTAAACAAACTACTTTTCCATCTTTCCTTTTTCCATAGAGGCACCATTACTGCATGCCCTTATTCTAGCATGCTGGAGAATACTTTACTATGGACATGTTAATGTGTAGGTGTACATTCCAAACAAATTAAGGAATTCAGCAAAATTAACTAAAGATTGACAATGCAAACAGAAGACATTTAAAGCTATCCCTTGTGTCCATTGTTCAGATTATGTGCCTAGCAAAACCCAGCCCTTACATCCAGTCACAAATTAAACAATGCAAGGCTAAATGTCAAGAAAATGTATGAAAAATATCTGCAAATAGAAACTTATGCTGGGAGAGACAGTCAATGGGAACTGATAGGCTCCACTGCAGGAAAAAGATACTTCACCCGTGTGTCTTTGGTGAAAGCTGAAAAGAGTTATGCTGGGTTTTTAAGTCAAACTTAATCCTTTTACAACAAATGAAAGTTTCATTGAATATGCATCCAAAATTACCATTGTTGGTGTTTGTTCTCCCGTTGCAATATGGGACTGAAGCTAGAGGAAGATGTCCAGGAGAGTCAAAAGGAAGGCACCATTTATGCTCTTCTGCCTTGGCTGTTGCTACATCAGACTCCTCACTGTCTATATAATGCCCTCATACTTTCAGCTAACCCACTAGCACAATATGAGTGCAGACTCTGCTACTTATCCTTGAGGGTGTTCAAAATGATATCAGCTGATTTACTCTCAAGGCTAAGATCAGTGGTCCTGTACCCAACAGGCTTTACTGTGATCCTGTGCCCAAAGGGGTGACTTCAGAAAAGTCCTGTGAAAGACTGGATAATTTCCATCCAGTTCAACAGATTTGCTAAAGCTGATACTTTGGTCTCAGCTTCAAACATAGTATTAGTAATATCTAACACTCAATAATGTCAATTATAACCAAAAAACAATTATAACCTCTTTGGAAGGGAGATCCACATTCGGTATCTGCCCATGCTAGATTGACTGTTGGCACATACACAAAACCCTATCTATTTTTCTGAAGGAAGAAGATTAGGTAAGCCCTTTGTCCTTGCTTTAGGTCAATCTACAACTTATTCCTGTTCATGCCCAGAAGTAAAAAACTCAAGAAATCTGTCTTCATTTCTTTTGTGCCACAGCTGTGCTTTAACCCATCAGGCAGCTAAATTAATTTACAGTTTTTATCCTACCCTATACTGATCTAGAAATAAACTGTGCCTTTAACTATATTTGTTTATCCCCTGAGTGAAACTTAGCCTTTACTTGAGTGAAACCTTTCATAGACCTAACCACCATGCTGCTGTTATCAGCCCACATCCTAATTCTGTGGGGTTTACCTGACACACTAAAGCTATCTCACAAATCTATGCCTTTAGCCTCAACCCCAATTCTGAACCTAAAAGGTAGTTCAGAGGCTCTTGTTTGCTACTCATCATTTGCTGCCAGGACCCTAAGAGCATTAGTAAGTAGCCCTTAAAGGCTCTGACCAGCCAACCCACTGGGGCCATTGGGCCAGCCCATCACCATGTCCCAGGATGCCCATTTCAGTCCAACGGGGCTGTCAGGCCCTATGCAATGAGTTCACAGAAATTCCAGGATCCAGCTCAGCCATGGCTATGCCAGTGACTGTCCATGGACCCTGTTGATCAATACCCCAATCCACAAAGGACTTCCCAGCAGGATATTGATCCTGCCCAGCAACAAGAGTGCTATGTCTGACCCTTACTACCCCCATCAGATAAGGACCCTTACTATCCCCATCAGAGCCCTGACCAGAAAACTGACTTGCCACATTAGCCTTGCCCCTGCCTCACTGCCACGAGTGTGTCTGATCTGGACCCCGAGCTGAATCTGGCTATTACTGCCTGGCAAAGCCCTTCCTCTGATAGTTCAATCAATTCCCTTAACTCCTGGCCCTGCATCACTTGGGACAGTTTTTATCTGAGCTCTACCAGTCCAATAAAATCTACCATAATATTTAATTCACTTCATGCTCATTTAATTCCCTTATCGTAGTGCCCCAGACACTACTGTGTCCCAACAAACCATATCCATTTGTAGTCACCTTTGGTAATGTGCATTTGTTGTCCCTATGGGTCTCACTGTCCATCATCAACACAACCACCTTCTCACTGCTTACTCTCTGAGAACTTTACACTAACTCTGAATCTAGTAATAATTATAATACAGCCTCAGACCAACTGAGGTTCTTTGTCCATAGCAGCAGCAGCAGCAGCAGCATTCACTTAACCTTTAATGCCTTTCAGAGACCTGTAATAAACAAGTTCTAGTTACTTTAGGCTCAAACTCCAGTCCTAGATCTGATTGTGTCCCAAATTTAAACAGTGCTCCATAACCTTATCTCCACACCCCACCCATCCACTAGATTCACCCTTCTGTAGATTGTTTTCAAATCAGCCTCCAGTTCTTTCCACACAGCTACAGTGGCCTGGCAGAGACCTGGGGATACTTAGCTGTGCTTGAGACATTTGGCCAGACTAATAAAGGGAAGGGGTAAAGTTCACCTTGCCCCTTTTATTGGATTCCTTTGGGTTATTAGCTCCTTGTGACCCATTTAATATTTTTAATAATTTGTCCTGAAAATTATTTGATTTCTAAAAATACAGTGATATTGCATCTAATAAGGGAAAGATAAAAAGAAAAAAAAAAATCAAGACATTCCATTTTGCTGCCAAAAAATTGAAGATTGATGCCGGCTAGAGCTCTGCTCTCCCAGCCATGATTCCTGTCTTGCTTTCTCAGAAGCCAGAGGTGACATACACACCTTAAAAACTTTTAAGTGCTTGTGTGTGAATTAAAAGGTGAAATTCTAGGCACACAGTTTTTGAAATATAAATGTTTAACATGTAAAGGAAAGCAGATGGGAAGGATATCATAAGTGTGTTCAGATCAAAACCATAGGAACATCAGATGCAGATTCCAGCAACCATACCAGATACCAGTTTCTGGAATGTTAACCTTGATAAAGCTATGACAACTTGCACAAGCTGAGTTCTGCACCACAGTGCAGGGGGAGTCATAATGGCTTTGAATTGTATATTTTCCACTTCTCCCTAAATCAGGCTACAGTTATGTCAGATGTACATAAATTGCTCAGAATGAAGAATTAGAATGAAAAAGAATATTGCATTGGGGAGGAAAAAAAAGGATAATAAGAATTACAAGCAAGTATTTGCTCTGATAGAGTAAAATAAAAACTAATAAAAATTAATATTTAGTACAAATGTATTATAATTTTTGCCTACTTCCCCAGTCACAGACCATCTAGAAAAGCATTTTCTAACATTTCATTACTTTAAAACTTTCACCATAAACTGGAAAATCCAACATATTTTGATAATAACAGATGGTTATGAAGTGAATATGGAGCTGTATGTCACTCCTGGGGCTTTATGGCTATTCAGAATCTACTTGAATTATATGCTTATGGTTAATAACATCAGCAGAGCCACTCCAGTTAATTACAGCATTATAGTTACTTCATGGTTCTCTATTGTACTTTAAGTTGCAGTAAGAAAAGGGCAACCATATAATCCCTCCAAAGACATTGTACTGCCCTTGTTAAAAAGACTGAAAAAGCTTCATAGTTGCAGACAAAATGCAAACCCCAGTATGGAACAAGAGATGCTCTTTAATGTATCTTGCACAGAGCAGCTGAATTGACAGTAATTCCAGCCTGGCCAGATAGCAAACATTGTATTGCTTCTCATTGTGGGCAAATAAAATGGTGTGTTACCTCTTGCCTAGAGAAGGGAGGGAGGAAATGGGAGGTGTAATGAGAATGCAGAAAAGATTCTCAGGAAGCTTCAAGCTGTCTCCAGTTTAATTTAGCTTTTGCTTCTGATTTCATCTCATTCTCTACATTTATGTCCTTTTTCATTTCATTTTCAATGAGAGGAAACATATAAACAAAGCCAAATATACTAGAATACTTCGTTTATGAAATGATTCAGGCAAAGCAAAATAAAGCTATTTCACCAAGAAAATATTAAGGATTTTTTTTAAAAGACCTTTTTGTCAGCAAGGCTCTAAATTATTGACTTATATTTTTCATTAAAAATAAAAGGGCAAACTCTTCAAAGTTGGCTTCAATTCAGATGAAATAAACCCCATGACAAAAAATGGAATTGATAGCCTCAAAAAAGCCTGTTCTTAAGATACTTTTCCTGTCCTATTGGCTCAATACCCCCTGTAGACAATGGACCAGCAGGAGTTTTCCTATTGTGTCCCTTGCTCACCTCTAGATCCTTTCTTTATGCTCCAAACTCGAGATGGAGAATGGCAGAACCACAGAATTATGTGTGTCAGGGATAAGAGGGTGTGTGTGTGTGTGTGTGTGTGTGTGTGTGTGTGTATTAATCTAGGAAATACTATTTAAACATATCAGTGGGATTTTTTAAAGCAGTATTATGAAATCTGTGCTCTACCCCAGCGTGAGCCAAGCTTCCTCGATACAATGTCTCTGTGATGAGGAGCCTGTTCTCACCTGCTTTGCCACATTTACAGGGTGGCAAAAGCTGCAGTCTCACTCTTGGCTCTCCCTTCACTTGCCAAGCTGTGTGCTTGAAGTGTTTTAGTTATTTCAGAACAAAGTCTGGGAAATAATGTCATCTTTCCATATATTAGCACTGGCCTTTTTGCAGCTTGAACATTGTTCTTGGCTAGGATATGGAGTCATTCCTCACTGTACAGCATAAATATTTCAGAGGCCTTGACTGATCATAGGAAAGTTCTACCTAGATATGTTAATAAAATCTTGCTTTCAGCACCTTACCAAACTGCAGGAGGTATGTGTATGATCCTATGAAAAGGAAAATCTCTGAAAAATGTAAATAATTCACAAATTCTAAAATGTCTCCTTCATCTAAATAGTAAGTTAGTGTAGCTGTATTTAAAATTGCAAATTAGTGTTATAGATGACTTCCAATTTGTTAAAATGTATACACTGATAAAACTGATGATGAAAAATTTTGGATCATAAAATCTAGCAAATGTTGAAGCCAGCATCTTAATTCTAGCTCTAGTACCAGCTGTGGAATCTGCCTTTGAAGCACTCACAGCTGGGGTTGAAGCTTCACTCTTGCAGACAAAGAAATACACTGTCTTAAAACACTGGCTTTAAATTTGCAGTAGTTTAGTTGGAACTTGGCTTAAGAGTTGTTTCTCAATGCAGAGAAACATCTCTTTATCTACTTTAGAGGCAGGTGATGCCACATCTTCAGTCTCAGATGGAGCTAAATGCCACTTCCACAGCAAAAATAAGCCACCAGCTTTAAAATACAGGTTGCGATTCAATTTATAGCTATGTTACACTTAGGCACAAAGACCCTGGCTTAAATTTGAGCTCTTTTCTCATGCAAAATGTCATTTAATCAATTGCAATATTTCCAGTGTACCTGTAGCCCTCCTATTTGAATTTGTATGCCTGCAGCTCAGCAGGACTTTTTCCAGAACAAGCAGAAAATAAGATCTCTGGGTTCAAGCTCCTTGGTTTAGCACAGCAGGGAATTCTCTGCTGAGCTGCCCCTACCTGCAAGCACTTCAAAGGAGCAGTCACAGCAGGGGCTGTGGCTGACACCAAAAGTAGTGGCTTGATCTAACATGGGAGATTTCACCAGTCCTCAGCCTTGAGGGCAATTTGTTCATTTAAAAAAATGTATTTTAAAGTGATATATTGCATGGCTGTTATTAGACCTTGAAGAGAGTAATCGCAGCTGTGTGTCCCTTCCCTGTGGTCAGCTTTGTGAGAAAATGAAGTGAAAAAGCCGAAAGGAGGATGAGTGCATAGAAACTCTGTGATAACCCCATTTCTGCACTGCACTGCAAGTGTGAGAGTATGTGGAAGAGTGAACCACAAAGGCTGTTTGTGCTCTTATTTTATGCTATACAAAGAGAGTTCCATTTCAGATATTTTCATTCGTGGTGTTAGTTAAAAATATCAGGAATAATTTATATCAGGGTTATGTCTTTGCTTTTTGTACCAGAGGACTGACTGCAGAAAGGTTTTGAGAAGTTTTGGAAAGAGAAAAGATGTGCATTACTTATGCCAGTTGAAGGAACTACAGTAGTTCATTCAGTGATTGATACATTTATGTATTTACAGAATGTGTGTCATGGTGTAAATTAGCACATGACCATTCTTTTGGATTTTATTAAGCATTCAAAATTATAGACTCATGTTGGGTGAGTCCTGCCACTGATCAGTCATGGAATCATAGAATATCCTATGTTGGAAGGGACCCAAAAGGATCACAGTTCAAAAAAAAAGGGTAAGCTAGGACAGAGAGCTGTCTAGCTACGTATTTGACATCTATAAAAGCTATAACAAAGTATGTATATAGACCTGTCACTACCTCAGAAGTTGTTCTTAATTTTCTAATTTGTGTTTGCCCCTTCTTGTATGTAAGTCCAGAGCCCCATGAAAGTCTAACTTCTTTAAACATGAAGTGTATTTTTTGTGATAGCTCATAAAATGAGCATTAATGAAGCCTTCTCATTTAGCTAAACCTGAGTTTTAAACTCCCTTTCCTCATCTGAAGAAGAAAAAAAAATCTGCAAGTGCAGCATAGGTGTAATTTTTCAGACAGAATTACCTGATATTGGGCATTACACACAAACTTTTTTTTTTTTTTGTTGTAAGGAGCTGGTAACCCTGTTACCTGCCAGAACACAAATTTGTACTAGGTTTTACGTCAGCGCACACACAAATTTGACTTCATGCATAAAACCTGCCTCCATATCTTAAATTTAGCTACCACAGGGACTTCAGTCAAGGTGAATCTGCTAGTGCTAGTTTTGAACTGAGAGCTTTTCCTACTCATGGAAATTCTCCAAGATTGTTTTCATCAAGCAGTGAGCTGGTGTTGGTATATTACTCTCAGTAATGAACTGACTAGTTTAAGCTGGGTTAGCTGTTCCTTTACAAGTCATGGTAGCTGTAGGATATTTCTGCAGTGACATTTTCTTGGTGTCAGGGGGGCCTAAAAATAACCACAAGAGAAAATGAAGTAGAGGCTGAGCTTTTCTACAGAAAAAAACCCACTTTTTCACAGATCCTTATAGTTCCTGTTGGGGTGGTAGGGAGAAGCTTCAGGTCCCTTGCTCTCTGTAGAAATGTTGTGAGGTGGTTCTGACTGATGGATCTAAGTCTGAACAAAAGAGTGCCATACCTTAAAAAAATCTCACTAATCCTACCCTCTCACCAAACTATGACCTCTTGCTGCTGCCAAAAATAACATCTTCTGAAGTATGACTTCTGTTGTAGCCTCTGTGACACACAAAACCTGAGGGTTTTGCAAACCTTTAAGCAGGAAATTACATGGTGTCCTATATGTTCTCTGTGAATGTGAGTTCTTTCCTGAAGCCAACAGATGAAAAAAGTGAAGTGTGGTTGTGCCCCTGGAAGAAAACTACAAATTAGCAAAATTCAATACTTGAAGCAAAATTACTGTTCCCTGAACTGCACAGTGTCTGCATCAATCACAGGGTGTACTGCTCTATCATACCCCACTCTGGGAATGTCAGGGACATCAAAGTAAGTACTGAATGTGATAACATCCCTTTTAACTTGATGTTAGATGAATGGAAAAACAATAGATAAAGAAAAGAGCTACAGCATAATAGAATGTGCATATACATGTATGATTCACCCTCATAGACAAGCTGAATGTGAGTTAGACACAGTAAAGGGTATTGAAAACTGTCTGAATATCCATGCCTGAAGGATTGTGATCAGTGGCATAAATTCCAGCTGGAGGTCAGTTGCTAGTGGTGTACCACAGGGGTTGATACTGGGGCCAGTACTGTTTAGTATCTTCATTACTGACCCATGTGACAGTGCAGCCTCAGCAAGTTTTCAGGAGTTGGAAAACTGGGAGGAGTTGTTGGTACAGCAATCAGTTGTACTGTCCTTCAGAAGGGCTGTGACAGGATGGAGAAATGGGCAGAGAGGAAACTCACAAAGCTCAAGAAAGGGACATGCAAACTCCTGCGTATGGAAAGAAACAACTGCATTCACCAATCCATGCCAGGCCTGGAAAGCAGCTTGGCAGAGAAGGACCTAGGGGTCCTGGTGGATACCAAGATGAGCATGAGGAGCAAGGAAGGCAAGATGCATTCTCAGTGTTGCCAGCAAGGCTGAGGATGGTGACTCTGCACCAGTGAAGCCGTATCTTGAGTATGGAATTTGGGGCTAACTGGTAAAAGAAAAAGATGGAAAAAAATGGTCCCAGTAAAGCACCATGAAGATGATCAAAGGACCAGAACCTCTTTCATGCAACAAGAGTCCAAGAGAGCTCGTACTATTCCCTCTTGAAAAGAGAAGGCTTGGGGGGATCTTATCACTGTTCATAAGTACCTGACAGGAAGAAATAAAGAGGAAGCCAAGCTTTTCTCTGTAGTGTGCAGTGACAGAACAAGAGACAATGGACACAAACTAAAATACAGGCACTTCTGTTTAAATGCAAGAAAAAATTTCCTTGCTCTAAGGGTGGTCAAGCACTGGCACAGTTTTCTCATCATCTCTATCCATGAGGAAGTTCAGAACTCAACTGGACACAACCCTGGAAAAGCTGCTCTAGCTGATCCTGCTTGAGCAGAGAGGCTGGACAAGGTAACCTTCAGAGGTACTTTCCAAACTCAGCCATTCAATGTTTTTCTCACTTACATATTGAATCAAATTAAAGCTTTCCAGCTGTCAAAAATACATTTTCACGTTAGTAATCAGAGGATCTGTTAAAGGAATTAAATTGTGTTTAAAGGAAGGCCCTGTGGGGCAAGACCATATAAGTTGGGAGTATTGAAGGAAATGTGGAAAAAATCCATGGAGAAGAGGCAATGTGGAAAGAGGTAAAGGGTAGAGAATGAGAAATATAAAGGAGAAGAAGGTAAGGCCTTAAAGTCTGAGACACAAGGATCTAAAACAAAAGACTGATTTGGGGAGTTATTTGCCTTGGTCAATTTTAGTAATTGCTCTCAATTACCTAAGACATGTTTTGAAATAAAACACACATTCCTGGCAGCATATGAATTGCTCTGTTCCTTATAACTGAATTGGTTTGCAGCAAAGGGAATGTATTTCAGTGCTTTCTGCATGTGCTGTTGAATCCTGATGCAACACATACACTCCCAGGCAGCTGGTATGAGTCAATGTGCTTTAGATGTCTGCTGCAGAGGAGAAGAGGGTGGGGATGGCTAAGTGCAGCAAATGGACAGTAATTTTGTGATGCTACCCAGAGGCAAAGCCAACCAAAAATGAAGATAAAGGGATTGCATCCATGGTAAAGTTGCAACAGCAGTGTAAGTGCTGAAAGTGGGGTAACCTGAGCAGAAGTTCAGGTACCCATAATGGCTAAAAGACAAGATCGCTCATAGTAGAATAAAGACGAGTCACTTTGTTACACAATTAGATTTTCTTTTGGGAAAATATCTCAACAGCAAACAAAGAAGTCCCTTTCAGTCTTTGTCTCTCATTTCTGTCTTAATATTTTTGCAAGAAGCAGACATAAATTTGGAGAAGTATGCATGAGAAAAAATAAAAGCACATGAAGAAAGTGAAAACTTATTGAGTCCATCTCCCAAATGAATTGTTAATTTTGGATGCTTACGCAAGAGAAGTATTTTTAGGGGAAATGTGACACAATAATAATTTTAAAGTCCACTTATTACCCATGGAAAAAATCCATTGGCTCCTGATTATTAAAAACATATTCATAAGCTATCCACTAATATATGACTCTGGAACTGCTTTGAAAAACTTTGTGTTCAAAGTCTCCAGTTGGAAAGAACAGAGGAGGCAGTGTTTCACAGTGAAGGACATCTGAGTGGGATTTGGAAAGCTTGCATTCCTTGCTAGGACTTGCTACTGAATGGCTATGTGAGCTTGGGTCTGGTCATGCATTCAGCGCATTTTAACTGGCTTCAACATCAAGCCTCACCTTTCTGACCTACTAGAAGTTCCTAAAAGCTGTGTCTAGAGTGCTACATCCCTTTATCCCAGGTATTGGAAGATCCTTAGTTGCACGTGTGAAATCTGTGATTTTACTTCCTCCCATGCATCCCCTCAATGAACGACTTGCCTGGGGCTGACGGCCCTTTAGCCTTCTTTTAAAATGCCTGAAATGCACTCCTAGAAAGACAGATGAGGTTTATGTACTCTATATTTAGAGGTTTATACTCAGTTTATCTAGAGGCAAATATAGTGGAATTCAAGTCACCCTGCAGAAATTGTCCTGGAGAGGTGGTTTGAGAGCTCGGAGATAAAGCAGAACATGGCAGTTCAGAAAGGATAAAAGTAGAAGGCAGAAACAGATTAGAAGATGTGGAAAGGCTGTGACTGATGCCATGTAACCCTTAGCATGAGTGAAGCATAAAATTAACATCAATAATCAATAGCTGAATGCAATAACAACTAAGTATTGAGTGGCAAAGAGAGGCTGGAAAATATTCAGGTATAGTACTTACTCCTTGTTCATGATTCCTGAGTCAGGGAAATGCATATATTCAAAAGAGTCTGTAATGAAAAAGTATACATATTGTTTATTTAGAGACTTAAAAATGTAGATGTATTCATTTTGGTTACCTTTTCATATTTTTTTTCAGAAGAATTTTTGCTAAACTAAGAAAGAACTTATCTTGAAATGTCCTCTATTCTATGGAGAAAATGCTTCAGTTTTGGCAGGTGTTTGAAGATATGATGATGATTATGAACAGCATCCAAAACATCCAAAACTTTTTAGTGTGATAATGTTTTTAAAAGTGGCTTTAATGGTATCTTCATTTGTACATGAATAAATTTTCATTTATTGCACACATTGTTCTACCATTACTATCTATGCAGTCATTAATGGAATTTTTACATAGACTTCTGCATTTATATGAGGATTTGGGAAATGAAATTTTAACTTTAAAAACCAAACAGAAATTTTGAAAAGTAACTCTGAAAACCAAACTAAACACTCTGGGTTTGTGAAACTCCTTGGTCACAAAAGAGGGAATTAAAGTACTTATATATACCCACAAACAAACACACATGCACACGTAGTTTTCAAAAGTTTGGTTTTACCATTTTGTTGAAGAAATCTAGAATTCTAAAACCTGTTTCAGAGTTGTCAGCTCTTGTATTGCCAAGACTTTTAAGCTGATGACTCAATCAATTTTCCAATTGTCTGCTTCTCTCTACCTGATATTTCTTAATAGAAGCGTCAGTGGCCACATAATTTAGACATAAAAATGGAATTTATAACTTTTCCATTTACTCTGTCTCTATCACTGTCCACTGTCATTGCTTTCTCTCAAGTTAATAACTACAGTGAGAATAAAAATTGTCTGCTCTCCTAATGTGCAGCAACTAGTCAAGTGGCAGAGACTTGCAACTGTATGTATAGCAACTGTTTCTGAGATTTCTATTATCTTCACCCTATTTTACATTTTCTTTTTAAATTGGATATGAATTCACAGACAAAAATTCTTAAGCTTTCTATTTACCCATGAGTTCGTGCATTCGGTTTATTTTAAAATGCTTTAACCCAGTTTTAGCTGTTTCTGGATGGTATTGGTAGTGAACCAAAATATTTTATTTTTCTACAGTTATTTTTCTCCTGCTGTTGTTCTGTAAGGATTGTATTTATTCTGTGTTTTTGGTATTCTTGGTAGATTTGTAGAGCAGGTTGTTCTTTCTCTGAAATCACAATAATGGGTTTGTGATAGTGGAAATTGCCAGCGATGGTTTGTGAATTACAGTGTTGGCAAGCAGTGTTGGTAAAGCAGATGGACATCTAAGAAAAAGAGTTCCTTAATTACTTTTTAAAATTAAGAAAGGATTAAAATTTTGGAAGTTGTGCAAGAAACAGCACTTTTCTCCAAAAAGCTTCTTTTTAAAAAGTTCACCAAAGAGTGCTGACTTCTGTTACCACATACTACAAGAATGAAAGCCATTTTTCCTGCATTAAATATTGAACAATATGCTTCAAACATCTGAAAAGTCTTTCGTATTCTGAGGAAAGCTACCTGAAAATTTGCGATCAAATGTGTGATCGCTTTTGAAGCAGTTTGGCCAACACTTTCTTTGTGTCTTTGCACTTGTTGAACTTATTTCAAAGTATTCAGAGATGGCATGAGTCAAATGGTAAACTTCTAATAACTCACAGTATTGCAAATGAGTGTATTTATTAATTTAATAATTACATAGTTATGCAATAATCTCTTATTTTTTAAATTTATAGGCATTTTGATGCAAGCTAGATCTTAAAATGCAAGGTCTAAGTTAGAGTGGGAACAAAAGAGAAAACTCACATGAAAAGAACCCCTTTATTTTTCTAGAGTTTGCTTTGAGAGTATAAAAAGACTGAAGTTGCCAGTAGTGGGGATGAAAAAAGTAGTAGTGAGAAAACTTCAAATACATACATGAATTAGCAGATTCAACTGAGGACCCTGTTTAGCTGAATCACAGAAATACCTCCTTATTTCTTGTAGCTTGATCTAGCTGGAAATCACTCAGAGTGCAGAAGTAACACTATACTAAATTTTTCTACACAGATGTTGTGATAAGCACTTTTCTGGCAGTTTACACCTACTGAATTTGGGTGTCTGCCTTTATGGTGGGTGTGGGGGACTTTGGAAATAAAATCCTTGGAATAAATATGATTAGTAGAATTACCAACCACGTCTGTTATTGATTAAGAAAAGTTTTTGCAACCAAGCTTGGCCCAGATAGTAAATGTAGATGTTCCATGGATGAGAGGAGGAATAAGTGACAACAAATTGTAATTGTGTGTCTGCTTTTTATCAGTGACATGAAATCTTTTGCGGAAAAGAAAAATTCTGGGATTTCATGATGAGCTTTGCCCTGCCATTCTCCCTCTGCCCATCAAACACAGGAACACAAGGACATGCAACACATTGTACAGGAGTCAAGGAGCTTGGCTGTTTCTTTTGGCTAAAACCCTGTAGTACAGAGGCCCCTTGCCAAGCAAACTAAAGCATGCCAGTCATGCCCCTGTCCTTAAAGGACCATCTTAGTCAAAATAGCAACCCAAAAAAAAAAAAAAAAATCCAGTCTCCCATAAACTTGGCTCAGAAGGGTTGCTTCTATGCAACTTAAAAAGAAGCAAGAAAAATAAAAGGCCCCAAGCTACCAAGAGTTTGTAAAAAGCGTAACTGAGGGTAATGAGAAAATGAAAATTAGCTTTCATGTACTGTCTAAAAAACTGAGTAGTCAACATATGAAGCATGTTTAAAATTTCAGCCAAGTATACTATTTGACAAGAACAATAAAAAATGATCAAAACCTTTCAATTATAGCTACATAAATGAAATTTCAAAATGAAGGTCAGGGAAAAGTGGAGATGTGTAGCTTTGCTTTTGGTTTAGCTCTGTTGCACAAAAGGCAGCAGATTTCCTGGGGCTTTTACTTTCAGAAGAGGGATGTGCAGTGCAAACAAATTTCAGGACCCTGCAGGAGATTTCATGAGTTGTTTGTCTAAACATCAGACTGGAGCAAATCAGAGGAACCTGCATTATCCTTGGGGTGACCCACTATATTAAAATGCTGAGTATTTTAAAATGTTTCATTTTATAACTGAGAAGGTCTCTGTCTGTTCATTTGGATAGTTAGTGCAAGTTTGTTCTATTAATATTTTGCTAGACAGTACATCCTTGTTAGTGCTTTAAGGTTTTTTTTGCCATGGTTATTTAACTGAGAAGAAAATATACAGGCTCTTCAGGACATTTAAATTTTCTTTAAAAACCCCAAACAAACCCAACAGGAAATAATCAAAACCAAACTTACATAGAATTGATGCAGAACAAAAAAGATATTTTCTTACAATCAAATGTGAGTTAACAAACAAGTAACTAGCTTCTGAAAATGGGACATAACTTTCTAAAATCATTTAAACACCTTTGAAAACTGGATTTGAAAATCTTACTGACAGCATAGACAGATTCCTTGTCAAGTACTACTGAAGGAAGAACTGAAGAATTTGGTTTTCAGTTCTCTAAATCACGAATGCAACCTATAAATAGCTAAAAATGTCTGTCAGGGGCCAGATCTTTATGCTGAGACTATGACACTACACGGGCATTGTGTAAACTTTGCACTGGTTATCCTTGCTCATTTGGCCATCTGTATTCTCTCATTAAAGATTAATGGAAATGGGTAGAAGTTGACACTGCTGTATTCCTGGTTCAGAAAATCAATTGAGATTGCAGTTAAGGTGTGGGAATTCTTGGGAAGCTTAATTTTTTGGCTGTTCAATCTCCTTTTGAAGCTCTTCACAGCACCAGGCCAATTGTATTTGGTACAATGGGCAACAGTGGTAGAAACTGAAACAGTCATTTCACCAGCAAGTGAAGAGCAGTTGTCAAAAAGGCGTTGTCAAAAACTTTTTCAAAGGCTGTCTTTACAGCAACAATAAACAGTTACATGTAGGAGGAAGTGCTTATTTATCTAATTTAAATGAATACAATCTGGCCTCACTAATTTATTTTTGGCAATAAGTAGCATGTTGCTCAATTTATTTTAATAGCACATTAATTTGATTCCAGATCTTGCCAGAGATGCAACCAGAAGCTTCACAGTAGCAAAATATATCTCTAATAGAAGCTGCCAAAGCTCTCTGTAAAGACAGTTATTAAGGAAACTATTTGCATTGGTTTATTAAGTGTAACTTTGTAATGCAGCTCTAATACCTAACTTTCACCCGGAAACATAAATTAGTAATGCAGTAAAAACATGCAATGTAATTAGGAAAAAAAAAATTACAGTTGCTTTATAAGAGCTCTTTAGGCTATTTTCTTAATAGAGAAAAAGGCAGTTAAACAAGGCAAGCTCAAGGTTTTGCTCTATGCCACCCCCCAAGATGTCAGGCTATTTCTAGGACACTCATCCCATGAAATTCACAGATTTGAAGACATAGTAGGCATCTTCTGGAACAAAAAGACTGTGGAACACAAGCTAATCCCTCACATAAAACCCGTCAGCAGAAACCTTTTAAACCCAGAAGAGCATAGGAAGAATCAAGGGGAACTCACAGGGGTCTTCCTTCACGGAATGTGGGTTTGGAGCTAGCACAATGCCCAGGTGGTTCCCCCTGTAAAAAACCAAAATTTGCAGCGTTGCCAAATGCTCCACAAAGCTGTCTGAAGATCAGAGGCACTGGTAGGTTGAAACAGTGCAAGTGGACATATAAGTGTGGGGTTTTGATGAGTTTCCTGTGGATAGCCACGACAGCCAGAGCACCAATCAGCTCTGTGAGACAGGTCTTCTCCACTCTAAGAATCTACTTCAAAGTGAAATAAGACAGACAAGATGTTTTCTCATTCTCATCTGCCTTAACCCATATTCAGCAGTTTTGTCTCTGTGGTAATAGCTATTTCAAATATTAACACAGAAAAACATTTCGTTTCAATAGGCTGAAGCCTAATTTTAATAGGGAAAATATATCTCTTGATTTTAAATTTTCTCATCTAAAGCTTTTCAAAGAGCTTACACATTATTTCAAGGCGTGTTTAGTAATTTTCATTATGTCTTTCTCAAAACAAAATTAATAATTTGGGAACAATGTGCTTATTCTTACACCATGATTTCAAGGGATTAAGTCTTTGTACCTACGTATAGGACTGCCATGGAGAACACGAAGAATGTATTTTCCTTGTATTTTAAAACATAAGACCTATATGCAAGCAAAAAATATGTATGAGGTTTCTAAAGATATACTTCATTTTATATTTTTTCCTACTAAAAACAACATTTTGTAAAAAATGTCAGTGTTGCTGTGGGAGAAAGGTGTATATCCTGAAAACATCACTCCGTAGTATACAGGAATGGTGTCCCAGCACAAGAACATTGGCAACATTTTAGAGAGCCCAGAAACTAGAATGCATGGGGCACTAACAGTATAGCCCCAATAAATCTTCTTGATAGAATTTCTAAAACAAATGCTACTGTTGTAAGCTGACTCCCCTTCCAATAGTTTTCATGCTGGTTTATTGTGTTTCTCAGGAAAAAAGGGGTATTTTATCTGAAAATATGCTTTCCATGCAAGAAATCAGAAAAAACATAATAGGTGTTTCCAATTCTCAATCAGATCAGCCTATGAACCACCAAGTGATACTTATTCTGTGTTTGGAAAATATGCTATGTTTTTATTTGGGATTTTTAATGCAAACATTTGAAACTGTAACATTGACAGTACTCTGTGCATAAAAAAAATATTATGATTAAAATGTTACATGGAACCACCATTGTAGTAAATGAACACTTTTATAATTATTATCTGTAAAACTGAAGAGTGCCAGTTTAGCATGAATTGGAGTCAACATGAATCCTTTTCTTTTCATTAATTATTGCTTTAGAGAATGAAGATGCACACTATGGCTTCCTTTATAAAACAGCACTGCAAATTCAGTTTCTTCTTTCTTTTATTGCTGTGCTATGCTGAGGAGGAGTAACTACAGGAATTCTAGGAAGAGTTTTGATGGAGTGATGATGCTCGTACTGTCTGTTGCAGGATGGACCTTTGTGGTGTACATTGCAGAAATGCCTCCACATCTGCTCATCCTCATTTGCTTTCTGTTCAGGTCAGGGTTTCATCCAACTGAAACAGTAATAATGTGACCTTTTTTTTTTTTTTTTTTCCCAGAAGTCTGTTCTTGCTCATGCTTTGCAGAACAGAAAGTTCTGGAACTGTGGGAGAGTTTCTGAGGGACAGTGTTTTTGTGCTATGCTTATGACTCTATGAATGTGGTACTCTTTTGCTGAGACTTATTTGCTTTAATTGTTCATAGAAAGAATTTCAGTTTATCTACACCTACTTGCAAACTTTGTTAAGACTGGAACCCACTAATAGTTCAACTGAAGAAAAAGTGGGAGGAAAAAATCAGCCATTTTGTAAGAGTTTGTTTTGAAATTTTTGAAATTAAATACTTGTTAGACTAAGTTCAGAAAGTTCACAAAGTTACCATTTATAAATTAATATTTTATTTCAAGGGAACAAGCCTTTCTGAATGACTTTTCATACAAAATGCTTGTGACAAATATGTGTCTTATGGCTGAACAATAATGTACGTGCTACTGCTGTGTAGTGACCAGTCTCACAATTTCTTTGTATAACCACCATTCCAGCAACAGACATTGAAAAAAGCTGAAGTGTGCAAGCACTGACCTCCTGTTTCAATGAGAAGGATTTGAAAAATCTTACTTCCCTAGAAAATTTCTCATTATCTCAAAATGGGTAGCTTTTAAATTCCCTCAAAATCTCTTTTCTTCAGAAAATGTTTTTTAGCTTTATATTTAACATCAAAGGTACTTTGCCTTTAGTAAATGCTACATTACTGCTTTAATACCCAAGCTGTTCACTATGAGAAAATGTCTCATTTACAGTGGAGAGACTCAATGGCCGTGTCTTTGTGCCACTGAAAGTGCAGCATCCCAGGACAGATGTAAACACAGCATGGTTCACCTCCTGCAAGCTTCCCATCTGCATGGCTGCCCTGGTGGGGCTGCAGGCTGCCTGTGGGACAGGCTTCATGCACACCAGCACACTGGGCAGCCTTGGGCATGCAAGTTCTCTTGTACTGGAAAGGAGGTTTCCTGTCCTTGGTAAAGCCACTCTTGCAGGCCTCCCACACTGAAGAGCTGAGGCTTGATAGGACCAATAGAGGTGCCATTCCATGAATTAGAGAGACAAAGAGCATTTTTCTCTATGAGGTAGAGCTTTGCCTTTTCTGGGTTGTGCTTTGCCTTTTCTGGTTTGGAGAACATTGACTTTTCTGTGTTGCAGGACTCTCCTTTCTGTTTATTCCTTTTTGTTCTTGGATGAAGAATTAAATGTCTTACATTCACATCTCCAAATTACTTCAATTAATTTATGCGTCTTCTGTTTTTCTTTTTAGTCAATTAGCCTGTTACTCATGACAGCATGACTAACATTCTTAAACCCCTCACGATCTTAAATACTACAGGTAACCACCAGCACAAGATGAAATGCCAGAATCATCAAACTTGTTTTCTAACAATACAATTATAATGGGAAAGTAAACACAGAAAGACAGCTGTTGCAACAAAATTTGAATGATGAATAAACTCAGCTTCCAGATAAATGGAATGAAAACTTGCTTTTCTATTTTCACTTAAAGGTTATAAAAACATTTAAAAGTTAGCAGGAACCTTCTGTCTTACCTGGGTTCATCCAAACTCTGTGCTGAGGAAAGGAACCAGTAAACAGCAGGGTAAGACCTATTATTTAGACACTGTTCATGCTTGCACCCTACAGATAGCATCCTGTCCAACAGCCATTGTCCTTGTGTTTTGGTCAATGAAAAAAGCCTCACATTTTCTCATCCTTTTTTTCCCAAGTTATGTTTTGATTATGGATAATTTTATGGGTAAATACATAATGGAATTTCTAGTATATGTGGAATGTGTTTATTCTGCATCTCTCCCCTGAAGCAATAATAAGGTGCTTGTAGAACTACAGAACTGTAATTAAACCTTTCTAGGAAGGTTATTTTCCAATCGCTTATAGACAGTTCTCACCGTACTCTTGCTTGCAAAGTAAGGAAAGCAAAATACTCTTTAAATAGCAAAGTATTCCCCTCTATTTACAAGGCATTTTGCTGACTTATCAGTTTTCTTTTTATACATCCCTCAGTGTCACTTACAAGGCCAAAGCCTCCTGTACAAAATGCTAATATAAATAAGGCTGTGTATCCCATGGGGAATCTCTGTGTACCATGTGCCTCTGCAATTTTTTGAATGGAGATCATGTCCATATTAAAATGTCTATGTGTTATCAAGGTCACAGATTCTACAGTAATAGATCAACTCTGTCAATATAAATGAGGTTAGAACACACCTTTTTAATCCAAATGTTTTCTTCTTCAAAACTAAATTGAAAGACCATAATTCCAGGGAAGCCTTATGGGAGCCTTTGTTTAATTACTGATCAGGTGTGGTTGCAGTATTATTTTTCTTGGTAAAAGAAATTTTGCTATTTTTAGACCAGGACATTATACTTGGATCAAATTTATTAATATTTTTGGTTTCCTTTCCATTGCAGTCATCCCCTTTTCTCCAAGTTGATTAGAAATGTGATATTTGCATATAGTAAAAATATCTGTCTGTGAGGTACAAAAATTTACTGAAACAAATGATGGAGGTTTTGACTGGTAACAAATTAAGTTTTCATTGATATTATGCTGATTATGCTGATTTGCATGAGTTTATTTTATTGTATTTTTTTCCAGAGACACAAACTTTGAAATCTGCATACTGTGCTGTCAAGAAGTATAACTTAAATCAGATGGAAGATTTAGCGCTGTTTAGGAAATAAAAACCTATCAAGCCTGCTGAACAATGAAAATAATATTTATCAATATTTTATTCCAATTCAGCTTCCTATAGAATATGCTAATTAAACCCAGCACAAATCATTATGAGCTTAGCTACTTTCAACTTAGGTAGCTTTTTGTACTCACCCTGTGGGTTTAAGTAGCAGAGTTATCAAATATGGGTTTGGGTAAAAGTTGCTGACATCAATGCATTTGTAAAATAAGAGCATTCAGGTTAGTGTGTAAATTGCAAGAATATCCCTCTAATCAAGTTTGAGGCTGGGAAAAAGTTCAATGGCACATTTCAAGTAAGCCCAAAGACACCTTTGTGAAATATTTTGAAATTCCCCACCAACATGAGCGTACTATTGGAGCAGAACACCTCCTATCACAGGTGTCCTGGTGTTAATGTGGGGTTGACAAAAGGTATGGTGAGATAACATTCAGTGTCTTATATCTATTTTGTACATGAAGGAGCAACTGGGGCAGTTGCTTTCCTGCAGAATTTCTTTCCTCTGATCTTCAGAGTCACAATCACATTGCCCAGGCATTACATGTCATATTATGTCTTTTTAATTTTCATAAAATAGACTCAACCTGGACTCCAAATTCTCAAGTTCCAGAGATAAACATTTTTTTTTTCCATCTTGTGCTGGCTCTGAAATGTTAAAATTAGCCCACCTGCATGTTGTGTACCACAGTATCAAGTACTGAAGACATAAATACAATATTTCACTGATGTAGCACTGATTTAACACTGTCCATCATGGATGTCCAGCTCTCAGCCTGCATTAACCTGTGCAAAGGACCACACTGATCCTGAGGCTAAGGACTTTTTGCCACCTTGAGGAGCACTGGGCTTCTGATGTGACATGCAGCTCGCAAACGGGTTAAGTAGGACTTGATGCCTGTCCAAAAGTCACTGTCCACCGAGCACAACAGACCTTCAGGCAATCTAAGCTCGAAGATCAGCAGGAAGCACAAAGCTGGAACCAAGCCAAGCCAAGATACTCTGGACAAGGCAATCACTTAACTTTTCCCTTGTGAGCTGTAAGGCTTCTTGAGCTGAGCTATCAAGCTGAGAACTCATTATCTCTCACTGGGTTCCTGCACACATCCCTAGTTCAGCTGTTTTCTACTGGAAGTGGCGCTTAGCTGACATTCTGCTCAGAAAGAAAAATCAAGGGCTGAGACTGATTTCTGGGCACTACTTTTCTTTCGCTGACTACCTTTTAATTTTATAATATTTTCTTGAAAAAATTAACATATCCCACACTTGTGTCTGACCCAAGACTGAGTACTTAAAAATTATACTTTTAATTGAACAAGTTCAAATGTGAGTTGACCCATTTTAGAAATAGAGAAGTCAGCAAAAACTTACATGGAGCTGAAAAACTTGGAGACCTCTGCATATGCTTATCCTTTTTGTAAGGAACCCTTTTTTAAATTTAGTCTTTTTGTGGTTGGCCATATTCCTGGAACAGGTTACTAGAGCTAATCTTTCAGTTAATAAAACTACTTGTTAAAAAAGTAAAAATAGATTCACCATAGATCTTAGCAAATAGATTCTAATTTGCATAAAAAGTAATAGACCACATCATTGGATGTGTGTTACATGAAAGATTTTAAAGATATGTTGTAAACTACATCTAACTCTGTATTTTAATCTCTGGGAGATTATATAAAAATTCAACTTTAGAAGTTGTATGTACTTTTAACTAAGAAACGCTGTAATTTCTCTGTGGGCAAATTTATTCAGATTCTCTTTTCCCCAATACAATTTCTTGTTTACATTTTAAAAAAAAAGAAAACATTAAGATTCCTTGCTAGATACATTCAGTGAGCGGGATTTGCTCAGAAATAGTTTCTTCTTTGTTGCTGTTAACTTTGTCCCTCATCTTTTTGTTTCATGTTGTTGGAAGCCTGCTTTGAAGAGCAAGTATTTACTTGACAGATTTCCTATTGCATGATTGCTGTGGTAACCAAGTGCTTCAAAGCATTAACTAATAAATCTTCACAGCACCCTTGGGAGGTGAAAGCATGCTATTATCCAGATTTGACTGATGAGGGTCTGAAGGATTCAGGTAAAAACTTCCATTAATTTTGGGAGTCCACTCAGTATAAGTCACATCTCCCTTTTTCTAGACACTTTGCTGTGAAGCTGGGACTTAGGACATTGGAGGACCCTGGAGTACTCTGCAAGGAGAGGAATTTTCAGAGTCACAGCTGGCAAGATTCTCTTAGAAGTCACTCAGAAATCTTGCATCTCAGGTCATCTAAGCACCTATAGATTTGTGAGATTTCTTGGTTTGCAGAAATCTTTGAAATACAGCTTATTTTTGCCAATAGAAAAAGTATCTATATATAAATGCCATTTTTCTGTCACAGATTTCCTTTCAACTTTGAGTACTGGAATATTAGGTTTCTACATGAAATGGTAAAAAATATTCTCATGCGGTTAAAATGCATTTAAAGGTGTACATGCGTAAAATATTATAATAATCCTTAGTATCCTCCTTAGAAATAATTGAGTCATTAGGGCCAACGCAGGAAATCATAAAAATCTTTTTGTTTGTTTTCTTTGAGCTTCTAAGTGCAATAGCAATTATAAGAAATAGATTAGTAATAGCATATAGGGAAATATGATCATAGCAGCACCAGGAAAAGAAAGATTGTGTTAGTAAAATTTCTCTATTTAGACAATTAATCATATTTGCATATATATGCATGTAGGTATTTGTGTATCACCTTTTGGTTACACCTACTGACCAAATGTTAAATGCAATATTTAAGATTTTTACATTAATTTCAATTAGTTTAATTTAATTAATCAGGTCAAACACTAGTAGTCCATGAGAACTTGTTTGATATTGTATTATATTACAGCTTATCAGGCATAATGCACAAGATCAAGGACTTCAGTACTTGGAAAATGAATGCTTACTACATGTAAAAACAAATTGATTTTTCTGCAGTGAAAATGACATGGAGAAAGCAGAATTACTCTTCTTAAGTTATAAAACTGTGGAAAATGAGTGTTTATGCCATCCTCACTGGAGAGTAAATTTATTTCCCTACATCAACTTACATTACTAATTAATTAATTTATTTAAAAAGTATACTAATTTGGAGGCTCAGAGGGTGATACTTCTCCATGTCTTACCCTTCCCCGTAGCTAAGCTCTGTTTCTTAGGGAGGTGAGAACTTTTGACCCACTCTGCACCCAAACAAGTGTCATAGTAAAACGCTTGTTTTCAATTCTTTACAGGCATTTTGAAAAATCCAAAAGCATGACATTTGTAATCCTTGTCTTAATGCAGAACTACAGAGCTTGTGGGGGATGTGCATGCAGGTCCTGGTTTCCCTGGGGCTCAGAAATAAAATACATGACTGATACAAATCCAATTCAAGGAGTTCAAACCCAGGAAGATTCTCCAGTCTTATTCTTCCTTTCAAATCATGATCACAAGACAAAAAATTTCTTCCAAAAGATGAATGAATTCTGTTCTGGAGAAATGTATCTAATCTCACTTTACAGGTTCAAGGTGTTAGTAAAGCTAAGTTGTTGAGGGATCTAATAAGTGGCATTTCTCTGAAATTTCATCTTTTGTGAAACTTCAACTACTTTGAAGTTGTGTTGCCTAATTTCCATTTCCAGTCATTGGATCTCATTGTGTCATTGTCAGCAAGGTTCAAAGGCCTCCCACTATTTCATGTATTCATGATCAAGCACTTATTTTATAAGTTGAGCTCTTTAAGGCTCATATAATGGAGTTTATTTTTCCTAGCCCTTCATTCATTATTTTGGCCCTCCTTTGAACTGCCTTTGCATTTTCACATCTTTCATCTGTGGACAACAGAGAAGATACAGCATTGCTAGAACTGGTCTTACTGGATGTGGGTCTATAGCTGTTCACTGATGCATCTTCTAATTAGCCTGTCATTGTTGGCAGAGTCTATTATGTACTGTTAGTGCTACATACAATCATTTCCATGTTAAATTTTCTATATGATGTTCCTATAATATGCAGAGGAAATACTCCTTAAAGGATCTAGTTCTGTACAATGTACTCATTATTTTGCAAGCGAATCTACAGGTGAACTTTGTATATTTATTATTTCTCTGTATTTGCATTATATGTTTAATATGTTGAAATGCATCTGCAAATTATTTTAATCTCCGATAAATAATTCTGCTCTGTATACTACAGAAAAGGTCACTTTTCTAACATGGGTGTGCAAAAGCTAAAAGCACCTACCATCATATTAAATGAGAGCAAAAGTGTTTAGCAAACCAAATGAGAACTAGTTCATCAGAGTATACCAGAATAGGAAGTGTGTCAGTGTCTCTTTATGCTGAGGTCTCATGTGTGGTTTCAGCTTTTTATTTTGTTATTCATATTTCTTTTATACAGTTAGTCCTTCAAGGCATTTCTGGGCAGTTACTAAAGCAGTTTTCATCTCGGCACATGCTTCTCATTGTATTCACAGTCCATCCTGCTGACTGGGTGTAACTCATTAGTATCCTCCACCAAAAGCCAACCCCTCAGAGATAACCAGCAATTTCTGAACCTCTCGAGGTGACTGAGGAGACAAATATATTGAAAATGTTTTCTAGAACTTTGATGCTTTGAACTGAATGATTGTGTCAAATAATTGTGTTTGTGAATGTGTGTCAGGAGCACACACCACTGAGCAGTACTGTACTGCTGGTACATATATAGCTTAAATGCAGATGGCTACTTCAAATAAAACAGAGAATAAGTCCTAGAAGTGCCTGTAATGAAATAGGGATAGAAAAGAGCAGTTTTTTAAAGAGAGATGGGTGCATGACGATTTCTCTGAAATAGTCTGCAGAGTGAGAACTGACTTACAGCAAGGAAGAGTATTGCTGGAGGAAGGCTGAACACGAGGTACCTTCCAGCACACACTTTGCTCCACTACTACTCTGTTTATGCAAGGGACTAATTTAGGTAATACCATTTTTTTCAGTGTATTTTTTCCAAGCAGTGGTTCTGGGCACTTGAGATATCATTTTTTAAGTGGCTGGAATGTTTAAAATAATATATTCTAGTCGTTCACAACTAGAACCTAATTCAAAGCATGCTTAAGTTACCAAAAAGAAAGCCCCTTAGCTGTGTGCCACAATAAGGTACCATGGTGTTAAGTATTGTAAGAAAAACAAAATCTTATAGACAAATAGATAGATTGTGATTCTCAATTTCTTAGAAGTTATTGCCTGTGATGATTAAATTCTGGTGTGACTATATTTTCTATTATGCAAAGAAGCATAGCAAAGCCTCACAATTCTAATTAATTTTTACATCTTAATTCTTTCTTTTAAAATCTGTTTCTACATCTTCTTAAAAATATCACTAAGGATTCACTATATAAGGAAAATAAAATAGAATTAATGTTCATCATGTCTTCAAAAGAAATAATTTTATTGAGATTCAGATAAGCTTTTGTTCTTAAAAAGAATTACTCATATTTGTCTAGAGCTTTCTTCCTCATTCTGGTTTACAGGGACTATGCCAACTTAGATTTGGCTTGTACACTGCATATAAACAAACTTTTATATAATTGAGACTGGCAGAAATATTTGTCACATTTTATTCTGATTTTATATATTTGATTCCAAACATTCTGTTATGATGATTGAAATTCTATCATTGCACTCACTCCTGCCAGTTCCCATGGGTGAGTCTCATAATACATTATATTTCTCTCTAAAAGGCCACAGCCTCCAAATCACACGGCTATGTGAGATTCAGCTTTCCTTTAAATGGGAATTATGTTTCTAACCCTCAGAGGAAAAGCTTGAATATATAAAGCCTATACTTTAAAAAAATACTCAAATACTCCTGGAATAAACAGTGAGAGCATTCCCCCTCATCCAAAATACTTCTAACTGCTTCAGCTCTTGAATGTGCACATTTAGCAATGTTACTCTGAATGTCCAGGTCTGAAGGCCAGTGAGGTTGCCTGCAGAGGTACTGACTCCTCCTGCATCCTCCCAGCTGGGGCTTTGCAGTGGACAGGAAAGTGAGGGGTGGCTTGGGGGCTTGAGCAGAGAGCTGGAGCTGAGGAGCTGAGGTTAGAGTGGGTTTACTCTTGGTGCTTTTTAAATGGAAGGGCAGGGATAAGCAGAAATAAAGGTTTGGAGAGAGAAAAAGAGGATGAAGGATGGATCTAGGCAGAACTGGAAACTGAAAACCTGAAAAGATAAGTTTAAAACTATTCAGTTTTACCCCTACTAAAATTAGCCAGCATTGACATTTTATTGCTTTTGCTTTGAATCAGGCTGCATTTACAGGCACCTCTACATTATTCAAATGCAACCTATTTCACAGTGTTTTCAAAACAACTGTTCCTAAGGAGTTGTCAGGAAATAATAAGGCTCTTTTGAGCCAGCCTTATAGTCATGCATTCTTGTGGCTGAGGAGCTTCTGTACTAGAATGAATAATTCCTTGTTGGCAACCTGACTTAAGGGGACAAATAATTGAAATTTGATAGAGAATAAATTCAAAAAGCTGCAGATGAAAAATGCTAATACTCTAAATACCATGATATGCCTTCACCCAAAAGTCTGCCAAATGGCTCTAGTTTATATGAAACGAATTGTAGGGATAAAAGCAACCGATATCCCCCACTCAGGAGAGACAGAAGTATCTAGAAAGATTATATAGAAATAAAAATTTTCAACTTTAACATTCTTATTAGTTGTACATGAGTGAGACTCAAGCTGAGCAAGAATTACTTGCACACTCAGTCGGTTTGAATATCACAGGGAAAATTAAGTTATTTTTAAACATTATTCTATAATAGATCCAGAGCCCTGGAGTTTGTGGTTGTGGTCTCAGATCACTCTTTACACAGACACGTCTTTGTGTTTGCATGAAATTTCATTGGCTTGGAGTATAATGCTGCACCACGACTGAAAATAGGTGTTTTATATTATCCTCCAAACTGTGACCTATATGATAATGATTTGTTTTTCCTGAGAGCTGCTTAATCAGCAGAAAATTTAATTACCTGTTTAACTACTGATGTGAAGCAGATAACTTGTTGCTTGTGAAACAGGAAGAGAGATGTGAAACTGGGCATAAAAAATTCTGTTAAGAGAAGTCCATTTGTCTTCATTGTTTGGAAGAAGAATCTGAAAGGTTTCTTTACAAAGGATCACATGCTTATGCCAAGAAGATTAAAAAGTTATCACCTTTCTGTAAAAAATAGAGTATTGTTATTTTATCATTCTAGAGAATCCTCAGTTTCACTAATTCTTTTGTCACAATATCCAAAAGATTTAACTTTTCATAACTTTTCTCCATCATTCATTGACAGTTCTTTGCCAAAATATGGCCTAAGGTAGATGTGGGTGTGTTTGTGTTGCTGTTATTATCTGCTTGCTTTTTGTGTGATCAAGTCTGGGTTTTTTCAGAAATTCAAAAGAAGAGAATTGCAATGCTCAAATTCTTTCTCATTAAATTATTTCCCAGCAAAGGTCCTTATGTAAATGTTGCAAGTTAGTGTGGAGCTAGAATGTTGTCTAGAATCTTATCTGAAAATAAGAAATTGAAATGCAGAAGGTAAGGAGAAGGTAAACAAAATGTATATTTAATGAAAATAAATAAGAACAGCTTGTATAACAAAGTCTGGGAGGAGATTCTTCATACTGGGAGTTAAAGTAACACGGAGAGAGGAGTTATTTAAACTAAACAATCTTGTCACAGGAACAAGTGTGTATGAGAACATACATTTGACTAAATTTAGTCAAATTTTAAAGTTAGAAGGTTATATAAATGTTAAAGTTAGAAGGTTATATAAATCAATGAAAAGAATTTGTGTGACAGTTTCAAAGAAGAAAGCAGCTGGAGGGAGAAGCTGTCTTCTCTTACATTGGGAGAAAAAAATCCTGTTTCACAAGAATCAGTTACCTGCTTCTGAGGGGAATAAAAACTGGAGAAGTTCTATGAAGTGCTTAGGAGCTGGGGATACAGATGCTGGAGATCCAAATTCATCCTCTAAGGCAGAAGATGCAAAGACATATATTGCACTTAATAGGAGAGAGGCCACCAATCTTTACCATTTTTTTACTCTTTTAGCTTACCTGGAAACCTGCTGGAAGCAGAGGAATAAAAGAATTTGTTACAGAGAAAAATGAAGGTTTTTTTGGCAGTGCAATAAAAATGTCTCCATACCAAAAAAAGAATAGCTGATAAATAGCTTAAAAAAATTATATACATCGTATTTGGAATAATATTAAGCAATTTTGAAATATGCAAGTGTTATTGTTATTATTTATTTATTTATTTATTTAAGTAGTTAATTATTCTAGAATCCTAGAATCATAGAATAGTTTGTATTGGAAGCAACCTTAAAGTTCATCTGATATGCTGAGGTAAAAAAAGTGTTTAAAATTTAATTTCTTTCTAGAAAGCTCAAAGTGAGCAAAAGAATAGTCTACTTTAAAAAGCAGTAAATAAATGCAATAATTATTTGTACAAAGGTATTAAATATTGAAAAGGGTTGGCTGAGTGAGGTTGTGGCTCTGTCCTGAACTTATGATTGCAGAACTTATGAGATAAAATTTTCCAAATAGAAAAAAGGGCGCATGTATAATCACTTAAAGGTTGAAACTATTTAGGTGGAATGTTTTTCATTTTTATTTGGATAGAGGCAAAGTCAAGCCAGAGCACAAAAGGAAAAAATGAAGATGCCAAAACTTGCTGTGACTACAAAACATACGCCTTGAGAGAATTTGTGGTGGAGTACTGACTAAAAGTGCCTGGTAGCTGTAAGACATCATTATTGCTTTATCCCTGAAAGGCTTAGTAGAAAACATATTTGTACCAAAGATCCCAAATTCTGTTATTTTTGTCAAAATCCAAGGTAGTATCTAACCTACTTATTCAAGTAAAAGATGATAATACTGAATTAAGTGAGCTGAAATTTATTTATGCAATTTAAAAAATTTATGTATATATATATATATATATATATATATATATTTGTGTGTGTGTGTGTGTGTGTGTGTGTGGTGTCCTTGACTCAGAGTGCACATTCTGGGCCAAAGAAAATAAAGTAACTTTTCTACTTGCCCAGATATAACTTTATAAAGGATCAAAACCATGTAAACTTGTAGTAATTTGGAACAAACCAATTAAACAGTTGCACATTTTGTAACTGAAAGGGTGTGAGGTTGGAAAACCTCCTGTCTTGAGCCTTGTAGCTGGGTAAATGAAGACATAAAACAGTTGAGTGATTTCACTCAGGTCTAGTCTGGGAGTGTGAAGTATCAATGCTCTGGGAGAAGTGACTTATGCAGGGACATCTGTGTGACATTTAAAAGTAATAACGTTTTAAAAATGTATGAAGAACCCTCCAACAAACATGTTTTGTCCTTTACTTCACTTTGAAACCTCTTATTTGTTCTTTTTCTCTACTTTTGATGTCAAATCAGAATTTAGGCTGACATTATAATCCTGAAACATCTGGAAATTGTAAATCCAGAAGGAAAACTCTTGAATCTGAGTAATTAGGAGATCACAAAATTCTTAAAGGTTATTTTTTCACTTTGGCTTTCATATCTGGGAAAGGAAAAAAAAAAAAGTTATTTTTATGCTTCTTACACCCTAGTGACACATTGTTCTCATGAGAACATTCCTTCCAACCATCACTTTTTGCAGATAACATACCTTGTAGTAGTGAAATCTGATTCCAATTTTTCAGAAACTATTTGCCACTAATCACTTAATTTAGTGTTAGAAGATTGTGTTCTTAGAGTGCACATCTGTCTCCACCTGTGCAGGAATCTTTGATCCAGCTGCCTCATTTTCAGTGATATTTGCCAAAGCTGATGCACTAGACTTGTAGAAGAAGCAAGGCAGACTTAAATGTAAACTTCTTATAATTTACAAAAAATATTTGTTTTGGTTATTTTCTATTTTAAAACCCATCTTAAGAAAACTGACAGTTGGTAGTGCTTTTATATGCTAAAAAACAGACTGGTTAAAAGCTTAAAGCTTAAATTATTTCCATTAGAGAGCAGGTGTTAGTGGAAAACAAACACTGACAGAGTAAACAACTATTAAAAATATTGGAAATACCAGTTTTAATTAAGGATAAAAATAAACTGGTCTGGATCCAGGTGTAGGTATAGGCTAGACCTATGTTAGAGGGATAAGGGGATGCATAGATCAGCCTAAGGTCAGGTTATGATATGGCAATTAATATTGATTATTTTGGGGCAGAGATTTAGCTCTCTCCCTGAAAAATCCATGACTCAAATTCATGGTTGGTAGCCATTTCAAAGTACTGAGAGGTTTGTATGTAACACACTAACTAATATCCCCTTCTAAAATGCATTAAAAGGTTCATCTGGAAGGAATTTTTCTGAGAATACCCTGACAGATTTTGGAACAAGTTCAGTAGTAATCCAGTGATCGATGCCACTGTTTGGCCACACAGTTCCTAAATTATTCTATCCTATTAGTACTTGATCTGAGAGTGGTTCATATTTGAATTTAGCAATAAAGCAATGCAAGTTCATTTTCTAAACAATATTATAATCTTTCTTCAAATAAGTGACAGCAAGTTTCCAACACAGCTTGTGGCAAAATTGCCAAATGGTAAAGTAGGAAACATATTCAGTAAATTCTGTGTATCAATACTAGGCATGAATTTACATCAACCCGTTTGTCAAGGCAACCAGATGTGGGAGGTGAGGGACAAAGGAACACTTTCCTTCTTGCAGCATATTTGTGGGGTTCTCTGAAATTGTGGGTATGTTTGAGCTGAAAGACATGCATAACTGTTCTTATAGTTTGCTAAAGATAAAGAAATGCACCCTGGAGTTACATAGTAAGTCTTTGGTTATATTATAGTCATGTAGATGTTTTAGAATTTATGAAGGAAGTCTTAATAAATTTTTTTTTCTGAAGATGTTGCACTAGAATAAACTAGAAGATTGAAAGCCACATTTTCATAAGAAAAACTGAATTAAAATATCAGATGCTGTCACATGAACAATCCAGTTCTAAGGGAAGTTTTCTGTCAAGAAAAGGGCAATAAAAACTTTGAGCTCTGCCACCTGATATCTTTGATACTCTGGGTTTTAGTTAGTATGCAGCATCTCTAAAACTCTCATTTCATACTCTTTCTTCCTCTGTTACTGCATTGCTGAGATGTCACAGAGCTAAAAATTATTGTAACATGACATTCATTATTTGTGAAGCAGAGCCTCACTTATCTGCAGCGCTTTGTACTAGTTAATGGTGCACACAAAACTTCTGGAACAGCTACATGAATAGATCCTTGGAAAGTACATCATAACTTAAAAAAATGTATATTAAATTATTTTTATTTTATTTGCATGATAAATTTAATTATTAATAAGATTTCATTGTGTCTAGTCATTCTTCAGGAAAGAGTATCTGAGATTCAGCTATTCATGCAGGACTAGTGGAATTTCTATTTAATCATAGATTTCAGAACAGTCAAGATAGATGGGTATTTCTACAGGGAGAAAGTAATAGCATTTGCATTGCCTCTGGAAATTAAATAAAACTTCTTATAGGTAAATTAATGAAAGCAATTAATGGACTGTGAAAACCCATGTTTTTATTGCATGTCCAGGGCATGTTAAAATTGGAAATTTGGATGTTGTCCCAGTTGAATAATCATTTCTTCATTCACATTTTCTATTTTAATATTATTTAAAATTGCCTTTTAGCCATGCAGGAGGACTCTACTCCTTATTTCCACTGGTAGGGAATTTGAGCATTGAGAGACCTAATTCTGAGTCAACTACTATTGGAGACCCATCAGAACGGAACTACCTTCTTGATGGAATCACCATAAGCTCGTAATTTTGTGTTTTTTCTCTGCAATATACCAAAAGGAAAGCCTACTGATTTGATCTAATTTAATCTATTTTTAGGGACACAAAGCCGAGTTAATACAGCAATGGGAACCATGCAGATATATTTATATAATTATGAAAATACAGGTGCACCTAAATTTCATCTGATTTACTTCTATGTTATAATAGGTTTTCTTTAGACTTATATGCAAGAATGGAATGGGAAATGTAAATAAAAACGCATCCTTTTTAATATCAAAGGGACATAGATGATATTTAAAACAGACATTTGCTAGCATCAAATAATTATTAAACTTCTCAGGTCACATTATTCCAAATTTTCTAATCTGAAAACTCTGTAAAACTCTGGAAAGTTGAAAGAAGTGACAAAACTGTCATGTACTACAAAGCAAACTAATTCTAATTAGAGCTAATGGAAGTCTGTGAAATTTATGCCAATTGTTGAAAGTAGGATGGAAGGAACAGTTAAAACTCTTCTAATCTGAAGTCAGGGTTAAACAATTATGCAGTCACTAGGTTTTGTAGCTACCATTGCCAAGTTTCCTTTGGGAAAAATACATTACCTTAGGAACAATCCATAAAAGAATTAGCATTATAGAATTGATCTCTTTCTTCTGTTGAGAAGTCACCAAACTAAAAGGTCAAGCCTGGTATTGCAGAGGAATCATAAAATTGTAATACAGTCAAGCAGTGTGTGCAGATTGGAATGTTAAGTCCCCTTCATTCCTAAAATCTACATGTTTTTCAAATACTTCCAGGAATGGTGGCTCCATCACTTCCATGGGCAGCCTGTTCTGGGGCTTGAACACTCTTTTGGTGTAGAAATTTTTCCCAATATCCAATCTAAACCTCCCCCGGTGCAACCTGAGGCTGTTTTCTCTAGTTCTGTCACTGGTTACCTGTGAGAAGAGATTGACCTCCACCTGGGTACCACCTCCTTTCAGGTAGTTACAGAGTGTGATAAAGTCTCCCTAAAACTCATTTTCTCCAGGCTACACAACCACAGCTCCCTCAGCCACTTCTCATAACAGGAACTCCAGCCCCTTCAACAGCTTTTTTTGCCTTTTTCTGGACAAGAAGTTCTTTCAATTTTCCTGGTTTTTTTGCCATTTATTAATATTGTGTCGTCACCTAAGTAGCAATGTGTGTCCCTCCCTGCAGAAGGATGCTGCTAATAATTCTGGATTTGATGAATGGAACATTACTTTTGTTTTCTTTTTAATATTTTTTTTTCTGGAGAAGGATACGTTGTACAAAAAATCATTAGGAATTTGGGATTTCCAAATACTGCCATAAATAAGCAGGTCTGAAGAATATTCCTGAATTTCTTCACTTTATTGTTACATGTTCTGTGTTATCTTCTACAAAAGTGCTCTCCTGAAATACTGTTCCTAATTCTTTTCAACTTCAAGGACTCCAGGGTCTGCTAGCTTCTAGCTGGCATCAGTTCAGTAGTGCAGAGTGCTCTGTAAAAGGCACAACCAAAGTACAACTCATTTTTCACTTCTTTACATTTGCTCTGAAGAGGGGAAGAAAGATAAACAAGCAGAAAGAATGTGGAATGATTCCTATCCATATGTGTTTGAATGCAAATTATCCTCTGCAAGCTGGAGAAGAGATTTTTGCATCATTTTATGTAAAAGAAAGAAGCACAGGATATATACTAAACTCAACCTAAGAGTTATTCCAGCACAAAAAAGCAAATCTAAATCTGCTAAAGTCTTCCTGTTGAATTAAAATAATATTTTTTTACTAATTAATTAATGCTAGTTCTAAAATGTGATAGCTCCTGTAGATTTGTCTAAATGGATATTAAGAGTAAAAAGATAAAATGGAAAAGTGACAGAGAATTAACGAGCTGAATTTTAGGTCCCACAGACCACTGTTCAGACAATGAAAGTAAACTGAAGTATCGCAGAAATTTATGATGTAGGGTTAAAATAATGGATTTTAAAAATTAAATCCAGTTGGAGGGTTAGTAAGAATTTATTAGACTTGAGCAGCATGTGACATTTTGGAAGAAATTTATATTATACTTTGTAAGGAATGTTACTGAATTAAATTTAATGAGCAGAGAATACTCATCTGTATGGTTCCCAGTGATTGCAGGTAACCTGAGATGAAAGAAAAATAAATGGGCTTCTAGAAATTCTGTTAATTTTTGCCTAGATTCATCCTACTTTATTTGAGCCATCAAAAAAAATACAGTTCTAATCTAAAGTAGTCATCCAGGCTCACTCTGTAGTCAGTGGAGACGAAGAGCTATCTCCAGAGAGCTATTCCTTCTATCTTAACATAGATGAGGTGAATTTCATTTTATCCAGTGACCATGTCTCTTCATTGAATACAGAGGATTGTAGATGGTTAATTTAGACTAAGAAGGCAATTTATTTCTCCAGTCCTTTGTTGTCAGAAGTACAGATGTTTAGCCTAAGGACTGGGCTACAACAATTCAAGGCTTTTAACATTTTTTGACTCAGTGAGGATCTCATGGTTAGTATCTCTGGAGGCATCAACAGGGCATCTATCAGCAGGGCTTACCTGGTAATTGTGTAATTTCTTTGTGGCTGCTATTCCAACTGCTGGAAATACAGGCAAATGCCTTCCATCACAGAGATTGACTGGGTTCTTGTTATTACAAACCCATATGTTCCTCTGGACTGTCATGTAGCCTTGACCTACAATGCCTTCTGATTTGGGCTATGGAACAGGTGACAGAAAGCACTTAGTTGAAAACAAAGAAAGTGGAGAGTCCATGTGGCTCCTCCATCTGCTACCTCATGTTTCCTCCCTCCCCCACAGTACAGGAGTGGTATTTTCATACAGGCTGTTGATGCAAACCTCCTGCCATATTTTTGGTGTGTACCGCAAAAACAAAGATTACAAATGCTAAACACTAACATTTATCGGTTATTTTTTTTTTCTTTATATATCAGGTTTCACTTGTGGTGAGAAATCAACACTTCATCTGTTGGTGCTAATTAGCTTGTGTCATGATCTCCACAGCAATATCACTTCTGAAGCATGTTTTTAGCGAGTTGAGTGAAATGCCAGATGTCAAAAGTTCAGATTAGGACCAGTAATCCAAAACCTGAGATTTAGCCACCCTTTGATACCTTAACATTTCTTCTTAAGCATCTGAGAATACTTAAGAAACCCAAACCATCACCTTTAGTTAAACTGAAATTTCTAAATATCAGTGCTTTAATACTCTTTAAATAAAAACGACAATGAAGCATGAATGGACTTTATTAAATCTGGCATATTGTGCTGATACGGCAAACAGAGCAACACAAGAGCAAATTGAGAGTGATATAAATCAAAAGATTTTCTGAGTAAAATGATTAAATTTTTCCCCTTCCCATCCTTTTCCTTCATGTACATAAGACTCAAATTCAGTGTCAAATTAAAGAAAGGGACATATTGGTAGGCAGAAGGAATACCAATCTCTGTGAAAGAGTATTACATCCCTTATTTTGAAAAGATGTCTAACATTATGCTTCAGGGCTTAAGTTGTTCTGTTAATATTGGCAACTGGGGGACTGGCAGAGACTGCACATTTTTTTTTATTTTTTTTTTTTTAATCCACCATGGAACTTCTTACTTTGACTGCTTGGATTGCTGATTGTGCAAGCTGAAAATTGAAGTAGAGAGAGTTGAGGTTGTGGGGGGGAGGAGGGGAGAGAAGGAAAAGAAATAGCATACAAATTGAGTATAGAGTGTGACAGTTGTGTAACAAATGAAAAAGGAAGGATAACAGGGTTGTCAGGAAGATGCTAGATGATTCTTCACAGAGACACTTGCATCTATGAGAGACAAACTATCCTTTCCCCTCTCTTGTCCTACAAAACCCACTTATTGTTTGGTTTCAATAAGTATTACAACTCTATAATTTTGATATGTCCATGAGGAAAACTGCCTCAGCAAGTAATATTTGGCACAAGACTAGCATTTCCTGCATCTCATTTAGATTTAATGATTTTAAAATTACATAGTAACAGACTAGGAAAGCTAGTTTGTGCTGTTGTCCTCTGGGACTTCAACAAAAATTTTCTTTGCATTGCATTGTTTCAGAAAATCATCTCTGTGTCATCTTCTGCTACTAATACCTATGCTGAACCATATATTTAATATGGCACTCAATATAGGAACTAATATATCTGAGATCCTTAAGCAAAATTTTCATTGTAAAAGCTAAATTTCCAGGATTAAGATGGAAGTTTTTATTGCCTAAGTGAGTTTAACTACTAATTAGTGCTGGGTTCATGTTGCCCTGCTTCTTGCAGGTTTTCTTTTTAGCCTTTTGATGGTTTTGAATTCTTGGAGTCAGTTTCCACGTGCGTTTCTGTAAACAGCAATTGTTTTTTCATTCCTCTCTGGAGGAAGCTAGAATTGATAGATTTTGGGTTGACCAGTGTGGTCAGAGAGGTAACAAATTTTCCTTCCAATCCCCGGACACTTTTGCAATGGTATGTAAATAGAAGTCTCATAATAAACCTCCTCTTTTTTCCTCCCTTCTCTGTGAATATGAAGGGTTGTCGTGTGTGTGTGTGGTCCATTTCTTGTTGAACAGCGACAGGTTCATGCTAAATTGTTGTGGTTCACGGAGTGTCTTTGAAAGATATCTGAGTAGAAGTCTTGGGCCAGTGAAGCTCTTTCTTTTTGTTCATTTAGGCAGTGATAGAAGGTTCCTTCATTATGGAGTTGCTATTAGTATCTGAGGTAAATAACATATATTCACAAAGCAGCTTTGAGGATGCTCTTTACCCCTTCTGTCAATCTAAAGAGCTCTTCTTTTTCCACAGCAGCTGTTTTGAACATATTCACAGGTGTCCAGTGTCTTGACCTTATTTCTGAGGTCTGTCATCAAGAATTAATTCATTTTATAGTCCTTAAAAAACCTTTAATAAATAAAGGTAAAAACCTAGCAAAGCATAAATGAGAGTCATAGATAATATAGATCCAGTTTGGTTTTAGTTGTATAAATGGGAAACAAAATGACTGGAAACTGTTGTCAGGAAGGAGAATCAGAAATAACAAATGATTCAGGGCTTTTCACAAGCAAGTTTGAAAGGCATTTTATTCAAAATAGACCAGTAGGTTTCTTTTAAAACATGAAACAATTTATAATCATTAGAACTTTAAATATGTGTGTTTATTTTTCCTATATGTTTGAAAATCATATATAAGAATATTCACTTAACTCATTCAGAGTAAGAAAATAATTCTGCATTGCAGACATGATAATAGAGAGACGCTGTGCTTTAAAATGGTTTTTAAATGCTGTGCTTTTTCACTGGACTTATGTTCAGGAGTAGGTTCTAGTTTCCATTGAGTACAGTCCCCTGGGTCTTTAAAACTGTGTCTCTAAACTGAAGTTAGCTGCCTTCCCAATGAAACAGTGACTCAATAGTGATAGTCAAGTTAATACTTGAAGTTTTGAGTACAAACATTTCTTTTTTTTGTTTATTATTGAAGCACTCTGATTTTATACTGCTTTTGCATGTAAACTGTTTTTATCTGCAGGGTATTATTCTTTATTTATCACTGTATTTGAGATAATGATTTTAAGTGAAGTTCTTTGTTAGCCTGAGAGGCTTCTTTGGCAGCTGTTGGCTCCCAGGTTTAATTGCAAGAGTCACTTTTGCAATAGAATTTCCATCAAGTTCATGACTTTACTGGTAATTTGTATGGCCTCAAGTTCTTCTATTTCTTCTTTGGGAGCTCTTGTTTTAGCACTTCAGAGTTTTAAGAGCTAGTTTTAAAGGTGTTTTTTTTCCTTCTATTTTTTTTCATTCTATAAATAAGTTTTATTTTATGTTCATTTATGAGATTTTATTCATTCCATTTACCCATTTTATTTGTTGTTTATTTTTTCTCTTCCTTTAAAGCTCTTGATCTGCATTACACCTGTTAAAATAATTAAAAAAATATATTTTTTGGGAGTACTGTGAAAACTGCTTCATGCTGTTTTCAGCATAAAATTCTGCCTCCAATTTGGAGATAATATTTATCAAATGACATATTTTTTTCAGATATCCTTGGAGGGGACAATGCACCCTTATCATAAAATGCTGAAACAGAACCAGAAAAATCTTCAATGTGTGCAATACCTATTTGCTAGCATTTACATTTCATGACCGCCAGTAAAATGAAGATGGAAAATGCATCCAGTAATCACAGATATACAGTACCACTTGATTATGGTGTTCCTTTCTTGGTTTGCCTGTATATTGTCTAATCAATCCATGCAATTGACACTTTGTATGTAAAATATATGTAAACATTTAAATTACAGATTCAGAGCTGTGTCAGGAAAAATACTGTTGGGACAAACCCTCCCACACAAGCAAAATCTATATTTAAAAGATTGTCTTCTCTTGCAGAGAGGGGAAAAATTCATAATGATGACTTTTGGTGTGCAATGGGAAAAGCAGAAATAAGAGGAATGTATATAATATAATATAATAAATATAATAAATATAATATAATATAATATAATATAATATAATATAATATAATATAATATAATATAATATAATATAATATAATATAATATAATATAATATAATATAATATATAATCAGTCTCCTCATGGACTTAAGAAGAAACAGTGAATGCCAGTGACTATTTCAAAATGAGTAAAGAAGGGCAAGGACTGTTAAACTTTTATGTAAAATAGGTAAAACATTTATGTGAAATAGGAACTGAACTATTCAGCCGTGTTTGGACTAAGTACGACACAGAAGTTTTTGGGATACTCTTACTTAAAAAGAGAATGAAGGAATGGAACTCATGGTTTTAAAGTCCTCTTGTTATCTCTCGGGGACATTCATAAGGTGAAATAACAGTGTATAGCCCTTATAATTTTCAGAACTTATATGTGCTGACACACAGGTAGTGTAGCTGTACTGAGCATGTTACAGCTCACAGCAATGTTACCCAAACTAGTAACTAATACAGTCAGTGCAACTAGTATTCCAGTAAATTGGTAGGATTTGTCTCATATTCTCATGCATGGTGCAGATATTGAGCCACTATAAATGGCATGATTCCATATATACTGAAACTTAATTGGTATGGCTCACTTATTGGAATAAATGATGCCATTAAAGGCATTCATAAGAGAGAGGGAAATGGATGTAGAAGAAAAAGGAGTAGCAATGTAAATTTCAAGGAAAATCTTATTTTTTAAGCTGTGATAAATCTACCAGTGACTTTGGTAAAGTCCTACTCAAAAGTCTCAGGCTAATAAGAGTTGAATCTTCAGCTCCAGTACTGGGCATCAGTATTTGGATTATAGGAATCTGATTCCTATCACTAATGGTGTCTGTTCTTGGGTTTTTGAACAAATTTTCATTGCAGCACAAGAAAACTAAAATCCAGGAAGAGACCTGATGTTTACTGAAGTCAGAAACCTGTTGGTTAAGAATGCTGTTAGGTTAAGGTGATGCATATTCTGTTACCTTCATTTTCTTCATGTAAAACTTACACTTTTAGAGAAATGGTAATGCCATGGATTTTCAAATTCGCTCCGTCAGTTTTAAAAGGTCACTATTAACATTACTGAGCACTGTACATTCCATACAATTTACATCATGACTCTTAATAATTTCAGTTGTCACTTTAAGTGAAAGTATCTCAGATCTAACTGGCCTTTGATAGCTGTTAAATCTTGCATGTTGCAGGACTGCACTTAGAACATGTTCTTCTCAAAAAGATTTAGAAGCCTGGTTATAAAAACTTAATAAAATGCTGAGCTGAATATGTTTACAGCTTTTCAATTGTCATAATGATGCCTTGGGTTTTAGCTATTATATCTTTTAGACTCTGTGCTGTTTTGGTGAGTAGTTTTAGGATTCATATTCAGTGCTACTAAGCTCTCTTTGCGGTGCAGATAGACAAAACAATTCCTTCTCTAGTTTGATACTAAGGATAACTTTCAGGCCCAAGAATGAAAACAACGGTGAAGTGAGAAGAAAAAACAAGCAAGATGGGGCTTCATAACCTGAAGCTGTGGTTGGACAATTGATTCTAATATGTTAATGGACCAGAGCTTACAAAAATGCTGACCCAGGTGTCCATTTTGTGACCATTTTGGGTGCATCTTGAGTGTGGTTCGGCTGGACTCTTGCATGACCCAAGAGAACCCTCTGAGACCTTTTAATAAATATTTGCTTTATCCTTTGCCCTGTCTAGGCTCTGTTCCAGGTCAACCTCCAGAAAACATCAATATTATTCTGTAAGAATTTGATGTAGTCCTACACATAAATTTTACATTTTTTTTATCCTTTTACATAAATGGACTGGTTTTCATTTGGAAGTAGAGTTTTGAGGTTTATAGGTTGCTTTCCTGAAGTCTCTGGAGCTGTCAGGTTTTGTCCATGCTGCTAAGCAAAGATGGGCCAAGAAGGGTCCATTAATGCTCAGTATAAATGCAAATGACTGGATCATGTCTGAGTATCTTAGGACTTGTCTCCCTTATAGAAGAGGTGTATTGGAAAGAGCTGCCTGAAGCAAACTGAAGCAAATGCAATGCTGTCTAACAGTGACATGATGCAGGTGATTTGGGATCCATTTGTGTATTTTGTTTTCTTACAGTGCTTGCTCAACTTGCCATTGAAATCAAAGTTATTTATATGTACAATTTATTATTGAGCTTTTACTATTACATCTATTACAAAAAGAACAAAAATATGGTTAAATCAAAGATGTAATTAACTTACTAGATCAATGATTCACATTAGTCACATCTGCAAATAGATTCAGTGGATAACCATTTTTGTTTTGATTATATGGCTGTAGCTGAAAGATACTCCATCATTTTAATTCCCTCTTGATGATATTTAAGGAAGGACTCCCAGTGTTTTAATCATGAGGTGCTGATCTGGTGAAAGTATCTGTAGATCATAAATGCACACTAGATTTTTATTCTTAGAACATGAACTAAGGGATTAAAACTTCCTGAATCCTCCAGAATAGAAAGGTTGTAAAGGAACTGTGAATCCTCCTTGATCTCTCAAAGTTGCCTTGTAGATTGTGGCTGCTTGTTGAAAGGCATATAAGGTTGAATACCTGTAATCTTAGAAGAGAAAGCATTGTAAAGATGGACAATTTTGGAGGAAAAATTGTGGGGATTTGAGACAGAGTTGTAGAAGGAAAATGAGAATTTTTTAGAGTCAAAGCCTTGATGGTCCAGGAGCCATTTAAAAAGTTGGTTTTATTTCTATTCATGATAAAAATCTGTAGTCATAGAGAGCTATGCAAATGGTATCATTTTAGTTCTATCACTGGTGTTCCTTTATTTCTGGTAGTCTCAGAAGTTCTGTCTGCAGTAGAGATGCATTATTTCATCCACAGATTTTCTGAACTATATAACCAACATTTTCCCAGGAAAAATCCGATGAGAAAGCAGGCTATGGACAGATGTCACTGTTGCACTTTTGGAGGCTGGCTTTTAACATCCAAGTTGGTGCCCAAATAATCTATATCTCTCCAGTGCACAGTCTGAGTATGTTTTGCTGAAAGCAGAATCTCTTCACATAGAAAAGTCACAGATTGAGAGTGAAGGTAATATATTGAGAGAGTGTAGAGTAGTTATCATTTGTGACAAGTGATAAGAAGCCAATGAGATAAAATAACTGAGCCTTTTGTTTCTTTGATAAATTCATAAATATTTATGGAAAAAGATGATCTTAAAGCTATTTCCAGTTTTGTTTATGTTCAGCTATAATCCTTACAGTTTTATGAAAGTATCTGATGGTGTGTCCCTTATTGTAAATCATCAATTCTGTGATTACTGAGATAAGTAAGATTAAGATTATGTTATCCAAATGGTATCACATACCTTTGCTTTGCATTATTCATTTAACACATTTTCATTTAGGGCAGAATTTTTAGAAAGTTATTTCTTTAGTTATAGTAAATGTGGATATGAGATCTGTTCATTTGAGTTTTTATAGATGTTAGTAGACAGAATTATTATATAGGAAAGAAAAGCAGTGCTAATTGCACCAGTTTTAATATAAAAATTGCATATAGGTCAAATAATTGCAGCAATTACTTCAGTGAGTTAAAAGTAGGGAGATGGAAAATTGCTTAGAAATATTTATCGTTTTCGAATGAGATGTGAGAGAAAATATCCAATCCAGTTTAAGGATAACAAGGAATATGAGAAGGTATAATACAGGAATAACCTGTCCAGAATGAGGCTTGGATACCAGTGATAAAATACTGAAGAAAAATATCATGGAATTGACAGGGATTGTTAATGATCAGCAGCTCAGTTTTATTTCTAAACTGAAGGTTTAGAAGGTGAGAGGTGGCCGTGACACACTTGAGTGCACTTGTTTTTTTTGAGGTAAGTGCTCAGTGTGTGTCTAAGATTGACCAGGCAAACCTGCTATGATGTATTCCACAGAAGGTTTGTGACAAACTCTGGAAGGTTTGTGAATGGCAAAGATGACACAGCAATTAAGAACTATAGTCTTTTACTGCCTCAGAACTGCTGGTCCAGTGCCTCCTAACAGTGAATTGTCTCCTCAGCAGTAGTTTGAGCTGCTGTAAATATTCAGCTCGCCTGAAGAAGTGCAGAAGAAAGAAAGAAAGAAAGAAAGAACTGCTTTTCTCAACAGGAGAACAGATTATCACCCCAATTCTGCAATGCTTTTAAAAGACAAGGATGCAGCATATTCCTTGGTCAAGCTTGGCTTAGCATGGCTAAGTCTCTGCTCCCCTGTTTTCTAGTCTGTTTGTCTAAAAGAAGCCACAATGAGGAATTCAGAAAGCCAGGGAATAACTGCAAAAAGGCGACTTGATACTTTAATGAAGACTATGCAAATATGAGTGGGGGCTCAGGTTGTGTAGGCATTGATTACAGGATCTAAAAGCAAGTGCACTGCAAAGTTTTATGAGCTGAACAAGGACCCTGGTCCATGGTCAGAGTTTGAAACCATGGCTCTGGACAATCAGACTGGAAATGCTTACTTGGTTTTGTTTATCCTCATTTGAATGGGAACATTTGGTATTCTGACTGTAGGTTTTTCCATGCCCGATACCATAAAGATCAGGGATTGGTCGTAACATCCAGCATGGAATATGGGGGTTTTGTTTTGTTTCTTTTCTTCTGTTAAAGGAAATCTTTGGGTTTAATAACATAATATGCAGAACTTTTTTGATCTTAAGACAAAAAATTCTCATGTGCTTTATTTTCAATTCACACCTTGCATCTGAAATGAGAAGGGATGTGGAGCCTTGCTTGGATCTTTAATCTATAGAAGTTAAATCTGAGAAGTTTAACAATGTTGAGAAGATTCACCCACGTTTTTAGTTTACAAGCACACCAGAGACAAAAGTGAAATCCACTCACATCAGGAAAGGAACTTTTTCTAAGTTACACCTCTTGCTCCACGGAAAGTGCAGTTGCAACTGGCATCCCACCCTCAAAGATCCATTAAACTGGATGTAACAGAAGTTTACAGACAGACACACAGTTGATTCTGTGGGCCTTGGTGCATTAATGCATTTGATTCAAACACAGTAGGAGAAGGTTCCAGTTGGGAGAGGAAAAGAATTTACTTAATCTCATTTTGCTTTTTAGAGACCTTAATGTGCTGTCTTGGCACAAAACACTGGTTTAATTTTTTTTTTTTTTCTCTTTCTGTAATTTAGATATTTGTAGTAGGGATGCAAAAAAAATTTAACATTTTACAGAAAACATGTCAAGAAAGAAAATACTACACAGTGAAGTATTTCGCGTACAATTTTTAAATGTGGTATTGGAGATTTTATTTTCCTGAAGTTAATCTGGACTTGAACAAAGAAAGGAAAAATTATGTTAAACTACTGATCATTCTACACAATAATTGCTGTGACTTGTTGTTGTGAAGGATTTCTATTCTGTCTGTATAGAGCTTCATGACAATCAGGTATGCTAAAAGTGCACCCATCAAAATAAATTTTCTAAACAAATTTTTAATATGTGCTTCCTTAAAATGTGGGATTTTTGAATTGTATAGCTGTATCTCTAGTATTGGACAATAGATTAGAATGTGGCCCCAAATGTACTTCTATTTTCCTTATGAAATATGAGTTCTCTAAAGGAAAACATTTGAATGTCTCCCATATGGCCCAACTTATGAAGCTATGGAATTACAATTAGTAATTTTCATTATTAAATGAGTTTATCTGCATTCTGTGTAAGAATAGTACTTTGTGCAGATAATAAGGCAGCCTACAAAACATATTGTGATATAGCAATATTACATATGAGATATGGTTTAACATTGAAAATTTTATGTATTTATTCTTATTTCATTAGGCTGCTTAATCTTAATGACAATATATTTAGATCAAACCAAAGTACACAGGTTTTTACTAATACTATCCAATGATAGGAATAATAATTTAAAGAGCCAGTGAATATGTCAGATGGAAAAGAGTAACATCAATATTTTAAAAAATTAATTAATGAATCCCTATTGCCTCATTTTATCTTTGTTCTATTATTGATGCTTGTTTTACTTTGCCTATTTCTTTGAATTCTTAGATATTCAATCTGCAGAAGACAACTTCCCCACTTCTAATCTAATGACTGCATCTATCACTTCTGCTGTAGCTTCCTATATTACACTGTTCATTCTAATACTTGATTTGTATGTTATGTAAAGATGAAAAAGCAATCATCATTGAATATTAGAATTTTTTTTTCAACCTTTATTTAAGAATTTGTTTCATCTGGTGAGTCTATAGCATATGACAGAGGAAATTTGACAATCAACTCAGCAAGATACCTCAAATTTGGCCTAGTACTCAAGGCATAATTCCTTTCATCCTTCTCAAAGCTTATGCATGTATTGTATTTTGCATGTCAAATTCTGGCTGACTGTTTACCCCCTGATATCCCTGCCTTTGTTATTGTGAGGACTCCAGGAGAGGTCCCTAGGAAAAAAGCAGCCACAAAATTTGACTTATACATACCTTTTTTTTTGATTTTCCGGGATTTCTGCTACTATAGAAGATGATGGTTACATACAAGAAAGAACCCATTCTATTTGTTCCCAAGATAAACATAAACAAATCCAAGTATCAATTTGTTCTGTGCTGTAACACTGTCAAGATAAACATACAGTTATATGTCAAATGGTTATTACAACAATGATACGACAACTTTTTATATTTCAACACTGGACAAGTAAGATAATTAACAATGCTCAAAATTACAGAGAATTTCTTAATCAGAAGACTTGCATGCATTCCCACCACATACCAAATCTACACCTTATTCCTGAAACTGTACTCACCAAAGCAGCTAGACGGAATGGGTGAATACCATTGATTGGGCTGTTTATTTTTTGGGGGGTGTGGGGGGAAAGATACCCTGGTATCTGGTATAAGTGTCTTAGTGTAACTGATTTTGGCATTAGGAAGAACTGCAGAATCTGATGCTGACTCGTGATTTAGCACACATACCTTTTAATCTTACTGTCTCAATTAATGGAAGCTCTATGCCAATACCAGAAGGATTTTCTAAGGATATTGTTTAGTAAGACTTTCATAGTAAAAAAAATCTTGTGACACCAGAAACTTTGAGGTGATAAATTTGAAATGGGGCATTCCTTCATTTGCTCCCATGAGGCAATGCAGCTCAGAGGGATGCTGTTAGATCTCTACCTTTCACTGAACTTTGGTTGTGTTAAATTTTGCATGGAGCTTATCCAATCCCTCAATAGTTTAACAGAAATAGTTATTAGCTATTCCCCTTGTCAGAAAAGGAAAATCTGAGCAAGTTGAAAATAATCAAGTACATTAAAACAAATGCTCAATTTTCACAGAGAAAAGACTTCAATTATCTAATATAAGTTATTGCTTATCAGTGACATTGCTGATAATTGCTATAACTCCAGGTGACAAGTAATAATTTCTTCTTGAAAAATAAATGTTGGAAACCACTGTGTATTGTTTAGCAAATGCACACAGCCGAACAGTCTTCAAAAGCTGAATTTTCATACAGTTCTAAGGTTATTGTACCACCTTTTGATTTAAGTTTTATTGATGGGTGAACAATTAAATGATTATCATCTTATTGTGATAATTCCTGTCTTCTCTATTTTGTTTCTATCATTAAATCTCAAAGCAATTTGCAGTGGAAGTCACCATTATTATCACTGCTTCCCAGGTAAACCAGAAAAGCAGAAGTAAAGTGATTTGTCTGGTGTACACGGGCTGAATCAGAAATGGAGAGGTAAGTGCATCAAATAAAATTAGGTTTGGTTTTCTAGTGGGGCAAGATGTCTCCTGTGCACAAGAGTGCAGAGGGGAAAATCCTATTTGCTTCATCTTAATTATGCCATTGGGTAGATCATTGTTAAAAAAAAAAAAAAAAAAAAAAAAAAAAAAAACCAGTCATGAGATGATTCAACAGCAAATATATAGATACAGAATTTTGTTTTAAATATAGATAAAGAGTGACTACAAGCTGCTTGGCATGCTGAAATACTTGGTTATGGTAGTTTTATACACCTATTCTGTGCATCTGCCACAATCTAAAAGTATTTTAACCAGGATCTTTTAAGAAAGAAATAAAATACCCTTTTAACTTTCTTAGGTTCTGATTGTATGTTTATACTTTAGCTAACACAATATCCAAAATAATTATGAAGTTTATGTCTTTACTATAGCAGACTTGAGTAAATGGGACACTGTTCTGAAAATGTAGTTTTTTGAGTTAATTAAGTGAAAGAAAATTTATCCTTGCTTCTTCTCATTGCTGATTTTCCTCTTGGTAAAAAATTCAGCAGCTCTCTATGAGAGCTACTCAAAGAACACTATGCCCCTTTGGCACAGACTAGTAAACAAGTCCCACAGAGCTTAGAAGATTATCAGCTGCTGAGGAAGCAGACGTTTGACTGTGAGCCTGTAGACATACTCAGCAGGGTGCATAAAATAAGGTAAAAATAATTGTGCCAATGTGTCTGGTTGAGAAATTCAAAATTCCAGCAAGTGAGAAAATAAACAAACATATGAGATGGAAAATTGCAGTAACATCAGAGTGAGGTGCTTTGTGGATGAGCTGCTTGAGAATATATTTTTATTGTTTGCAAAATTTTGCAGAAAGGAGCAAAAGAATCGTGTTGTGGATATATGACAGAAAAGAAAGAAAACTATGGGAAAATTTTTAACTGAACGTTGTAACTGAAAGTATTATTCAAAATTATTGTAGATGGGAGAGAGAAAGTAAAATAATGACATTGCTCTTCAATAGGTATGAAGCAACACAAAAATCAGTGAACTGATTTATGTTTATAACAGTACTTGTATTTGTCCTTCCTAAACTATAAACACAGTATGAAAAAAATGACCTTATATCAATTATAAATTGTGAGAGGAAAAGAAATTCATGAAATAAAAATAGTAAAGAAGTCTATTTAGGTTTTATGTGTCTTGAGAAGATATGTTAAATAGCTTATACTGCAGAAGGTGTGAGAGTTCCCATGGCAGTGCCTTTGAACCTCTAAACTTTTCACTGGAGTAGAGAAGTGTGGAGAATGTGTTGTGCTGAGATCTCAGCAGTTAAGCAGGCATTTGTGAGGCTGAGGTTCCCAGGATATGGGTAGTGCTGAAGCCCCCTGGTTCTAGCCTGGATAATTTAACTGGTAGCTTCCTTGGGAACTCACTATTGGCAACTTTGATAAGAGAGACCACTCTGATTTGGTCTTCTGGAAACAGAACTTTAATAAGGAAAAAACAACAAACCAGACGCCGTGCACAGTACAGGGATCCAACAGAAATAGCGCGGGGTCCAGGGAGACAGCAGTTTTTATGCACCTAGGAAAAAGTGGGGTTAAGGCAGGGATCCAAGGGGACAATCCAATGGGGAAGGTGATTAGGAATATGGAAAATACTGCAGCAAAAAATAACCCATAGTAGTAACGAGAACTGAGAACTTTACAGCAACGATTTTCATGTAATATATGAAGCATTCAGGGGTGAGTCTCAGCTGAAAAAGGTCTCAGCTGAAAGCTGAGAAGGGCTTTCCCATGGATTAGAGCCGAGGTCTTCACCCTCCTCCGTGGAGCAGACCCCAACATGGTGCCAAGGAGAAAGTTGAGGAGGGAGCAATGTTGTGGCAGTGCCTTGCTGTCCCTGGCATGCTTTTTGTAGTTGCAATGTCCCTGGAGCTGAAGGCTGTGTGGTTTTTCTCAGCCCTATGGCTAAGTGTAACCCAACCCTACCTGAAGCATTAAAAGCAGCCATTTGCAGGGTGGTAGTTCCAAGAAGAGAGTATGGAGGGAGCATGGTTGTGACTGCCGTGCTCCCCTTGGCACCACTGCCTCACAAATGGCTGCTTTTAATGCTCTGCCTAGGGTCAGTATTACTCTTAGTGTTAGGGCTGAAAAAACCACAAAGCCCAATTACAAAAGGCATGCCAAGGGGCACACGGCACAGCAACAACATTACTCCTTCCACAGCTTTCTCCTTAACGCCACTCCTGTCCTGGGATCTTCAGCTTCACAAATGTTTGCTTTTAATGCTTCTCTGTTGCAGCATTAAATGCAACAGTTTTAAACCTGACAGAAATTTTAATTATGTATAGTGGTTTAGGGTTGTCAATTTGAGATTTCTTGGCCAATGCACCAGTGAATGTGTGTGGGTTTATTTTTTGCTGTGAGATAGGATTAGGAGAAAAGTAAAGAACGTTTAAACTTGAAAGGGTATAAAGAAAACTTTATTAACAGAATTAAAAGGAACATAATAAGAAAATCAGAATGAAACTTTCAGGACACCTTTTTTCTCCCTCCCCACACTTTTTCCTTTTCTACTGACAATGTAAAGAGACAAAATTTGGGTCGTTTAATCAGTTTACTACTTCTGAAATAATTTCAGTTCACTTAGGGAGAAGAGTTTCTCTTGCCATGCTCTTGGGACTTCTCCACTAGAAAACAGTTTTTCTTGTGGCTTTAATGTCACAGCGAATCAGCCATCTGGAACTGAAAACAGTCAGAAAAACAGAAAAATTCTGTTCACAGTGTGAAAGTCCTTCCCATGTTTTGCAGTTTTCTCACAGCTGCTTTCATGGATCATTTTAATTTATTGGGGTGCTATTTTAAGGATGAGCTATTTTAGCATAGAACAAAAGTTCTCTTTGTCTATCCCTGGGACTAGAAGTTTTCTACTATCATCTCTAGGGCAAGGTTCCTCATTTCTTTTTCAAGTTTCTCACTGGATCCACAGCAACATCTATTTGCTTCAACTACTGGTGCCTCAGTTCACAGCTGTACTAGAATGCTACATCCCCACAATGCAATTCCATGAGTTACAAGGAAACAAAAACAAAGTCTGATATATCAAATATATCTTCATCATAGTTTTACAAAAGGATTTCAGCCCAAGTTCAAAGCATTTCTTCAATTTCTTTCATCTAGAATTTAACCCTTTCTTTACTGACCTCAGAGTCCCGTGTTACTGTTTCTATTTCACCTTTTTTTTTCCTTTTTCTAATTCAGGAGAGAAATGGTGTTTGTGGAGTGATTTGTTCTCAAGCTTTACCATTAATTGAAACAGTTTTTATAAAGACTTGTAATGCTGAAAGGTTGATCTGGTCCAAACCCTGCATCAGGACCATGGCTTGCCGTGCTTCTCTGTTGGCCACGTGGTCTCTGTTGGCACCACGTGAGCCATGCCAGCCTGACTCTGCTGGGGCGCTGGAAACAGGAAAAGCTGCCACCGATGCTTTTATCTTTCTGTCTGTAGTAAGCTGGCCCAAATCAGCTGAGCACACAAAGTTCATTGTGTACATGCGAGATTGCCCCGGCCTCTCCGATCCCAGCCACGTGGCCGTTCCCGGTCTGGAATGGCAGCGGCTGCACGGCTGCTCTGGGCCACTCTCTTTTAACCTAACCTGCTCCTGGTGCTAACACAGTCACTGATTGGCACAGTCCACTTTTTTGGACTTTTTTATAATTTTTTTTTTCAACATTCTAGAAAGCAATGCACAAACATTTGGGCTTATTTGGATTTACTAGGATCACCAATACATGGTGTTATGGACTTACTGAAATGAGCCTGACAAAGGGGCACATGACAATTAAGAGTTTGAAGCATCTTTTTCATGTAGAGAGTCTGAGAGCTGTGACTGTTCAATCTGGAGAAGAGAAGGCTCAAGAGGGGACCTTATCTGTGTGTATTCTCTTCTTGTGGAATTGAATGAAGACAAGGAAATCAAGATCTTTTCAGCAGTGCCCACTGGCGGGACAAGAATCAAAGGGCATCAATGAAAAAATATGAAATTCTCTGTTAACACAAGAAGGAAGTTTTGACTCTGAGGGTGACCAAGCACTGGTACAGATTGCCAGGAGACCAACTGCTCATGGTTCTGGGTAACCAGTTCTACATGGCCCTGCTTCAGCAGGGGAGTTAGATGATCTCAAAAGGTCTCTTCCAACCTGATCTATTCTATGAGTCTGATCTTGTGCAGATCGTTTTTTGCTATATTTTCTAATTAATGCTTGCCTGAAAATCAAACTAATATCACATCATTAACATGTAGTTATTTTTAGCAAGCAATCTTTTTCTCTTGTAGTCCTGAAATGTTATAAGTCATTTTCTCCTCTCCATTACATCATTTTAGAGTTCTACGAGAATTTTTTCCAGAATAATTACATATTATCTTTGTATCTACATTTTTTTATTCAGGGGACTGATGTTAATAACCCATACAATCCTCTAAATGAAGACATCAAATGCCACAAAGTCAAGGGCCTCATTAGTTTGTACTAGCAAAACTACTTGAGAGTCCTGCATTAAGCTGGCTGTTCAAGTCCTTCCTGAAATAAACAATTGTCAGTAGAGGTTTCTCATCTCCGTATTAAAGTGCTCAGATAATGTAACATATGTGTGGTCCTTCCCTTCTTGTAGTCTTATCTCTGTTAATTCTTCAGGACTTTTGTTCTTTGGGATCAGTGCTATATTGATGGGGAATTTTCCCTCTCTATTTCAGTCCCCCTGTTTTACTAAAGAGAGTTTGAATATGCTACCATAATAGCAATAATTTACATGGGTATCTTTTGAGAGCTAGATACATCAAGCAAAAGTACAGTTATACACAGGACAGTGGCTGCCGCTTTTGGTTTTCTGAAAGGTGCATAAAGTTTGCTGCTACACTCTGATCTTCAGTTATATTCCACTTTAAAGGAATTTGCTTCTCAATATTGCTTATCAATATATTTTTTAAACAGAGAAATAGGACTCCATAAAACAATCTCTCAAATGCTCAAATAATTTTCTCGTTTTCAATTTTTGTATTGGGTAATTTTATACAGTTGTGAATCAAGTAATGGTACAGATGAATGATTGTCTGTAGTTCTGATTGTTTTAGGGTTTCATACATTTTCCAGTGCATACATTCTATACCCTCCATAGCATTTCTGGGAGGGTGAATAAGGACTATTTTGCACATTTCTTTGCTCAAGAACAGAGGTTAACACAGCTTTACACTGAATTTGAAAACGAATCTGGGTGGCTCTGGGGTTTGTTTGTGGTTTTCTGAGTGTAGATTTCTATAGTAATTGATTTCGTTACAGAGTTTGAGTTTTCAGAGCAATGAAGCATATGTTGGAAGAAAAAGGAGGTGCTTATACCATATTTTCTATGTTGTTTCTAATATCAAATTAGCAGTTATTGAATTTGAGTAGTTGAATATTTGAACTCCTGCGAAGCTGGAGTTCTTGAAACAAAAATATTCAGACTTTTGGAAACATTAGTACTTACAGTTCTCTCTATCCAAAGCAGAATAGCTTTGACATCAGTAGTTCCACTCCTTTATCTAAACAGCTTATTTACACCTCTTTGAAGGACATTTAAGGTAATTCCAGTTATCCCATGCTTGAAATTTCAGATAGGTCAGGAAGTAGCCCAGGTCACCTACATATGCAATCGCACAAACCAAAAATTATTTGCATATATTACATGAATTTTGGTCTTTGGTAATCACAGGTTGAAATAACAAACGCATCAAAGATCAACATGAAATATTTCCACATGCCACACAGAACACCAACGGAGAGTTATTTTCATTATCTTAAAAAAGTTTCCATTTTCCAACTTTAACACATTTTTATTTATCATATGATTTTGTAATAAATTGTACTTCTTACTCTTATTTTTATAAAAAAAAAATATATATGATATTGTATTGGTTATTACATAGGTTGGAATTGACCACTTTTGTTCTTGTTATTATGACACAGAAACAAATCTTATAGGAATTTTTTCCTTTATCTGATCATACAAGTTGGACAAGCTAAGCAGATATCACCAAACTGAATGGCAGTGATAAACACTGATAGGAATAAGAAGAACAAGAGGTTTAAATACTATATTAAAGAACAAAAAAGGAAAGAAACATATTCTGAACTCTGACACATATAACTTTGGAAAAAACAAAAAACTTGAAAAGGAGCTCAAGTTGTACCAATTTGGAATAAAAGATAGGAGTTTTAGGGTCTTTGTATCTGCTGATTTATCTGAAGTAGGTTTCTCACTTCCTCGGAACCATATAGAAGTCAGTCATCTAAATGTGCACTGTGGTGAAGTAGAACAGATGTTTTATTTCAGTGTCCTAAGGCTCATGGGACTCAGCATGTGAGACTAATGGCTTCCTGAATTAAGATAACCAGACATCAGCTTGTGGAGGGCCTTACAGTACAGTCAGGCTTTCTGATGTGATCTGGGAAGAAATACTCTAACTGGGATACTGATCTACTTTTATACTTGGGCACCCAAAACTAAATGAAAGTAGATTTAATCTAAATGAAAATATCCTATATTTCAGGAATATCTAAAGGATCTGTATTTTGAAAAGAAGACTGATCTTCACTGAAATGTAAGTTTGTGTTAATAATATATCACAAAACTTAATTTCTATGGAAGTGTGCAAGTATGTAGGTTTAACTTGAAAATGGAAACAGTTAAGGTTGTCTTTCTTTCTTTCTTTCTTTCTTTCTTTCTTTCTTTCTTTCTTTCT
>CM031860.1:52970504-53043660 GCA_018697195.1 Certhia americana | reverse complement strand
TTTCTTTCTTTCTTTCTTTCTTTCTTTCTTTCTTTCTTTCTTTCTTTTTCTTTCTTTCTTTCTTTCTTTCTTTCTTTCTTTCTTTCTTTCTTTCTTTCATCAATAAACATAGAATAACAAAAAATTCATGATACAGTTTCATACTGGGTTCAGTTACACAGGACTCAATGCCAAGACCCTCCAGTACGACTTGTACCTGAACATTGAATTAGGTACAGAAATTGTCAGCAGGTTTCCTTCTGTAGTAAGGTTGTCCTCCTGTCCTTCACAGTAACTCTCTGCTAATATTAATTCTTTCCTTGTTTTTCTTCCTGGCTTCCCTTTTATTAGTGTCCTGAATATTAATGCTGTGAGAATGAAGTTTCTAAAACTTTAATTAGTCAACAGGGTTCATCAAAATTAAGCAGCACTGCAGTGTGTTCTCATGGCATTATTGTCAATAGCTGCTCAGTTATAAATTTACTAAAGAAGAGAGTAAATAGTGCTTTCAGACAGTATTTTCAAAATTTTTTTAAACTGCTATTTAAATGTCTTTATTTTTCATTTTTATTTTCTGCTACAATGAAAGAGAGATTAAATCTGAATCATATTTTTAAAAATAAATTGATTCATCAGTACTCTAGGTGTTTGCTGTTCATTGTGACGTTGTTTTAGACTCTTCATTTGACACGGAATCTTCATATCTATTGAACTATGAGCATTTTGAATTCTGCATAGACACCCTGGTTCCTCTAAATTCATCATTTCTGTTTGCAAACACCTTTCCCCCCCACCTTGAATTGTCCTGCCTTTTTATTTTATTGTTAACAGAAGCCAGGGGAAGTAACATTGCAAATAGAGCATTATGCTTTGCTGGTGACAGGACAAACCATCAGCTGTGGGGCCTTCAGCTGTTTATTCTTCTGCTGTTTTACTTCATACTGTTCCTTGGCTGTACTGCTTTTCTTCATGGAACTGTGAGAGAAGTGGATGGAAGGATGATTCTGTTTTTTTTTTTTTCAAAGTCTTTCCATCCATCAAAGGCATTATGAAGACACAGCACTGCAAAAATATTGTTTCCTGTTGGTATTTCTTTAATCTTGCTCTGTATTTCCTAATATTGTCTTAGAAAAAATTGTTCTGGTAACTTTTTTGTTTCCAAAAGGTTTCCAAATACAATGTCTAAAGAATCAGAATTAGCACTGTAGGATCTCTCTATTTTACTTTGGTAGCCTATGGATTGACAGCAATGGCTTGAATCTAACTTCCAAATTAAATAGTAAGCTGTTCTGATCAGAGAACTAGTGTCTACATCAGGAGTTAATTGTCTAGTCATTCTTTATAGTCAATGCAATCACTATCCTGTCTTTTCAGACAGAAGTAAATCTAAATAAAATAACATGAGCTATGTATCCAGCAATGTCTCTTTCTCCTTATTGGGGTGAAGTGAGGTTAGCAAGCTAGCTTACATGAAGGAAGAGAGGTGAATTCTATCAAATCTGTCAGCTGGTTATTTTTTGTGGTGCCATACATTGGCCTTGCATATTGCACTCCTGGTTCTGACAGAGGGTCCTACAGGTGATTAAACAGAATACTTGTCCTTTTTGTGCAAAGAAAATCAAATGAAGGGAGCAGAAGGAATAGAAATTACTATGTGTCATGAGACAAAGTCAATAAATAATACTCAGCTTTCATTCAGACAATTAAATAAAATAATTTCCTGTCCAGAGAAATTATTAATTAATTAGATTTTTGATGTCTTAATTTGATCTGAGACTCAAATCAATCTAAGTCCATGGAATTTGCGCAGTTTTGGCAAAACTCTGAGGTTTTGTTCACAGTATTATAAAAACATGTAAGCGTGTTCTTCCCTCTCAAGCACATGAGATATTTCAAGGTGAAAGCATTGCCTGTTGTGTACTTGGGAGATCCAAGCTGCAGTGGCAGAATTTAGAAATATGGAGAAAGCTTATGATTAAAACAAAAAGCTTTAATGGAGAGGTAATCTTACCATTAAAGACAAAAGTCTGTCTGAATCAAAGACTTCTCAATTACAGTCAAACATAATATCAGAAGGCGAATGTATTTCTTTAGGCATATGGATATAGATATAGAAATATCAAATGCATCCATACGTTGATATAGAACTGATGAGAGGTGCTAAATATGCTTGCATTTAACACTGTTAACTATCCTTAAGTAATATTTGCAAAAGCTTTTAAAAAGTGCTTGCATCAGGAGGGAAAATATGATGCCATCTGTTTACCTCACACAAGCATTTGTCGGTTTGTGCAAACTAGTTATTATAGATATTATAACTGACTTGACAAGCCAACACCTGTTTGCTTTACAAATACCAGTACTGAAGTTTGCACACATTCCCGCAGACACAGAGGGTCTCTGAACAAGAGCAAATGAAGACAGCACTAAGTACTGGTCACAGTGTAATCTTTCCTTACAGATGTGGAAGTGAGTCTGAACTCTGTCTTCTTATTTAGAATAATTTCAGTATGATTACATTGAATTTCAGCTTTTTATTTATCTTGCATGTTATGCTCATTTCTTAACATCACAAATGTTGCTAAGATACCCAAGAGCAGAAATATCATGATGTAGAAATTGGAGGGTGAACAAGCTTTGAAACTTGATGCTTTGGCTGTGTAGTGCTCTGAGGCCTCTGGCAGCAGGATATCTAGATGTGGAGCTCCATCAGCAGATTCAAAACTCATGTTGGAGAAAGAAAACTCAGAAAGGAAGTGGCTACCTATCTGTCTGGAGTTTGTGATCTATATATATGTTTTTATACATTTTATCCGTTTTAAAATTGCAGCCAGAAAGATGTTCCAAGCCATCAGTAATTTTAAGGGATGAAACCAAGGAAAAGCAAAGCATCATGGAGAAAGCTGATTCCATAGCAAATGATCAAAGAAATGAGGAAAAGGTAACTACAGTACAGTGCCTTTAGTCAAATATTTTAAATGCACAGGAATATCTGAAGATGTGCCTGAACTCACAGTAGAGAAAAATATTAGAGAGCTGAGCTGGGTCCAGCTGGTATAGATCTGTCAGATTTTGTTTGTACTCCCTGTTGTGCTCCAGTTGGGCACCACTGTGATACAGAACAGAAACAGAAGAAATCAGCTGTGTATAGGAGGGAGAAAAGTCTTAAATTATGGGCAATTCTGACTCTTCTCCCTCTATCCCATTGCTATTTGGTCATGACTGACAAAAGTATGAAACACTTATAAAACATGTAGTAGTCAGGGGGGGGCTGAGGAGAAATGAAATGAACAGGGAATGAATCTTTTACCTTCCAGGGAGATTAGATTTCATTATGCTGAGAAGTTTCTCCTACAAGGACTACATTTGTCATGCTATACAATGAAAACCAGATTTTGACAGTTCCATCTGTAAGCAATGCTCCACCATGCAAATGCTGGGCTGGGACTCATGCCACAGGAAACAGGCCTACATTTCTAGACTGACTTTCCACTTTGTCTTACTTGCTCACAGATTTTTTCTATTTTTTTCATTAAGGAAGCTTCTATCCACCATTGTTCAGCAAATAGGATCTCGCCAAGTGCATCATCTTCAACTTGATAGAATTGATTCAGGTGCTGAATTATACACCAAGTAATTGGAATGACCCAACAGAGAATGTTCCTGCATTTCTAAATAGGATCTGAACTCAAATAACATGTAAGAAAGTAATAAACTAATCTCTAGATTTCTTGGTAAAGTCTCATTATCAGCATCCAACATCACCTTGATTAGGTTGCTCTCTGGGCATAAAATCCAATTTATTACTTTTCTTTTTAAATAACAAATCATTCTATTTGGCTTAGTCAGGGATTTGTAACCGAAAGATTTTTGGACCTCTCTTAGAGAGACTGAGATTGTTTTATTATTCTATTATTTTTTTTGTTGTAGCATGGCATTATGACATTTGAAAATTGGTAATTTTTTTAAAGGTTAGCTTTCCAAGTTTCTATTATCAGACTCTTTTTATGCAGAAGATTTTCTCCTGAAACTCCCCATACAATGAGGTATTCTTGGCTTTTCACAATATATTTTGAGTATTATCAATTTGAAATTTTCCTTAGATATTTTCTCAAGTCTATTTTCAAAGTTTAAAACTTTTCCTTCATTGTTGCTTTATTACTATAATTCAATATATGAGATTTGAGAATAGTTATTCAAAGATATAGAAAGTGATTGTAGGCTGGATGAGAGCTTAATGGCTATGAAATGACCATACTTCTATATTTTGTTTGTATTTGGCACTTTGCTTTACTTGTCTTAGGGAGACCTTTTGCTGCAAAACAGACTGAGTTGTATCACTTTAGTGCATTCAAAATAAATGATTAGGGAATTTGTCACATGCTTTGGTGTTGACAGCTGTAGAACCTACAAATTGTCAAGATACAGTCTGTTTTGTTTTGTTTTGTTTTGTTTTTTGTTTTGGTTTGGTTTGGTTTGGTTTGGTTTTTTCCTCCTGATTTTTGGGCTGTGCTATAGTTAGATGAGATGCCAGAACAATGGACCAGAGCCCTGAGTGTTCTGGAGAGATGTTTGTTTGACTTCCATAATTTTATCACCACTTTAAGTCTGAATAAGTTCTTGAAATGCTGTCTGGAAAAAACTTGTCCTTGTCTCTCAGTAACATAATCATCTGGCCATGTCACCCCAATCTGTTCTCTGCCAGCCATGGCTGTGAGTGATAATTACTTTTTTCTAATCTCCGGCTGCTAAAAATTAAGTGGAGTAAATTTTGTACAGAAGGAGGATCTTTGACAGACATGAGTCCCTAGAGCTCTAGACTATCAGCAAAACTGCAGTCTGAAACTACAGACAGTGGCTAAACTTAAAATGTTTATATGTATGGTCTAAACAGTCTCAAGGTTGAATTGGAGTTTTATTAATATCTCAATTTAAAATTGTATCTGGATTAAGTTTGAATACACTTCTTTGAGTAGAATTTACAAAAGTATGCATGATCATCTTTTATAATTATGTGGCTGATTCAATATGAATTAAATTTTCATATATAAAAGCTTATATTTATACCAGCAATTCTTTTTTATACATTCAAAAAGGCTCTCCAAAAATCTTGAACTTCTGAGTGACAATGTGGAAAAGTGTCACTGAGTCACTTTCAAACATTGCAACTTGGTACTGCATTGCCATAACAGAAATCAACCTGCACTCCTCCTGAAGGAGTATAAAGCTTGTATACCTGGTGGAACAACAATGTAGTAACCAGAAGTGTGAGAATTCATTTGATACCTATAGAGGGATTTATTTCCTGGGCCTTATTTCTCTTCTAACACACTGGTAGTCTTCCCATGCAAACATTCTTATGATTCCACAAGATTGTGTTGAAATTTAACCTGATTCATCTTAAATTTTTTCTTTAAGAACACAGTTACCCCATTTTTTTTCCCAAAAGTGAAAATAGTGTCTTTCAGTGCTTCAACTGAAAGCAAAAGCATTCTGAAGAATAACCTACTAATACACAAAAATGTTTGAATACTGTGCTACTACACAGGACCTGTCAAAACCCTTAAATCAGGGATTCCTCCCAGCACCACTCCTGCAGAGGGGCACCTGGAATTTATTTCTTCAGATTAAGAGGAAAGAATAGATGCAGGCTCTGCCATTGCATGGTAGATGAGACGAAGAGTGTTTGTTTGGCTCTTTTTCTGAAAAGAATGCTGTTTTTTTACATGTGTGACTAGTAACTGTTAAACCATGGTAATTATTTTATTTATCTGAGCTTGTAGGTTTCTTTTAAGAGTCCTTTGGATGTGACTGTAGAAAGCAGTGGAGAGGAGGGCTCTGAATTAACGCTTTGCTGCCCAATTTTCATTTTTCCAAATGAGAGAATACATGCAGTTTAAGACAGATGGCAGTTCTTGACACATGAAGAATAAAACTAATATTGAAGGGCTTTTGGGGGCTCTGTGTGTGGTCCGTTGAAGTTTGTAGTGTACAGTATGTTAAGCTTGTTGCTGAGTGAAGGCTGTATCTCTAGCTCCTATAGACTGATAGAAATCTGTGGCTCTGTTAAATTTTTATCTGCCTAGTAATTTCTGAAATTTTCTAATTGAAGAACTTAATATTTTCTTTGTTGTTATGACATTTGATTTTTGACATATTTTATGTTTTTATCCTTTTCATACACAATAGCTCAGTTCCTCTCTCAGTTTTGCAAATAGTGTAAGAAGAGCCAATGTTAAATAATATTCCTATTTACAGTATAAGTCACCTTAGTGTAAAAATTCTGAGAAAATAGTATAAATATACTTGAGAAACCCTTAACATTACAATATTAATCATACTGATATCAAAGTTTAGGTGTTCCCTAATTGATGCTGTGGACAGTCCTAGGATGAGCAGAACTGTCTTTACTCTGTATAGTTGTGAACTTCAAAATGAAATCTATTTCTTTTTCAATCCTATATTACCAGATATTGCAATATTTTGTTTACCAAGGTCTTTAAAATTATGTTTAACAGAGATGGACTGTTCCAAATACAGTGAAAAGAAAGAACTGAAAAAAGACCAAAAATGCTAGGATGTGCATAAAATGTTGCTTTTAGCAAATTATGTAAATTTTTTTCATGTATAACACTTTCTTGATAAATCTTCATTTAATGTGGATGCTTTTGAGATTGCAAAAATGTGGTTTTAAATTTCTTTAAGATTTTTTAAAATTTATTTTGGAAAAGCTAGGATTTATAAATTATTTTTTAAAAATTCATAATCTTAAAGCATAGTCAAATCATGATACCTATTTTGAGTTAAAAATACTCTAGTTTAGCTTAAGCCATATTAGAAAAAACAGTGCTTGAATATGTTAGTTTTTCCCAGTTTGTAAGTTCAGTTCAGGGATAGTTTCATTACAATAATTGAAGTCATGTGATGGATAGATAGAAAAAATCTTAGTGGAGATTTAGATATTAGGAAATGCAAAAACTATTAATTTCTATATTTTTTTACATAGCATTTGATTAGGATTTTTTCTCTGGAGTTCATGCTTTCTTTACATTTTAAATGCAAGTCTGGTTTCTCATGTATAAAATAACTTGACTATGAGAAAATTATTCTTTTCATTTTGTTACCTATATTCTATCAGCTTTAATTCCATGTAAATATAATACTATTTTTTGGAAATTATAGTTCCTACAAAATAGTGGATTTCATAAATAAACACTAATCCTGAAGTAAATCCCGAGAAAATATTTACTTGATTTATTTTTAATGAAAAAATATCCTTAAATCTTTCTCAAAAGCAAACAAACAACCTTCTTTATTTTAGGATTAAATACATCTTCCAAAGCCCTGCTTTTGTTCCTAGTACTGCTGTTTGTTTGAATTGCATCAGCTATAGAAGCATAATTACCAGTTCTGGAAAACAGTTTTCATGGTAACATGCAGCCAAAGCCTGGAATGGTAAATGGGAGAAGCCAAGGACTGATAAGAACTCCTGACACGTGTCAATCTCTGCCTTATTACTGAATTATCACAACAAAAAGCTTGCTGGTGCAAATCATGAGTAGAAGAAAGATGAGTGCGTGGGTGTCCTTTTAAAAATGATTGTGAGCCTGTTCCTAGTGTTATAAGAATAAAAGCAAATAATTGTTAACACCTTAGCTAAACCTGATTATAAGGTTTTCAATGAGAGTTATATCTGTGATTAATAATAATATAATTAGAAGAAAAGATGAAACTGAGACAAGACTTTTTTTCCAAAATTAGTCAAAAGGTACAGCAATTAACTAATTTCACCAACTCATTCTGGTCCTGAAAATGAAAGCTGAATATTTTTTGGAGATAGACTAACAAAAGGGCTGAATCACTGCTTTGAGTAGAGAGCATACTTCAGTCATACCAAATGTCACAGTTACTCATGTAAGTCTTTTCCCTGTAGGAACACAGACCTACACATAATATTCCTGGGTTAGAAAAAAGAGAAACAGGAAAAATGATACTAAAATTGAAGATGCCATTGTTTAAGCCCAGCCGCTTACCAAACACCACTTTACCCCTGGTGGGATGGGGAAGAGAATTGGAGGGGTAAAAGGGAGAACACTCATGGGTTGAGATAAAGCCAATTTAATGGGTAAAGCAAAAGAGTCCTGTGCAAGAAAAGCAAGGAACCATCTCTAGACTTCCCAGGGATAGGCAGGTGTTCAGCCATCCCCAGGAAAACAGGGCTCTATCATGCCTAACAGGTACTAGGGTAGACAAATGACATCACTCTAAATATCCTCTCCTTTCTGCTTCAGTTCAGGAAGGACATTGAGGTGTTGGAGTAATTCCAGAGAAAGACATTGAAGATGGTGAATGGTCTAAAGTGCAAGTTTTATGAGGAGCAGCTGAGGGCATGTTTAGCCTGGAGAGGAGAAGGCTCAGGGCAGACCTTAGCACACTCTTCAAGGGCCTGAAAGGAGGTTGTAGCCAGGTGGAGTCAGGGGTTTCTCCCAGGCAACCAGTCAGAGAGGAAATGGTCTCAAGCTGTGCCAGGGGAGGTTCAGGTTGTACATCAGGAGAAAATTCCTCATAGAAAGGGTGATTAGACACTGAAATGGTCTTCCCAGAGATGGTGGAATCACTGTCACTGGGGGTTTTGAGGAAGGAATGGATGTGGAACTTAGTGACATAATCCAATTGACATGGTTGTTTTTGATCATAGGTTGGACTCAATGATCTCAGAGGTCTTTTCCAACCTAATTTATTCTGTTATTCTGTGATTCTTCTCCTGGTTTTCCTGCTAAGCATTATACCATATAATTTTAAATATCACCTTGTTCAGGTGGTTTTAACTGTCCTGTATGTATCCCCTCCCAGCTCCCTGTGCACCTCTAGATTCCTGACAACATTTGTGTGTACCATGTCTTGTCCCTTGATAATACTTTCCATAGCCTCAGTCCTGACCTCTCACCCAAGTCCTTGTCCCATTTTTTCACCTCTTCCATGCTAGGTTTCTTTACAGATAATAGAGGCAGCTGTCTGGTTTTGGATTTAAGGCAGTGGCATGGCAAATAACTGTCAAACCTTGCACACAGCATGGTCTGGAGACATAAGAAAATGAAAATTCTTTGACAGATGCATCCACAATTTGCATACTACTAAGTTAGCCAAATCCAGCAGGAGGATCCCAATAATATTCAAGTTTTGTGTGTGGGTTTGTTTCTTTCTTTTTACTCTTTCCATTACCTTGATAACAGCTACAACAAGTGGATGGAACTTCTATTTGCTGTAGTCTTCAATTTCAGGTTGGATGGGGCTTTGAGCAACCTGGTCTAATGAAAGGTATCTCTGTCCATGGCAGGTGGGGCAGAACTAGATCATCTTTAACGTCCCTTCCTACCCAAACCATTCTATGTTACATTGTGAAGTGATAACTTGTGGTTAAGAAGGATTCAGTTAAATCTGATCCACTGCTCTGAGAGAGAGAGGGGAAAGTATGTGCAAATTAGCAACTTAGTAACTGTAACTAAGGCTTAGTAACAAAGCACAGTATGGAAGACTTGGAGAAAATTCTTTGCTCTTGGCCAGTTTTTCAAGATAAGGTCTTTGATATCAACTGGTCTGAACCATTGCACATGCACACAGTTCACTTGACAGAGGCATTTGGAACACAGAACATTTAAGCCTAAATGACTTCAAAGTTCATGACATCCATGGGCAAGTAAAAATTGGTCTTTACTAGGGAATTTTGGACAAATTTTTGGTAAACTCTGTCATCTGTTCTGTACTTTAGATTAATGACAGATGTCTTTACATTGTTAAGATAGCTTTCTTATGCTAATATACTTTTCTGAAATATGTTACACATATGCAAAAGAAAGAATGTCCATGAAGTCAAAAGCTCAGTGTTATATAACACATTTAAATTATCCCTTTTATTTAGTTCTATGGGAAAAAGATATGAAGCTCCCTAGAATTCATTAACATATTCCTTTACATCTAAGTTCTGCTATTGGATATATGTGATGCTTTCATTGTTTCAGAGGGAATTATTTTCACTAGGCTTAAAATTATATCTTTCTTGAAAGTATTTGAAATTAACATAATGGACATAGGAAGAAATGCAGATGGATGGGTGGGGTGAACCTTGGTTTTCAATAAATGACATTGGTAGGTTTTTGAGCTCAGATACCTTTTAGTTAAGTAGAATTTCTATGCAAATTTTAAGAGTTTTAAGATCTCATCCAGCTGGCTAAAATGCAAATTCTACTATTATCCAAAAAAAACCCCAACCTGGAAATGGCCCAAGAAATGGGTATTCTACTTCTAATGGGTCTACTGCTTTTATTTCAAGGGATTGTGAATGTTGGCTGGCAGCAAGGGGTGTTGCAGAGTTATAGTGATAAAACCTGTACCAGAACAGACACTGCCCACACAAAGAAATGCCAGAATTATTTAGTTTGTCAGTCCTAATTTCTCTCTGCGTTTGAAATCATCTCCTGTAACACACCCATTGATGAAGCATATCATCCTTCAGCAAACATGCTCATTCCAACAGAATATCCTTTCTCATTGCACTTGCAAAATGATTTAAGATGAGGATCTCGATGTGTTACACCTCCCTGAAACCTTAACAGTTATTTCTGTCACTTGAGAACTGGTGTTTATATCAGATCAAAAAAGATTCAACTTTCTTTTCTCCAAGCTTTTGGTTGTGCATCTGTCATGGGTTAACCCCAGCTGGCAGCCAAGTACCACACAGCTGCTCATTCACTTCCCTTCTGCCCCCATGCTGGGATGGGGAGGATAGTCAGGAAAGAAAAGCAAATAAAACACAAGTTTAAGAATAATGGAAAAGTGAAATGTAGTAATGATACTACTAGCACCAATAATTTGAGTAAAAAGGAGGGGAAAGGAGACAAAGCCCAAGAGAAACAAGTGATGTGCACTACAATTGCTCACAACCCCCTGATGGAGGCCCAGCCTCCCCTTGAGCAGTGATCGTCCCCCTTCAACTCCTCACAGTTTATATACTGGACATGATGTATTATAGTATGGAACATCCATTTGGACAGTTTGGGTCACGTTTCCTGGTTGTGATCTCCCCCCCTTTTGTGAACCTCCTTGCTAGCAGAGCATGAGACACAAAAACTTCTTGCCTCAGGGTAATTACTATGAGAAGCAGCTGAACCATCAGTGTGCTATCAAGATTATTCTCCCACTGAGTCTAAAGCGCTGCAGTGGACCAGCTACTAAGATGAAAATGAACTCTGACCCAGTCAAAACTAGAACAATATCTTGATGAACTAGGGCTTCTGTTGCTGCAGACTGACTACAAACTGGCTAATCATTTCCATTAAGATGATTTTCCAGTCTGTTTTACACAAAGTCTAAAGTTCAATAAAACCTACTGCTGTGGTTTTTAGAAATAAATTCATTACTCTCTTAAAAATAATTCATTGACTCCCAGTGGTCCATTGATTGAAACCTAACAGCCTCAGGAGTATTTCTGTGATCCTCAGATATTGCTGAAATTAGTCTCTGTACCTCAAGACATGTTGGTTTTGTTACCTGCCTCACTGAAACCACAAGTAAAAAACAGCCTTTTATCATATGCAAAATAGATTCATGATCTTATATGTTGACTTTTTTTTCCTTTTTTTAATGTGTAATGCAGATGACTTGTAAAGAGTTAAGTTCTAGGTCCTTTGTAATAATTTTTCCTAAGTGCATCACTAGTACCCTGTAGATAAGATGTTTCAGACTGCTGGCTATACCTTTTTATCTTATGCTTTATGTCAGCAGATTTCAGTGTGACTCCAGTAGCTGCTATGAGCATGGGTTGCGTGTGCCAATGAGGGCCTGTGATCATTTCACACTGATCACAGAGACGTCTTTTGTAAGAAAGTCCTCATTTGGTCTGTAGGATAAATTTTTACTTCGAACCAACTTCTGTACTTTTGGGGTTGCTTTTATGTAGTTTTTTTCAATTGATGCTTTTTGACATGTTTTGTTACAATTAATTTAATTTGTCACAATTTCCTTATTTGAAAAAAAAAAAAAAACAATCACATTCAGCTTTCATGCTAACTTTTTTCCACAAAATGCATCACAGTAATTTTTTTCTATAAAGAATTGTTTATTAAGCTTTCAAAACTAACTATGAACTGCAGATGAAATGTAGCAGAGGATAGCATTTTTATTTGTACAAAAAGAGCAGAAATGTGAGAAGAAAGTACATTTTATCTTCAATCTAATTACCAAGATAGAAGATTACAATCTTGATTGAATACAAGCTGAGTTAAATCTTTGGAGCAGAAAACTACCTTTGTTTTTGTGTATTAGTGCAGCTGTGAGTCCATTCAGTTTTCCCATCTTACCATCAGCAAGTGGAAGACCATGTGATTGATGAATTTCTTTGCTCATAAAGGCATCCACCTGATTTGCCTTTTGAAATCAGGAAGCCATATGCATTTTTTGGGTAATCATTTTCTAATTTTCTGTCTAACAGTTAATACAGATTCCAGCACGAAGGACACTGTTCCCAGCCACCATGTGTGAGAATGCATGTCTGCACGTGTTGTTCTTTAGTGCATGGGAGGAAAGGAAGAGATTTTGAATTTGGCCTATGTTTTTGAGCCACTAAACATCTCTTCTCTGAAAGATATTATGAGCTATGAGTAGCTAAGTACCCTTCAGTGTGTACATTATTAGGCTGTTCCTTTTAAAGTCGAGTGGCAGTCAGCAAGCTGAAGATACCAAAGGAAAATAACTTAATTATGTTTTAAACCTATGAAGAAGGAGTTAGGAAAGGCTTTGATGTTTTGTTGTGGCTTTAAGTAGGACTGAGACAAGCATGTGTTTAAACGGTTTATAGTTCTGCTACCCACCCCCACCCCCCCCAACTCATGCCTCAAAATCTAGCCTCCCAGGGAAAAGAAACAGCCCTTGCTATGTAATCAATTTCTGGAGTTGGATAGAGAAATACTCTACTTGGTTTTCAAGGTGTCAAGCAAATATTTTTTTCTTTGAGTGTCTCTAGCTCAATGGCAAAGACTTTTGTTCCAGCCAGATTGAGTATGCTCTTTAGGGGTATTGTTGGAATAAGGCATCTTGGAATAAGGATTATTCCATTACTCCATTATAACATTTTGCTTAGAGCTTAACTTTCCTGTGCTCCATGGTGTTTCCTTTTTTTTTTTCTTGCCATTTCCTTCTGCAGTTATATCCTGAGATGCTCTTGCATCCTGTTCTCATTCTAGTCATCTGTACCATTATTAATGATCCTGGATGATCCTGTTGCTTTCTTTCAGCTTTACTGTAGGATTTTAACAGGAGGATGAAGTGATTCTATTATGGTTATACGTCAGTGTATTAAAATAATGATTCAGAGACTAAACAGCTAAGCTATTTTCAGTACCACTAGAACCATCTAAATTAAAGAGGAGGCAACTGCATCTTAAAATTGAAGACATTTACTTAATGAAGTACCAGGTTTACAATACCATACAACTTTGGTAAATAAAGAAACCAGTAAGCCTTCATCAATTATATGCTGTCATTTGCTATAAATTTCTTCAGACTTTTTAAACCTCTCATCTAGCGGGAAATACTCTACAATCTTAACATTCTGTTTTGAATACAAATGGCTATAAAATAAAATAGAACAATAGAAAAGAAAGAAGATAATAAAAGAGGCAATGAAAGTCAAGTTTATTTAATAAATAATACATTCTAAAACTAAACACATTTTAGCAAAAGCCTGACTGTTGCATGTATTTTAATGACAGAGATCTGGTTTTTGCTATAGAATATCGGCTGCTAGGCACTTCATCATTCCAACTCAGAATGCCTTCCAACATTTTAAGAAAGACTTTGTTGCCTTTGGATAAATCAATAATTATTTTGCATGGTCATAATTATAAAATAAACCCATTATTATGATTTTTAGAAAGACAAGTACTTTGGAAAACTCTTGATAGCTTTAATCCTATTCATTTTGACAGAAGTCTCCAAGGTGATTTAGGGGACAGTTAGATTTACAGTACATTAAAGAGAGCATATATATTCAGGATGGATATGGAAGGACTCAGACAAATAATAGGTCTATATAAATTTTGCTACCTGACAAAATATATGTATGCAATTTTCAGATAATACCCTCATCTCCTTCAAACTCACTATATAACTGCAAGGTAAAAATATATAAGAAGATGTAAACTCTGATGAGCTGGGTAGAAGCTCTGGGTTATTTCCACATTAACACATTGCTGTAAAGGGACCTTGATTTATTTAGATTACTAGAACTGCAGAGGGCAGACTTTAGGACACGAAGTGTCTTCTAGGCAGAGAATTACCTCAATGACAAATGTTAACACAACCAACATTGTTGTTTGTGAACTCTACAAATCTGCAAAATCCCTCACCTACTAAAAAGACATAGGCTAAAATAGTGTAAAAAAACCCCAGCTCTATGACAGCTTGTATCTTAACAGTTTATGCTGTGAAAATCAGCAGTGTAATCTTAATTTCTGTGTTTACTTTATTATGAAACTATGTTTGTATTTTGTCTTTTTCTGGTTTTCTGGATAAAAATAATCTGCTTGTTACTAAGGTCTGAGTCTACTGCAAAAGTTGTACTCAGTTAATCTGAACGTCAGCCTTGTTTTTTTCATTTTCTTCACTTACTACAACCTGCAAAAATCATGTAATGCATTTCAGTAAACATAACTTTAATTGACCTATAGAAAAGAGAATCTGAATCAGTGAAGGAGGCATAGGCAACAGACATATGAAATAATTTTTTTGAGTCTTATTGAAAGGGAGAAATGATTTACTTTGATAGTGGCTAAGTCCTTGCTGCAATGGCCATTTTACTACTGATTCATTTGTGCACTTCAATCAGCTAATTGGCCTTTGCAGATAAATTAGTAAGTATCTGTAATATAAATCAGAGAGGCCCTTTTCAGAAAAGTGAAGATTGTCAGTGCTTAATATCTACAGAAACATGAGGGGTTAGGAGGGTATCGCTTTATAATGGAAAAGATGCACCATGCTGTTACACAAAAAAGTTCAGATTTCTCCAGAAACTGACTGTTTAATTTGTGAGCAAGGATGTTTATTAATTATCTGAGAAAGTCTCATTGACTGCCAAAATGCAAAACTCTTATTAAAAAAGTCAGGATCCTGTATCAGAAAATGCCTTATGTGTGCAATACAGCAGATGAATGACACTGAACTTGAGCTGCACCAGGGGGAAAAATAATCTATAGTCATTTCTTTAAGACCCTGACTTTTTTAAAGTCATATGCAACTACAGGGAACTTTTTCAAGCAGAAAGGATAATCTCATGTCACTTTTGCTGAAAAAAAATGTTGTAAATGTAAAACCCCTATAATCTTTAAAATGAAAAATTGTTAGCATATTTGTGGAAAGTTAGTCTCTCATTACTATTTAATAGATTCCCAAATCATACCATTATTAATTCCAACTAATTAATTCAGAGTTTGTATTCCAAAAAGCCTATTTTCTAAATTTTCAAATAAATCAGAGAAAAGAAATTTTGTATAAATGGGAAAGTCAGACCTAGTGAAATTGTGAGCTAGTGCAGGGTTTGATTATCTACCAAAATAGTAGAGCCCTCCATTCTGTGACCTTATTTTTATCAGAATAGATCTTCTTATGTGAGAAAGAAAATAAAAGATACATGCCATTTATTTTGCTGGAACAGTATTTGTTCTTGGGTTTTTATGGATATAGTTGCATTGATGCTTTATGAAAATATTATTTTTGTAGGCTGACAAGGATAGGAATTAGGATTTTGGAACTACTAAAATATAAGAAAAATACTAGTCAAGACTACCAGGCAATTGATATGCTAGTCACATGAACAGTACAAATGAAATTCAAGGAAACATGATTTTGGCCAAATAGAGCCAGAATAAACCTTCTGCAGACAGTTGATACCTACTAAGTCTCATGTTATAAAATGAGAATTTTGTGTCCCAGAATTCCCAGATCTGTGGTAGGGATCTGTAGAAAACAAAGAAGACGTTAAGATTTGAACACTGATGGACACCAAATACACCTATTGGAACTGTAGTTACTTGTGAGATTTTATTGCTTCCTTTTTATTGCATTGGTTCAGGCACATGGTTTTCCTCTTCAACCTACGTTACTTACATTGCCTTAATTGTCTGCACAGTGAAGTCTTTATCTTAAACTAGAGAAGAACAGGTGGTCATTTATTTGGTAAATATCCCTTGATGTATAAAATATATATTCAGTGATTTAGTTCACTTCTAAATAACACAGACTGGAATTGGGACTGGGCCTGCTTGTAAATATAGCAAAAAAAAGAACAAGGGCCTAAAATAGTTCTCACCAGAAATCTCAAGTTTAGTCAGTCACGGAAATAGCTGTTACCTAAAAATCCGCGATTTTTATTCCCAGACTGAAATTGCTTGTGGATAGCTTTTCCTCAATATTTCTTAATTTATCTTTCCTTCAGGACCCTAGGACAGTTGCAGAGGAAGATCAAGAATTTCTGCAAATAGCAGAATGCACAGCAGTTAAATCTTTACTTGACACAAATATTCAGGCCCTGTTTCTCTAGGGTTGTTCTAAAAGGCTTCCCACAGCTCTGAAGTATTCCTGACTTTGACTATCTTTACTTTTCATAAAAAACAAAAATTAAAGGAAAATAGGTAGGAGACTTTTAATGGACTATTAGTGACTATTAATACAAGAATAAACCATGGTAATTTTGAAGATTGTTTAATGCTAGAGCTTTGTATTTTCATGGCATGACTGGAAACAACAATAAAGTCTTTCAAAATCCTTTTGTCTAGAAGTGAGATCCTAACTAACCTGAATGGCACAGCCAAAATTTCTGGTTAAATTTTGTAGGTAACTGCAGAGGTGAACTTTATAGGGAATGTCATGAGGAATTAATAATTGTCTTTAATAAGGTGCAATGAATAAGGCATTGGAAATGGAAGGCAACAGAATCCTGAATAACTCCTTTCCAAATGAGGGCTAAATAGTCCAGAACTTCTATTTAAAAGAGTAAATGGCCATATGGTTAGTCTATCTCAGATTATAGAAATAGAAAAAGCAGTGAATTGGGTGATATCAGTAACTCCACTACGGCATCTGCAAATGAATAAAGACTTTGAATAATGATTTTGCAATCTTATTGTTGGTTTTTTTCACAAGGGTAGGGCAATGCTGGTATATTTGTGCTGTTACTGAAGGCAGGCAATGTGGCCTACTAGATAAGGCATTGAGCTCAGCAGGGACAGCCAGACTATAATCCAGGCTCACCACAAACTGAATAAATCTGTTCAGCTCTAAATACTGTTGTTGTTGTAACCCACTGTCTAAGGATTCAGCTGAATGTCATCCAGGCCAAGTTTGGTGCATGATAACTCTGTGGCTAAGACTTGTTTTTACTAAGAAAACTGTTATTAAGAAATAAGAAAGTATGGGAACTAGAGCTATGCAATAAAAGGAAAAGAAAAGCAAGAAATGTGCAGTAGCTGAGATTGTCTTCAGCAGCTGAAGGACAAAAGAGGAAAAATACTACATGAAAAAGGATAAAACAAACAAGACAAAGCAAAATTTCATAAGGCAAAGTTTCAGCAACATCAAGTCAGTTTCAAAACATAATAGATCCAACTCTTCCCCACTGACCTGAAGATTCCCTGTCTGGAAGAGTCTCATGGATTGTCTCCACCATTGGGGATTGGTAAAGAGATCAATGATGATGCTACTTGTATATTTAGTCCTAGTTATTTACTGTTGGCCAAGAAATCATATCTGAGAAATCTTAGATTATCTACTTTAAGCATGCAAGTTAAAAGATGCTCAAATAAAAATACTCTCTGCACATTCCCACCCTTGTTTCCTCACCAACAACACTCAGTAGTGCAGTAATATGGCCAATCCAAGTAAGAAAGGGGCCCTTCTCTCATTTCTAAGCTCTGCTTTACTGTGTTTCAAATAAGAAAATGGAGCAAACTAGAAAAAAAAAATATTTCTTGTCCTGACCAGATGAATACCTTCCTCAGGTGATGATGTCAGAGGTGAAATATTGTATATAATTGATGTTTAAAAGAGGAATCTGAAGAAGAAATTAGAGGCTGTTTTACAAGTAACATGCAGTTGGCAAACCAACTTATTGTTAGTATGTATTTAATATATTTGATAACATATGTCTCTTTTTGTGGAAATGTAGAGTATATAGTACAAAAACGCACTTTATTTAACCATTTTATGCTGGTTTTATTTATAACATGCATTTTATTTTATTTTATTTGAACGGTAACATAAAGTAGTATCTATAATGAGGAAATAAAAACAACTTGTGAGTCAGACAACTTTGTGTATAATAAATTCAGCACATTAAATCTGGCAGCAGCAGATCACAAGAAGCAGAATTCCCACAGAGATACAGAAAGATGCTCTGTGTGAGTTTTTGCTGATCTTTTCACTTGATGATGAAAAGAAGTCATTCGTCTCTATTTTAACCCTGAATTTTCTCATTTCCATAACAAAATATTGGCAATTCCTTTCTATAATCTTTATCCTGTGATATTAAGATTAGTTTTCCAAAATGAATGCCTACTAGGCTGATTTGACTCTCATAAGATTATGAGCTTCCATGTGATTCATCATTTTTCATCTTACATTCTACTTTCTGTAAAAATATTGATTTTTCCTGTATGCTGATATATTCTGGGTATTTACTGAGAATCCAACTGCTGGCATGTTAATCTTCCTTTTCTATCTTTACAGTGGTTTAAGAGGTCTGTTACACATTTTAACACATCCAATTTAATTTGTGTAATATTTATCATTCAAAATAGAATTTAAAGGGGAAACAGAAGAAGTTAAAAATTTCATGGGATTGCACATTCGAAAATGAAATTTTTGACTTTCAAAACTTCATCAAAGAGCCTGATCCACATAAAGTTTTGAGTTTGAAGTGCATAAATTCCAAAAGGCTGTGTTGGGATATGTTATCAGTTCAAGTAGTGAAGGTATGAAATCTTCTGTACTCTAGAAAGAAGAATGAAGATATTCTTTTTCCATATCACTACAGGGAATATACATGAAGAAGGAATAGATGAGTTCTATGAGGTCTGATCAGACCTGATCAGACAAATTACCTTTCTAATGTCAGGTACTCAGATCTTGGGTCCAGCATATACAATGAAGATCCAAAGAAAGATATTTGCCTCCCAAAAGACACCTAATCTCGCTTAATGAATCTAAAAATTATGAGGATATTATGTTTGGAAACTATTTCGGTGGACTATATGAAGAGTATAATCTGGATAGTAATTCCGGTTTTATGCTTCTTCCTAAGTGATTGCTTTTGTGTCATTACTGGAGATGAGATAAATACTTATATGTTTTCATTTGAATGCCTATTTTCATTTGAGTGTCTGTTCTTTTGTTTTTATACAATGCAGTTTAAATCTATGATCACTTACACTATGAGCATCTGATTAAAAAAAAAAAAAGTAGGTATCAATTTCATTTTTGGGAGTGCCTGCCATAGGTAGGAAAGGGTCTAGTTAACTGTTGTGTCATTATTTTAATTAAAAATTTGCATTTGATAGCTGCCAAAAAGAATACCAGTTTTATTTGTTAAATAAATACAGAATTCAAGAAACAAGCAAAATAGATGCTTTTTTAAAGCCAAGTTTTGTTTTTAACAGTGTTTCTCTTCTAGAAAGGTTGTTCCTAAGAACTATGCTAATATTATCTTGATACAGGAAAATGCTTGCATGATGCTTACATTACCCACTCAGTTACCTACTTATACACAGGTCTATGTTTGGTGGAAAAGAGGATTTAGAATAATGAAGGAGCAGAATCATAACATGCACTCAATTTTTACACAGTTAAGTACTGTCTTGGAAATGACTGAAGAGACTTGGGAAAAATGTAGAATGTATAGATATTTTGCCCAGAATATTTTTTGCAGAGAGATACTGCATGTAAACTAATGTATTCCTTAATTTATATGCACTAATTATGCTCAAGACGTTCATATGGGATTAAGCTCTGCCTCAACAAGATGTGAGTTAGCATCAGAGAAAAGGTTGAGCTTTTTCTGAGTGAGAGAACAATTGCCTTTTCTAATCTGTTCATATGACAGCTTTGTTGGATTTTTTTTTCAGTTTGAGCTCCTGTGATAAAACTGGTAAACCATGTGAACTACTGTATTTGGAGAATTACTACTCAACTATGATGACATGTTATCATTCAGGAAGTTTGTCTAAGGGAACTAATTACTGTAGAACAAAAAAAAAATGTATTAGTTTTATCTGTATACTCTCAATTCTTCAGAGGGACTACTAAGGACCATAATAGAGGCAGCATTGTGCATCACACCAGCCAAAATTAAGTGTCTAACAAATAAAAAAACCTCCTGTTTTATTAATGCTTGTAAAACTGTAGTGCAGACTCAATTTTGCAATACCAAATTCTTAGGTGCCTTCATTTCTTCTTTGCCAGCATACAACTGCTCCCCTCACAACAGTGTGTGCCTCTTACTTGAGTCCATCTTGTGTTCATCTAAAACCAAAGGTTCCTGAGACCAAATTCTTTGAAAGGCCTAAAATGGACATTTCTGCTTGGAATACATATAATGCTGAGAGTGCAGATTCCATTAAAAAAAATGCTAAAATTGATGCTTTCTGGACTTAATGAGATAAAAACAAGAACCTTGGATTTACTGGCTTCTTTGAAGCCAGACCCTTATGTTCCACAGGAATACCCTTTAACCAGCCATAAGGCAAGGGCCACACCATCTCTGGCTTTGAGGTCAGGCTGTTGGATGACAAAGGTTTTAATATTCATAGTTCCTCTCTGTTGACTATTCCTGCAGTTAGCCAGTGGCTGCTAACACAGAAAGAAGAAGTTAGGAATAGAAGTCTAACTATCCCAGTGTCTTAATTGGAGGAACTTCATGTCATGTTCATTAGCTTTCCATTTTTAGGTCCTTTTTAAATAGTCAAAGAAATGAGCTACTTGGCAAAATTAGTGTTTAAGATAAAGACTCCAATAGTTCACTTCTATCCAGTTACCCAAGACATCTTTTCTATATCTCTAATCCTTGCTCTCTTAATGCAAAGAATTATTTTGTTTCACAAGATTTAATCTTTGTACCTGTTCATGCTCTGCACTCTATCTATTCTTGGAGGAACAGGAACAGGCTTTGGACTCAACACCTGCAAATTCTTGTGGAGGCGTGCCCACTGAAGGCAGTAGAAATAACCATAAAAAGAATGAAACTGTGGGTCCAACCTTGAAACTGGTTAAATAAACATACACAGATGTCCTGCTTAGTAGAAATAAGCTGAACGATAAATATCTCTCTCTGCCTGAAAGAATAAAAGAATATAAAAGGATTAAGGATTTAGAAGAAGAGACAATAGCAAGGAAAGTGTGTGAGAAGCAAAGAAAACATATAATTTTTTTAAGCTGAGAGCCTGTATTAGCATGTAATTTAAACAGTTTGTTCAATTGATTCTGATTAATGACTAATTATTTTGGTCTCACAGCAGCTGTAAATACTTTTTTCTTCAGAAGAATGTGCACTCTGCACCTGTTTGAATAAGATTAAACTTTATTAGCCTTCTAATAAACTGTGCTAACCTTATCAATCATCTGAAATATATAGCCATGTTAATAATTATAGCATCAAATATAATTATATCCTCACAGTGAACTATTAACAGGGTCAAAAACACATAGAATTTTGTAAGAGACTTCAGTGCTCCTTTGAGGCTTGGTTCCATAGCACCAAAGAAGATCCATTTTTTAGTCCAGAGATAACCAAGACCAGGTTTCTTTTACCAGCTGAGGTAGTTGAATTTTTTCTCCTGGACAGTCCCGGACTTCTTACAAAAGAATCCCTAAACAACCAAGTGGTTTAAATTTTTTACTTTCCTAAAGGCAAATAACAGCAGCAAAAAGTCATTAAGCAGAGAAACAGCAATAAGTAGCTTTGATGATCTGGTAATTTAGGTTTTATGGAACAAAGATATCTGAGCATGCTTCATCTGTAAGAGCCCAGGGCATATGACCATGCAAATCTATTTCAGATTCATCTGAAAAAGATGAATTCCACACTATTCTCAATATTCCCAGCATTTTACCATGATTTAAAATATTTAGAGATTGAAATAATTTGGAAATCAGGCTTTAAACCAGCCAATATATTATTTAGGGTCCAGAATTTTGTACAAATGCTGAAACATCTGAATAGTTCAATTAAAAGAATTCTGGTTTTTACTAATAATAATTATGTCCCTTGTAGTTCTTTCTTATGAAAAGTTCCAGAGAATATATTTTACAATACATGGTTCCTTTTGCATATCACCATCCTTGGATCCAATTTTTTCTTTAGAAGATTCAGCTCTGGATAGATGGTAAATAGATATCCGCATGGTACTAGCTTTGCTGAGGAAGTGTAGTCAACAATCGCCAAACTCCTCCATTTTCTGAATGATTTTTACGTCATTACATGTGTTTATGATATGTTTTCAATTCCATAAATATTTTAGCTAGTAAGTACAACTTAAACAGAAAATTTAATTTACTCACTTTTTTCCTTGACAGATTTAATTACTAGGGCACTACCGTAAATAAATTCTTATAATTGTCTTCTAGGCCTCTTATGTCCTGAAATGGATATTTGGTCCTTTCACTATTAATCCTTGTTACATGCTCTCTTTATTAATGCTTCTTTGAAGTCTATCAGGCAGAAAAGGACTGGAGAGAAAAGTGTTGTGTTTTGGAGATGCATTTACCTCTTTATTATTTTATGCCACTACCCTTTTTAACTGGATTCAGATCCACTTTTGTTTGTCATCTCGGCGGTTTTCATGTGTGAATGAGAACATAAGAATAAGATGATGAAAACAATTCTGTTTTCCTTGTAAAAATTTAGTTTACTGAACCCCTGTACTACCCTACTAACTGGTGGGCACCCCTTGCCTCCCAGAAGCTCGTGCCTTTCCCCCCAGCTCCCTTTGTCCTCAAAGAAAGGCTGCAGCTGCAATGTGAACTCTGGCCTTCACACTGTGCAACTGCTCCAAATCAGCAACTGGTGCAAACATTACCTGCAAACGTGTGTTCTCCTGGAGCTACAAATGACCCAAGAAAAAAGATAATGCCAATGTTGGTGAGGTGATTTGTAGTGACACAAGCTCAGCTAGGTAACACTTGTTAGTATATATATGCCATCGTGGTATTTATTTGGCTTTCACTTTGATGAATCATAGCCTTAGAGAACATCTCAGTAAATCAGTGATGCTTGCATGAGATAAAAACTAATTTTTCTTCATAGTAGAAGAAAAGGTAACATTTGGCAAAAATTTTAAGAAGTCAGTATAGACTGTCTGCAGGAGCAATAGAAAATGTGTAACCAAATGCCATTTGCACATGGTCCAGTGCATTTTCAACTTTTTGGAAAGTAAACCTCCATATGGCTAATGATCTGGAAATATTTTAAACTGATAACTAACCCAGAATTTATAGCAATGTAACTCTGTTGACCTTAAAAGTCCTCTTTTTTAGCATATGAAGACCAAATTCTGACTTAATCTATGGGAAAGGAAACATCAAAATAGTGATAAGTATACTGATTTGAGGTTCAAACACTGAATCGGTTGGAGAAAGAAAATTATATTGTACCTCACTTTCCCCACCAATATTTCCTGAGTAACCAGCCTATGGAAAAGGCATAGTGAATTTACATATTTGTATGTACACCTTTGGTTTTCTATCACAAGTGTTGCCCTGTAGGCAGAATTTAGGTACATGTTAATGGTTAGAAAACTCATATATATTCACTGGTATACAGCTCATAAAAACTGTATTGAATAGAATTTCTAGAGCAAAAGTGATAGCAATTATAGCTAATTTATTTTAAAGGCTGTCTTGAGAACAGAAGTTGAAAACACTATCTAAAAATTGGTGTAATATTATTATTTTGTCATTAGGGCTCTTTTTTTGAAGATGACATAAGTAAATGAAACATGTAGAATGGGAATATGTTCACAGTAAATTAATGATGGCTTTATTTTACCAGTCGTGGTCCAATTCCAGATGAGTGCCAGATGAGTTTGATGTAGCAGAGGTCAGAAAACCCAGCAGACAGAATCTATACAAGGGTGACATGCCTGAATGTGACAGAAGAGCTTACTACCATATACAGGTGCTTAAATACATTGGAAGGAGACCGTTATCAGTATGACATTATCTCCTGCTATCACAGAACTTATTTTTTTCCTGTGATTTATGACCTTTAATTTAACTCATTCTTGTTTACCTGAGTTTGCTGAATCCTTGGATGAAAAAAGGAATTATGAGGAAAGAAATTACTTTTTTTTTTTTCCGGAATATGTCGAAATTGATCTGACATGTTAATGGTTTGCATGGGGAAAGGAAGTGGTGAAAGCTTCTGGCAGGAGAAACAGATGTGTGTGACAAAGACTTTTTAGACAGGAATTTTTGTGCAGTGCTAAAACCAAGTGTGTTTTGATGTTTCTAAGGCAGAAAAGAATAAAGCTTCTGTAAGAAAGGCTGAGTTGACACAGGTTACAGTGATCACTGAGTTCATAATCTGCTTTTTTCTTTACATTTTGCAAAATGCCTTTGAGGGATTAAGAAGCTGCTGAATGCAATGTAAATCTGAATATAGATAATGTGAATGGCCATGGCAAAATCTGGTACTCTGTTAATTAGGGAACACCTGGAACTGATCATTATGAATTGTGATGGAAAACAGTGTTGTAGTGCAAATTCTAGTTTGTAATGCAGATTTATTTCTGTGATATACTTGCATATTCTGATAAACTTTTCTATTATGGGTTTTTAATCATTCCAAATACTAAACCAATGAGAATAAAGAAAATATTTTCAATAAAGTTTCATCTTTAGTTACACTCTGTCATCTTTTTGCTGGAAACAGAATTCAAAATAAAGTTTAGATATCTCAAGATATTTGTATTTTAACTATTACTTTCTCCAGCTTATCTTAAGATATTTGTATTTTAACTATTACTTTCTCCAGCTTATAAAGCAGATCTTTACTCTGGAAAGGCTTACATATTGTACTATTCACTGAAGTAAAAAAAAAAAAGAAAAGATAGATATAAAAGTGAGAGCCTGGGCAAAAAAATGAGACATTACTCTGTAGATTAATTCTCATCTGTTGCGGTTTGCTGAAGAGTTCTGTTTGGGTTTTAATTGTTCTTTGCGAGATCTTCCAATATAGAAAAACAATTTATGTTGCCCTACTGTGTCTCTTTTTGAAAACTGTTAATCAGATGGGATTTAGCTTCTTTTTTATAACATTAAGAATCAAACTCCTAGGGAAAAAAAATTAATTAGGTATTTGCATTGTTTTTTTGAAGGGCATTAATGTCCTTCCAGTATCTTAGGGAGGTGGCTTACACAGAGCATTTGGAGTGTTTTCTTGCTATATGCACAGTCTAAACAATCTGTCTCAGACTGGAAAGGCAGTTGGATGTCTGTAGATCTATTAATAGTACTGTTTTTCCCCCAAATATATTCCAGCAGCAATTTTCTCAGGAAACATTTTTTCAAATGTTTTATATTTCAAAAGAGTAGCAAAAAAATCTGCTTTTTTTCTCACTCCCCTAGTCCTGTTCTTCTATGCTAGAGACGAAGCAGGAAAATACTTTTGTTTCCATCAGAAATGTGTTAAAATCTAACTAAAAAAATATAACTTAATAAACACGTGCAGGCAAAACATATGCTTCAAGGCGAAAGTCAAAGAGAATGGCTTGAGAAATCTAAGTATTTTCCAAAATAAAACTTAATGACTACCTCAATATATGCAAAAGTTCAATTATTTAAAATAAATGATTGCCTGATTTTTAAAAAATAAAAAATTAGGTGTTAAAACAGGATATGCATTTAAAATAGAGATAAAATACTGTGGTGGATTGACCCTGACTGGACACCACATGTCCAGTAGCCACTTTATCACTGCCCTTGTCAGCTGTACAGGGAACAGAAAAAGATAATGAAAAGCCGTGAGTTAAGATAAGAGCAGGGAGAGGCCATTCACCAATTATTGTCATGGGCAAAACAGATTTCACTCAGGAAGAATTAATTAGCAAAGAAGTTAGAGTTGGATAATGGGATATAAAAAATTAGCAAAATTATAAGCTACTTTTCCTTCCCCCCTCTCTTTTTTCCAAGGCCCAACTTGACTCCTGAATTATTTATTTCTTCCCCTGCAGTTGAACAGGGGCACAAGGAGTGGAGGCTGAGGTCAGTTCCTCACACCTCGTCTTGGCTGCTCCTTCCTCTGCAGGGAGGGACTGCTCACACAACAGAGGGGGGGAGAGAGGGGAGTACCTTCCACAGGAGACAGTCCTCTATGAACTGCTCCAACAGGAGTCCTTTCCATAGGTTACAGTTCTTCCTGAGTTGCTGCAGTGTGGGTCCTTCCCATGGAGCTCAGTCTTTCAGGACCAGGCTGCCCCAATGTGGGTCCCTTGTGGGGTCCTGCCAACCAACCTGCTCCAGTGTGGGCTTCTCTCTCCACAGGGACACAGGTCCTGCCAGGACACCAGCCAGTGCTCCTCTAACTCATGAGGGAGAAAGACATGGACTGCTGGGGAACCTGACCATTTGTGCCCATGAAATCAGAGAGTCATATATTTTTTCTATCTTGTAAGATTCTTACTATTCTTATCAGTCTTATTTCCTTTTGAAGGTAAGTCTCTGAGGAAAAATTTGCAATGAAATATTTTACAAAATGGCTTAGAAAGACAAAAGTTGTGCAAAACTCATGCTTCTTGTTCATGTCATGATAAATCTCGTGAGAATTTTATACTTGAGCTCAGTTGTATGGAAGGATAACTTATATTGAAACGCATTTTTATTTTGTTGGACTTAATTTTTATTTGTTCTCTGGTGGAATGCAAGCCAAAAGATCCTCTCACCTACTGTAATATGCAGCACAGGATGTACATAACAAATTTGAATTGGTCCTAAGGGAGTAAGGATTTTCCAACAATGTAAAATATATGCGATAATGCAGGGGAGAAGAAAGCTTTTGTGTGGCATGGGCAGGGATTCTAGGAAATGTGTGAACTGCCTTACTTCCATAAATGTTTTTTTACTTAGGTATTATTAGAGTCTGTTTTTTTCCAGTAGCAATGTAATGGCGAGCTTTGCACTCCATCGCATAAGTCAAATGTATTTACTCTTGTGTAACTCACAGAAAATCTTTATGTTCCTTCTTGCAGCAAAATAAACCTGAACTGTGACACTCTTGTATCTCCCTCTAGTATACCCACATCTGGAGCACCTTTGCAATTAGATTGTCATCTTCCTTTAAGATACAAGTTTTGATTCAATCATTATCTCAAATTAATTAACTTAAGAGACTTATAATCATCGTATTCATCAAACTCTAGGATCATGAAGTTATCCTTGATTCTTAAAATTGCCTTTGTCTTTATTGTCAGTCTGGAATTTCAAAGCAGAGCTGTACAGTCATTGGCAAAATTTGCACTTTTACCTCTGTAATAATTTTTGGAGGTGCTGATTCTCCTCATTCTGATTTAGATGGGATTTGGTTTACAGCTGACTTTTAACGATGCTTGCTCTCTCTGTGTATAAGACTGTTTTCATTTTCCCACAAATCTTTATCATTTTTCTTCCCCTCTAGTGCATGAAAGCTTCAATTTCAGTCTCAATTTATTAGCATGTCATTATGGTTTTAATCTATATGTTTCTAAGATCCTTTTGTATTCTGTCTGCCATACTATGTTGATTGGCGCATCCAATAAAAAGGCAGGATTGATGGATTGGTGCTGAATTTGGATAAGCAGAGAATAAGAAGAGATTAAAATGGTTGAAAGTTTCTCCAATTTTTGCATAGTAATGAGAAAGAAAATGGGATCATATGAAGGGAAGTGCAGAACAAAAGAAAAAAACTGGGGAAGGAAGACCATGAGTTGGTGTGGAGGAGTGCAAAAGTTGACAGACCATGAGTTGTGTGTGGAGGAGTGCAAAAGAATGGAGACATGATATTCAAAAAGTAGGTCTGTGTCTTGATTTGCATTGTGAAAAATGTAGAGCTGAAGAGGATCCTGAGAACTAAAAGGGCTGTTAGCCTGGAGAGCATTTTCAGACTTGTTCCTCCACAGAGTGTTAAAAACCTTCTATAAGATTTTACTCTAAGTTCTGTTTTTCAACCTAACTTCTGTGCAAATTGTCTGACCCCTAAAATCAAAATACTGCAAATAGAAAGGACAAATTTTTCTTCTCTGCCATTACACCAAAGATAGTACAGAACACCAAAGATAGTACAGAAATGTGACTAGAAATCTCACCATGTTTTTGACACTTTGGGGGTAAAATGCAGTACTTTTTTTCCTCAATGTAGCTTGCTACTAGTATCATCTGCTCTACTTCCCTGTGTTCCTGTTTCCCCATGTTACTCATGCTACTTGTCCTTCCTGTTCAAAAGAAATCCACACTTTAGTGGATAATCCAGATGTTGAGTGCTGAAGTAAAAATACTTTACAAGACTTGATAATATTGGTATCTCCATCTGATCCCACCTTTTGTTTTGGCTGCCTATTTTCATCTCTCTGGTACTTGCCTCAGTCCATGTCTTTTTATACAGTGCAATACATGTATGCAATGTTTATCTACGGGTACAAGGTAGAACTGCTAACAGGTCTTGGTATCTGATCGCTTAAAATCTGAGGAGCTCTTGTCTAATGAGAGAAGAGCAGTAGATATTGCACATTTATGACTCTGTATGAACACTACATGCAGCACAGGTCACGGGGTGTTCAAGCATCTGCAAAGAGACTATAGCCATATCATGATGATATCAGAGCTATGCCTGGATGAGCCTTGTACACCTTTGTGTAGCCATTACTTCTGCTTACTTTGGAAATCATACAAATACACAGCAGTGCATTAATCTTTTAGGTTCATATTACATCTATTGATATTTTTCCTTTTTCCCTGTCCCGTCCCTTTCAGTGTGTATGATTTGATTTTCATGGCCACGCTAACTTCACTGCTCTGCATGTTCTCTTCACTAGACAAAAGCCTCTCTGTGGAAGAAAAGGAAGATTGAATGGTAAGTATTTCTTTGAAGTGAATCAGTCTGTGTTTATCAGGTAACTTCACTCCTGAAACATGAATAGCAAGAGGTGAATTACTGAGAAGATTGGTGCACCCTGGGGTTAACTACAGCTATAAATGGATGGATGTTTTATCAGGGAGTTAGGTCTCATCTATCTGAGCATGAACCGAAAAGGTCAAAGAGAGAAGACTGGGAGAACTCAGGTATTGCATTTAAGAAAGAGGCTGGTTAACAGCACCAATTTTCCAAGGAAGAAGCTACGATGCAGACAGAGCCAGTACTTTATACCTTAGGATGGGGAGGCATTGCAGCCTGCTGAACAAATTAATATAAATTGTTTCAGTGTATTGGAAGGAGAAGTGCATTGCCAACCACCATAAAAATAATTGAGAAGTACCCCAGAAAATTGCTTAAAATATTTATTATTCTTTTCATGGCTAATGTCAATCACACCTTTACTGTATAAATGTCATGGACAAAGAAGAGTGTTCAATATTTGTCAGCAAAATCTGTGAGCAGGTACCAAACAGAAGACTGAAGATATTGCACATGCCTCCTCAGTCTGTGGAAATCTGCTTCTCCCAGAAGCATCTCTAAGTCAGAACAGGATAGAATCTATGAATCTATGTAAATCATTTAAATCCTTCCTTTGAGAGCAAACACCTATATAGAATAGTTTATCAGACCTGCATAATGTGATGTTGGCTTTGTTATAGGAAAACACAGATTCTTTTTTTACTATGGGAATTATTTTGTGTTTTGGTGTTTTGTGGTTAGGATTGATTTTTTGTTTAGTGGTTTTTTTTTTAACCCCAAAAAGGCTGTAGTTTATAACTTCTGCACTATGTGTTGCATTCACCCTGATGCTTTTCTGAACGAAAACAACTTTTGAGGACAGGAACTGCTGTGCAGCATGAACTTTTAAACAAGGAATGACCTATTTTTTTGTTTCTGTGCCCACTGCTGCTTCCTTTTTACTGCCTAGAGCCACAAAAAGAGAGTAAAGTCTTAGGAAACCTTTCCTGAGGTGGAGTAGCCACCTTGTCATTTCATTTGTTGCTTTTCCTGTTAAGGCACAGGGTGAACACTGTTGCTTAAGTCTTGCTTTTATATGAAGAATCCTCTCTCCATTTTGCACTGCTTAGGTTAAACAGATATTGCATTGTAAGAGGAATGAAGATAAAAATGCAATGTGTTAGCTTCTTTATACGTCAACATTTTGTGGTGGTGGGAACAATCAAATTTATCTTCTGAGCTCTGCTATGTGTGGTCTGTTTTTTTGGGTAAGGTGGGGAAAGGGAAATGAAACTAATTTGTGAGAAATGAGATTGTGGATTGTGTTCATAAGAACTGTGAACAAGGCGGGGTAAAAGCTCAAAGGCATACAAATAAATTAATACATTTTTGAGATTGAAAGGATAAAGCACATATCACAGAATGTGACTTGGGGATATGAGTACAGATGCTCATACAGTATAGAAAACAGTATAGAAAAATAAGTGTAGGCATTTATGTTGAAAAAAGCTAGATCAAAGGAAATGTGCTCTGGATCAGATTCTCACAAGCAGGCTGCATCTTCTCACTGCTCTGGAGATGGAATCTCACACTTAGCTTCCATTTACAGCTGGGTTGGAGTAGCTCTGCAGCACAGAGGAACCAGGATTTGTGTAAACCTGGCTCCTTGGCCCTGGAGGGCTAATAGTAAGTTAAATGCTGGTACAAGAAAGAAGTATTTTAGGATTATTTTGAAGGCTAAAGTACTCACACTTTCAACCTAAACTAGTTATGCAACCTAAACTAGTTTAGTTGGTTTAAACAGTAGCTTATCTTTGGAGAAATAGAATATAAATATAAAATAAAGTGAAACACAATGGAACAATCATTTAATAAGAAATATAAATGTAAGAAACCTTTGTTGTCCTTCAGCTACCATAATTTTATGCCACAGCAGGATATAAAGAAATCAAAATTACCAGTTATGCATTGTAAATACCCACAAAACCAGAATGCTTCTAATGCAAAAGAAAATATTTTTCTATAGCTGCCTTTAGTTTACCTTTATTGTGTTTTGGAGGACAAGTGTAAAAAGGCTGAACTCACCCACTCACTCACACCCCAGTAGTTTCCCTTTATCAACACATATGTAATATTTTTACACTAAATAAATAATGTAAGCATTTTCAACTGGTGTGTTAAATTTCACACATCTTTTACTTTACAAAATCCTAAGTTAATACAATTAAAAGAAATGTATTTTTGGAGTAGGAATGTCCTCACTCGTTTAAGTGATGATCTTAACAGATTTGAAGGAAACGGATGTATAGAACTGGAAGTAATCTGAAGCTAAATACTAAATACTGATACTAAATCAGTATAAATTGCAAGCAATTACACTTAAGTAAATCAAATTAAAACAATTCACTTAGATGCAAGTGAGTAGTGATTAAGTTCTTAGGTTACAGATTGTAAATTTAGAACAAAAGTTAACAGATATAGTCACTATCTTCATTTTGCACAGCATGTATCACTTTCCAGTCAGTCACATGCTGCAAATTGTGATTTGAGTCCAGTTATTTAAGCCAGGTATCTACAGTGAAATCACTGTAAACTGTAAGGAATTTTAAAGCATTTATCATCATTCAGAAAGATGAAAGTGTGTGCTGCCCCAAAGCCTCAGAGTATCTTCACACGTAAGCATAACAATTATCATGCTCTTTCAGAAATACACAGAAATATCACACTGCATTGGTGTAGGTGGCAAGGTTTTGGCAGCGGGAGGACTGAAGTTGTGGCCTGTGGGACTGCCCCAAGCTGGATACAAGCTGGCTGCAGAACAGACCCTCTGCAGAGCAGTGCTGAGGGCATTGCTGAAGCTGGTGGTGTCTCTGGGAAAACATGTTTAAGAAAAGAGAGAAATCATCAGTCAGAGAGAAGTGAGGGGAGAAGGGGGCAAAGAGTGAGCAACAGCAAAGGGAACACTGAGTTCAGAGAAGGAAAACTCCACATCAAACTCCTCAAAGAACATGAAATGTCTGTTTCAACATGAGGAGGTCAGGTGAGTGTGGTGAAAGGCAAGTGTGGATGAACAAGGTATTCTCACTGAGTTTTTTCTTGGCAAGGTCCCCTTACAGGTTCCTGTACCAAGTGCCACAGTAATGCCATCACTTCCTCAGTGGTGCAGAAGATGAGTAAAATCAAGTTATGTAAAACAGGGTATGTAAGCAATCATATGGGAGACTTAAATGCTCTTTTAAATTCTTTTAATGAGTAGTTGTAGAGAAGAGGGAGACACTATCAGAAATGCATGATGAAAGGACAAAATGCAACGGACAAAAGCTTCAGTAAGAGGAATTCCAATAGAATCTAAGGGAAAAATTGCCACAGTAAGGGTGATGAAGGATCAGAGGAGCTTGGACAGAGAAGCTGTGGAATCTGCCTTTGGGGTCGCCTGAACTTCAACTGGATTTAACTCTGAACAACCTCATCTAAGTTCAAAGTCAATCCTTTGTGCAGGATGTTGGATGACATAAGCCCAGAGACCCCTGCTCATCTAAACTTCTCTGTTATCTGTCAGGTGCTCAGTTTCTGGGTGGTCACTGAACAGCCTTCTTTCCTGTAACCCATTTACAGGAGTGCAGGCAGAAAGGAGGCAAAATGCACTCCCTGAGAGGCAGGTAGTGCCTGGTCCCTATCAGCAATACCTGTCAGGAGTGGAAGAATGACCAGGATGGGGAAAGGCCCAGCCTTCTGAACAAAGAGAAACTTGGCTGAGGTAGAGGAACTAGACACATATTTTCCCTTGGTTTGTGACTATGGGAGGTAATCTGGAAGTGTTGTCAATCAGTACTTCTGTAAGTAATTAGCTCATTAAAAGTTAATCATTACTGATTTTTTAATGGATCAAAAAGTAGACTAATAATATAAAATAAACTATTCTCTTTTGTAATATACAATCATTCTTGGTGACAAGGACTTGTTTATTTGTTTGTTATTTAACTGATTTATTCCTAAAATATTTTGTTAAATATTTAAAGCATAAACATAACAAAATTAGCAAATTGTATTATCTAAGTACTATGAAATCGCTTTATAGTATTTATTTTGGAGGCCAAATGTTATATTAAGAACAGTCTCTGTGTTCTTAATAGAGTCACTACATACTCTTCAAACACAGCTCTATATAAATATCATTCAATTAAGAATTTGTAAGGTTTTGTTTCAAGAGCATTACCTTTATATTATTTTAATACCATTTTAATAAAAGAGAATTAAATACTGAAAGAATTTAAAGGACAAGCACTAGAAAATGTTATGTCCAAGGAAATGACAAGAACTCACTTCTGAAAATATGAAAATAGTTATTCTTCTCTAAGTAAACATCCAATATTCATTTTCTGTTTTAATTTTTTTTCATGGGAGGATGGGATCTCAAAAACTCAAGGATTGAAGAGTCCATTACTGAGGTAAGTGTCCAGAAAGGATAATGCAAGTGGTTCTACACTGACTTCTTCAAAGAATGCCCACTGTCACAAATGTAGATTTATACTTTTATTTTGTACTGCTTGCTCCCAAACACTCAGCTGAAAAAAACAACCCCATATCAAATGCCACTGTATCATAGCTCAAGAACCTAAATGTATCTTCAGAATTGAGAGTATAAGTGTAACTAACCTAATCAGCAGTGCATACATCTTCCTTATTTTATTTTTTTGTGAAGTGAAATCCTTTCAGTAAAGCATACGAAAGAAATTTAGGAGAGTTTTTCTATAGACTTGACTTAGGAATTCACAATTTCACTTAAGAACAACTTTTTTACATTTTATTTGAAATCATGAATCAAAAGACCATTATGGAAAAAGGATCACATGGTGCTCAGGTATTTTGCTGAATTTCATGGGCAGTGTTGCTTCCTTTTCAATTCTGAGAAAGCTGGCTGAGAAGGAAATTCTGTGGAGAAATGATACAAAATTCCCCCCTTCCTGCATGGATGAAGTTAGTGAATTATATGCAGTTAACTTCAGCTGAATCTGAAGTTCTGACCAGAGAATAAATTGAAGAGGAGAAAGGTAAACAGGGAGAAAGAAGATAAATATTTACATCTTATTCTATGTTAACAATGCTTCAAACACTGTATCATTAAAAAATGGAGGAAAATAATGAAAACTTCCCACAGTGCCAACAATGTATATAGGTCTGAATTTAAATATGTGTAGCATATTTTTTCAAGACCATCAATGTTTTCAGCTTCCATAAAAATCTCTATTTCTCTTGTGTAAAGATTTATTTATACTCTGCAAACAAAACTCAAAACATAGTTTTTGGTTTACAAGTAACTAGACTGATGTTAAAATATAATTGCTGTTGCTTACATAATGAACGTTCTCTGAAGTGTATTCCCTGTAGCTTTGTGTATTTCTTATTCTCTCAGGTGTTTTGTGATTATTCCATCTCTCAGTATAAAAAACATAAAGCATGTTCTAAATGCATTAAAAAAATTCAATAAACAACATAGCAGTTTGGCATATGCTGCTTTTGTCATTTGACTAACATTTTTACACTAATATGTGTTGTGAAAGTGTCCATCACAGAAAGCTGAAGGAAAAATGTCTAGTTTCTTAATTTTTCACTGATGAAGTGTCCAATTGAAGTCCTGTTGAAATCAAAGGATTTTTGGACAGCCATTGATGTCAAGGGGAAATGGATTCAAGTTTTCAGTAGAGTTCTGGTAGGTTTTATTACAAGGTAGAACTCTCCCACAATGAAAGTCCATAGCTCAGACTGAATAGGACAGAAGAGTGTGTGGGAGGAGTGGGGGGTTGCTGTTTTCAATTCTGCCACAATCGTATGACATTTAACAAGGTAAGTGCCAGAGGCTGCACCTGGGATGAGGCAATCCTGGATGCACATCCAAAGGAGGGCCATGAGGATGCAGAAGGGTCTGAAAGGGAAGGTGTATGAGGAGCAGCTGAGGTCACTGTTCTGTTAAGCCTGGAGGAGATAAGTCTGAGGGGAGACCTCACTGCAGTTACAGCTTCCTTGTGAGAGGAAGCAGAGGGGCAGGTACAGATCTCATCACTCTTGTGACCAGTGGCAGGATTCAAGGAAATAATATGAAGCTGAGTTGGGGACGTTTAGGTTGGAAATCAGGAAAAAGCTTTTCTCCCAGAGGGTGGTTGGGCACCTCAGGGAAGGGGTCATAGCTGAGTTCCAGGAGCATTTGGACAATTCTCTCAGGTACATGGTGTGATTTGATTCTTGATGTGCCCTGTGATGGCCAGGAGTTGGACTCGATCCTGATGGATCTCTTTAACTCAGCATATTCTATAATGTTGTGATTCTGTGCTATTTGGCCTTGGACACATCAAGTACTTTCACTGTCTTATTGAACATATTTGTAAGTTGTAGCTGTTCCCATAGCATTTTATGTGCAGTAGCTAATCCATCAGGTACCAAACTTGAATTTGTTTGTGTTGTGTGCATACTCCAACTGTTTATCATCAGCCATCTTTTACTGTAAATGATATTCTGAACCAGGGCTTCTACTTCTTCTAGTTCTTTCTGTTTCTTGTGGCTCATCTTTGTCATAGATAGTCCTTCCAATTGAGCCATTTCCTGTTTCTCGCTAGAACTGGACTCTGATCCTCAGTGGGCCTGGAAATATAAGTCCAAAAATAAAATGGAAGGATAATTGTTAACAAGTCCATCAACAGCCTTGGCTTTTCCCATCTTTTGTACTCCCTCTTTAGATTTCTAGAATAGATATAGTTTGGGTATTTTTTTATTTTTTTAATGCCAGTGAGATATCACTCACAGAAAGGTCTGGATAACCTTCAAGAGCTTATAAACCTTTCAGTGCTGCTGAAGGTGCTCTGGATTCTTGAAGATGCCATTAGCCACTCAAAGCAGGAGTGTGCACAAACGCACTAAGCTGGCTTGTTCATATTAAAGAGGAATAGTCACTGCAACCAAGATATACAAAGATACAGTTGCATTACTTTTCTTGTATTAAAGGAGACAAAACGAGTGATGGCCTGTTACTGACTGGATCTTGTGAAGCTCAGTGCAGTGGATAATTTCTCCTTCTCAACATTTTGTACATCCCCACACAGGAAAGCCACAACCTGTTAAATTCCTTGGGGCATGTCATATCATTTTCATTGATTTTCTGGCAAAATTTTATTGTCTTTCATTGCATGTAATAAATCATATTACTCAGTATGCTTTTCAAAGCAACTTTTTAAAATTCAAATTTAGTATCAGGTTTTTTTCAAAAATGATAGAAATAGTTATTAGTCTGTGAGCATCTGTTAATGCTACAGACAAATATAAATCCCACACTAGCAATTTCCATTTTTTAATTTTTCTAACATTTTTAACTTTTGAAACATCTGCTTGATTTTTCTCCTTGCATCTCAACTGCTCTGGTGAAGTAGAGAGAAGTGAGCAAGCAGCTTGAGACTTCAGTTTGAAATATATTAAATAGGAAAAGCTCAAAGGGGAAACATCTGCTGAAGTGAAAATGTCTGTGCAGGATTGGAAAGCAAAATTTAAAGGCTGAGGAGCAGGAGAAAGAATCGTTCAGAGTATTTAAAATAGGATCTAGCTGATTTTTATAGTTCCCTTAGGTTGTTGAAGATCAGTACCTGGGTCAAAGAGGTTGTGCAGATTCCTTTCACTGTGTTTGTTTCTCTGTTCCTTTTGACTTGAAAGCAAGCATGACCTAAGTTAGCATCCAGTTAGCTTCAGACCTGTCATTTATTTACTGCTGTTGTACATGATGGAGAAACCATGAGCTAATCTTGTACAAAAAATCAAGCTGCCTACTGTTCTAATCAAATCCGTTACACTTCAGAGCATCTGTACTTCAAGCAGTCCCACAGCACCTTGCCAAGTCATCCACCTGAATCTAAAGAGGGACTGTACAAAAGAGGGGCATGATAGTCTGTGTGAATTCCCACAGTCTGTTTGCAGGAGCAAATCTTCACGGAATACAGACAGAGTAAAAAAGCACCACTGTTTATTCAGTCCTTGGCATGTGCAACAAGAGGTGGCTCGTCTTTATTCAATGCATGATTATAAGACTATGCATCCTTGTAATATGGGTCTGGAGGAAATTATACACCAGTTTCCCAGGCAAAGTGTTTTACTTTTACATAAAGGAAAGAAAAGAAAAAGAAAAAAGAAAAATTAAAGAAGAAAAAAACCCCTAAAAACCCCCAATGCCCTAAAGCCCCTGAGGCTGGCCTTAACCAAGTGTTTTAATTTCAGAGGATTGATCTGTGAAGGATGAAAATTTCTTTGGCATTGCCTCTAGGGTGACAGTATAGTCACAGCTTTCCTGGTTGGAGGATAAGGGTTGTCACAGAATTTGTTGAGGAACATGACAAAAGAAAATTATGTCCAGGGAGCTTATTCCCTTCACCTATCACAGGAGGAAAGCAGGAATATTTGCATCCAGATGAATTCATGGTAGCGTCATAAATAAAAAAAAAAATTACTTGACTGACTTCAAGACAATAAAATCATCTGCCATCTATCTTAGTCACCCAAGTATCTTTAAGCCTAGTTCTCTGAACATATGAAAAATCAGCCATCTTTAGCAAGAGAGGGGTGGAAAAATATTTGGGTTCATACTAGATTGCCTTTAACTTGTTTTATCTACCTTTTCTTTGAGAGTCTAAAACTTCCAGTGATTCTATCTGGCCTTTTTAGAGATAAGATGAGCCAGTAGGGGACAGCCACAACTAATATATGTAATGTCAAATTCTGTAAGGTACAGTACCTGCAGGCTGTGGGCTGTGAGGCCTTTGCTAGGTATTATCAGAAGCCATTAGATTGGCTGAGACTGGCAAGAAGAGAACATATGTGGCCCACCTGCATTTCTTTTGAAGTGTTGTCAATGGGGGATTGCCTATCATTAATTTTTAGAAATTCACACTCTTTGCAAAAAAATTAAGAAAATTGAAAGTCCTACTTATGAAAAAACCAAAATAAATATCAGGCTATTTTGACACAATAACTTGTGAAAAAAAAATATTTGCCGAACATCTGAGAACAGAATGACTTTCAGAATTCAAAATTAGTAGAAATTCCAGAGATTTATAATATTAATAATACTATTAGCCAGCTGGTGCTTGTCCCCTGCAGCATAACTACCAAGGCAAGGAGTAGAGACTTTACAGACAAAGAATGCAGAATGTCTGTGAGGAGGTAGGTTTTGGGAGCACATTGCAGGAGAGATTTTGGGAGCAGAGCAAAAATCTCAGAGAGGACATTTTGAAAGTGCAGGAGTGCAGGGGAAGCATTCCTTGGGAACATTGGCTCAGGAGAGCCTGCAGGAAGAGCCTGAGTCAGGGTTGGAAATGATGTAATGATGGATCTATACTCACAGTCTTCCCAGGTCTCACAGTCTGACATCACTGTCCCAGAGTCTGAGACATTCCCCAGTCCTGAGTGTCAGAAACTCTCAGACTCCAGGGGAATGTAGAAGGTGACAAGATCATGAAAGGCAGCCTGGAGAGAAGGTAGGGTATCACTGTGGAGAACTACAGGTGAACACTGCAGTAGGTTATAGATTCCCTGCAGAGATGTGAAAAGTTTACCAACAGCCAAGGGAAGGTACTAATTTTGGCCTTATATTTGATGTAGTTCAGTTTGATGTGGATTCCAAGGGGTTATGTTGAGAGGGGAACTATTCAGGAGAGCTATTGCTACCTTGCCAGGGCCTCAAGGCAACCCACCTTGGAAACGTGTTTCTTTGGCAGCAATTACTTGTCTCTGACAGTGGTAGGAGGAAGTGAGTCTGATCCAAATGTTCACATGCCTTTGCAGTGTGAGAGGAGGGTGATATCATGGCTCTGCCCTTTATTAATCAGCTTCCTTCTTATTTTAATCCTTTTCCAGGGATCCTATGTGAAGGAAACTTTATTCCTGTGCATGGCTGTATGAGATAAGCTATAAAACTCACTAGAAACATGCTCAGAGACTATGGCAAGCACTTTGTTTAAAGATACTGGGAATGGTCCCTTTGTTGTGATCAATTCAGTAATGATTAAATCAGAACATTTGTAGCAAAGGATTAGAACTCATAATTCCTTCTTTTTAGCGCTATAAAGCCATTATTATTTCTGTATGTACCTCCTGAAAATAAGCAGTCTTCCTTCCTTGGTATGTGTGTGTGTGTGTGTGTGTGTATGCCTTTGCTGTCACCAAAGAATGGGCAAATTTTGAGAACTTGTTGTTTTGACGATGTAAATTCAGTAATATTTTCATTTCTTGTACAAGTGTTTAGAGTTTCTACCACTTGTTTCAGTTGGATAATGATACAGTGCCAGCAGCCATCTGCTAATTTTACAAAATGTTTAGATGAAAATTGAAATCAAGTTTTTTAATCTCTTCACAAAAATGCAGTTATCACTAACCTTCTACAATAAGAAAGCAGTCTTCATTTATCCCAATCTTCTAAATATGTGTTAAAAATATCTGTACAGAAATAAAAACTGACTCACTATATAAAGATGGGATAGTTATAAACCACATTATGTTAAAGGACTAGCCCTAGAAATAACAAAATTAAAATGGTTTTAAAAATTTAATTGTTTCTCTGAGTTAGTACAAGTTTAATTTTGATTTCAAGAACAGTTGGTGTTATTTCTTTTAGGAAAATAGTGACACAATTTCTCTACATGGCAATCCTTACTTCACTTTACCTTCTGAGCTCTTGAAAGGCTCAAGGGATTTGTTAGAGGAAAGGATTTGGATTCCCCTCCCTTGCTTCCAGTTGAGATCATTTTGAACTCTATTCAGGCATGAAATAAATACTAATCAGTCTTTTAGACTGGAGAGAAACTCCCGGGTGTATAGAATACATGTAAACTCTCCTATAAATATGAATATCGCAACATCTGAGAAAAAGGCTACCTGAGGTAGGGAGGTTTTATTTATTTTTTCTTCAAATAGGAAAATGAACAAAAGATTTTGCTGGAAACATGGAGGTATCATAAACCTTGCAAAGTGTAATTTTAATCTAATCTAGCTGATTATATTTATCTGTTTGTGGTTGAAAGATAATTGTTCTAAAATTTCCCTGTCCCCTCACAAGGGCTTTTTTTTTCAAGGTGATGGAAGTTTTTTTCTCCCCTCACATGAAAGCTGTCTGTATAGACCAGAAAGGGGAAGCCAATAAGAAGCAAAGCACACTGCTCCACTTTAATGTGGTATGTGGATAATCTTACTCTTTCCTCCAGATAAGTAGGATTGTTTGTTTTTCTAAAATCAAAGACAATCATATTAAGCATAGTTACAGCATATCTTGTTCCAGTCTTCTGTTTACTGTAACCAGTAACTGTTTAATCCAAATTCCATGTAGGAATAGTTGCTGCATGGAGGCAGAGAAGACAGGTCCTCACAGTGAGCTGCAGCATCCTGCTCTGCTCACCACCCTTGTATGTCCTTTGGTGAGTGTTGGTGTAACTTCAAAGGAGGGCATATGCTCCACTCAGATAAACATATTTGCTTTTGGTTAGGGCAAACTACTAGGAGGCAAAAAAATACAATTTTAAATATCGGAATCTGAAAAATCTGAAACTCTGTCTTTTCATGTCCTAGACAAAAACTGTCTGCCATGCTACTAAACCACACTACAACTACAACTAGCACTACAGCTGTCACTAGCCAGGCTCCAGAAGTGAGCCTGGCTCATGTCTCTGAAATAAAAGAATTGCATGGAAAAATGGATGGGAGGGTTTTAATCTATGTCTCAGTCTGTGAACAAGAGTCCCTGAATCTGCGTGTTCAAAAGGGATGATTGTGGTTACCCTCCTGTCTGGGATTCTTTATGGGCTAACAACTGGTTTGTCTTTATTCTGTGTGCTAGCTATTTTGTTGGATCCCTCTCTGGGGTACTCAAGTCTATGCCTTTGGAAATTCTGTTCCTGTTTCATGACTTTGTTCCTGCTGGCTTTAAACACATAAATCCTTTATTGTGTTCAGACCTAAGTGTCTGGTGGTGATAAAAATGAAAATACTGAGACAAAGAGAGTATTAAATATGTATTATGAAATTTTCTAATATGTGAGGAGAGAAATATTCTTGGATTCCAAGTCAAATTACATTTTGTCTCATTTGCATCAAGAAAACAGTACTATAAGGACTAATAATATATGTGTCAAATCAGTGATGGAAAGAGCTATGCAATCAAATGATATAATGATGGTATATAAGTGAAGGTGACCTACTAATGAATAATGTGGGAAGGAAAGACTGACAAAGTGTTAATTGATATGTCAAGCCAGTAATGTCAGTCAGTTGCATGGAAGAAGAGAAATCAGTCAATGTAAATTGTGTAGTGACCATCAAAACATGCCAAAAGCAATTTCACTTTCCATAAAGAACCTGATGGATAAGACATAAGAACAAACTAAAAAAATTAAAGGAATATACTATATCTGATTTACTACTCCAGGTAACCAGTAATGGTTCATCCAGCAAGCCTTTTAATATCTAAGAAAAAAATACTTGCAGCATCTATGTACTACAATAATCCTCAATTCAGCCTGTGAAGTTTTCACAGCTCCTTCTTAGAGAAATCCAATAAAATCTACTTCTGATCTGTATCTGCTTACACTGAATGGGTAGTGAGTAGCTGATATAAAAAATATGTATGTATAAATCTGAGTTGAGCAGAAGCTGAAAGGAAAAAAAAAGAATTTTTAAATAGTAAACTCACTTGTACTTCCTTGTGAAATATATTACAGAAAATAAATGGCAATTTCCTAGGGTGAGGGTTTTCTTACTTATCTTGCATTTTAAAGAAACTTTTGTTCTTTTCCTGATAGAACTCTGAAAACCCAAACCCATTACTTTGGGATGAAACAGTCAGATCAATGACATGGAATTGCACTAGGTCATTCCAGACAGTGAGAAAGAGAAGAAATCTGTTATATGGTTTTGCAAATGATTTAATCTAGAAGAAAACTGAAATATTAAATATACATATATTTATATTATATATTTGTAGATCAGAGCTGCCTGAGAAAACGTATTTTTTTCTGAACTTGAAGCCATTTTTGGATAACATATGAAGTTATATATTACTTTGTCCACTAGAGGGTATCAAACATATTTCCAATCTTGCTGTAGAAACCCTGAGAAGCTCAGAAAATAAATAAAATCAGGTGAGACTAATGTTGCCATATTTTAAGAAGATACCAGCATCTATGTTTAATATAATACTTTGTGAAAGTGAAGCAAATAACTTTCTCCTGCTATACAAAATCCTAGACATATTTTTCCTTATGAACTATCCCTACACAATCTTGACTCCTCTTAATGTTATCATGAGAGAGAGGCCATGTTACAGTGAAATACAGTGATGTGAGATTTCTACTCCTTCTGAATTGGAGCTAAAATTAAGTTCCAGTTTGGGACTTAATCTCAAAAAACTTATGATATAGGATTAAATATAATTTTAATATCCTGGATCTGAATTTACAGAGACTTGCATTTCAATTCATAATTCGTGATGATCCCTAAAGAGAAACAAACAAATAATGAAGCTTTGAATTGTTAACAAAACCCCTTGTATTTTATATTAGTTCTATACATTTCAATTTTCTTACTCTATAGTTCAGTTTTAATGTGTTTGTTTTCAACAGAGAGAATGGAAAAGGCTCCCTCAAACTCAATGCCTTTGATAGGCCTTTTTATCATCCAGGATAATTAACAGTGCTGCTTATCTGCACTGCTAAAGCAAAGTTTGTCCTTCTTGTGAGACTTAAAGTGGAAAAATTATGAAACAGAAATATTTTCAAACGAATTTATCAGCACATGCAAACGTTATCAAAATGGAGTTTGAAGAGATGGACATGTTTTCTTGCTCAATAGGAGCCAGTATAATGCAGGAGTTGGAACTCTCCAGTATATGTTATCATGAAGCTCATGGCCAGAGTGATCTCCTGTGGCTGCAGCATTCACTGTGTGTGATCTGTGCTAATGAGTACAGGTTTTACACTGTCCTGGACAAACTAGTTTGTGGGATTTCAGGGAATATATCACGCATTGCACTCATTCTCTTTGGTGGAAAAAACCAAACCAAACCAAAACCAAAAAGACTTCTTTGGAAATAGTTAATTCTTTTTTCTTAAATGCAGAAATCCACAGCTGACTCTTCTGTAAAGCTTTGTTCATAATATTTGCAATACTAAGATTTTTTTTATGTTTATTTCTGATTTGTCTGTATTAAAAACAGTTGAATTGGAGACCCTTCGTCAGCTGGCCTTCTAGATTCTGTCAGTTCTCCAGAAAACAAGTCTTTACAAATCCTCTTTATTTCCATTTACCTCTGGGTTTTATCCTACCAATATTGTAGAAAACCTGGGTCTTTGGAGCAAAAATAGTAATTAATTTATAACAAGTTTTCTTTTACTTCTGCTTTTATTAGCTAACTGCTGAAAAGACAGATATTGAGATGAGTTGTCCTATGGAAATTAAGGAAAAAATGTCAAAAGTTAAGATCCATTTGAAAATACAAGTTCCCAGTGAACTGAATGTTTAGTTCAGATGAGGCTGGCAGAAAATTCCTGTTGAGTTTAAGATTCTCAAGTGTTCAAAGTACCTTCTTGCCTAGGAAGATAATGGAGGAGTCACTACTACTTCAGAGTTTACTACTATCAAGGAAATAGCAAGTGAACAACATCCGGGACACTTTCCTGTCTTTTGGTCTTGCAATGTACTGAATAATATACACGCACATGAAAATGTACTCTGTTTTTCTCCATCTAAAAAGAAAATTACTCACCCCTCTTGTTCCTATTGAATGTCATCATATACTCTCATTTCCAAATAACTTGACTGAATTGACCTTCAGTAATTGTCTGCCTATATGCAAAACATTAACACACTGCATTCAGATTATCATTTGAAAAACGCACATTAAAAAATAAGCTTGGCATTTACTTTATCACATAAGTGCAATTAGCCTTACAATGAGGGTTTATTTTGAATGTATCATTTACATCAAAGAAACAGACCCTTGCATCCTGTATAAGATGATCAATGACAAAAGACCAGATCAAAATATTACTGAGCTTTAAATTTCTATCCTACAGCCTTTATTCAGGTTATGTATCCATGAAATAAAAGATGGGGTGAAACCCTGGATCATATATTTCAGCCCACATACTGTCATCTCCTTTATGCAGAAGCACTTGTGTGACACGATTTTCAAATGGTGTTGGCTTAGTTAAAATTTTCTAAAATCTTTGTCATTAAAGATACAAAATGTTACTTTTGTTGCTTTTTAACCCTCTGTTAAAATCAGAAATTAACCCTCTGTTAAAATTTAACCCTCTCTAAAATCAGAAACACATTTCTAAAATTCATAAGAACAAGTTCAAGGTGTTTTTGCAGTAATAGAAAATTGCACATAGATCTTTTGCACATTGACATTTTATGTCTGTTTTATGCCAATATGCTTATGCACACATTTTGATGTTCTTTCTGAGCAAAATGAAGATATCTGAGACCCAAATTATTCCCTGTAAATACTTTGTGCTCCATCCCTTCTGGCTACTTGTGAGTGTTCATATTCAAAGAGGATCATATTACACTGCAACAAAAAATACCAAGAGCTTGGTCCTGAGTAGTACTCATCTAGGCACATTGTGAGGAATTGAGAAATGCAATCTTCTGGGTTTGATGTTCACATAGTTATTTTCCCAAAATGCTAGTTTTATGCAGTAGATAAATGTATTTTCACTATGTCAATGTGTACACATTTCCTCTCAGCTTGGTTCCTAACAAGAAATAATTTCTTTGGGTTACTGGGTAACATTCTGTTCTCCTGTCCGTTTATTGATTTTTGAGCCAAATCACAGAGCTGCTGATCTGATACTCACTTCCTGGAGGTAGAAAATTTGCTTGCAATCCAAGCACTCTGCCCTTTCACGGATATGCCTGGAATTTCTTCTTTCTGCATTACCAAACTCCACCCAAACTTACTTTCCTTTCAGGAAGAGTCCTGAAGGGTGCGTCCTGTGAGATTTCCTGACACCTGGCATGGAGCCAGCAAAAAGTTTGTTGTTGTTTTTTTAAATTATTTTATCTTTAGAAATCCATCTAATTTCATTCCAAATTTCTTTATTTGCACTTTAACCTCCTACTGTTGGTGGAAGCATTACTTACTAAGGCAGTGGGGGATGACAGTTAATTTGGACATATTTTTCTTGTAGGAAATCTACTTCCTGCAGTTAGTACTTTAATGTGCATATATTATAATGGCAAACTTCATTCTACCTTAAACCTTGAATGTCATTTATGGGTGTAAATCTAAACACGACTGTTCAACAGTAGTAGATAAGCCTTGACTGGCTGCCAGGTGCCCATCCATCTGGTGCCTTACTCTCCTCACTCAGAAGGACATAAAAGAAAAGAAGAAGAAAAAACTCATGCCGTGAGATAAGGTGAGGGCAATTATTCACCAGTTACTATCACAGGCAAAACCAGACTTGGCTTTGAGAAGATTAATTTAATTTATTAACAATTAAAATAAAGTAGTACAGTGAGAAACAAAACCCAAACTGAAACTACTTTCAGTTACTCCACCACTTCTCCCCATCCTGCTCAGGCTCCTTGTCTTCTTCACTCTCAAACCCTCTACATCCCCCTCTCGAAGGGATGGAAGGGATAACGAATGTGGGTTGCAGCCTGTTCATAACACCTTGTCTCTGCCACTCCTTCCTTCTGCTGCAGCCTGGGGCCCCTCCCATGGAATACAGTCCTTCACAAACAACTCCAACATGGGTCTCCTCCATGGAACACACTCCTTCAAGAACAGACTGCTCCAGCATGAGTCCCCCATGGATCACAGATCCTGCCAGCAAACCTCTCCATGGGCTGCAGCTCCCTTCAAGACATACCCACTCATGAGTTCCCCATCGTCTGGCTGCTTGAAGATCTCTGCTCCACCCTGGACCTCCATGGGCTGCAGGGGCACAGCTGCCTCACCATGGGCTGCACGAGGGGCTGCAGAGGAATCTCTGCTCTGACACCTGCAGCACCTCCTCCCCTTCCTTCTGCACTGACCTTGCTGACTACAGAGTTTTTCTCTGAAATCTTTTCTTATTCCACTCTCCCACAGCTGCTGCACAGTATTTTTTTTTCTCTTTCTTAAATGTATTGCTGTGTGGGCTCTGCTTTATTTTTGCTCTGTGTGGCTCCATTTCAGAACTTGCTGATAGAATCTGTCCAATATGAGGGTGACCCCAAGTCTCTTCTCGCAGAAGTCACCCCTGCAGTGCCTATCCAACTCCCATTACGTTTACTTAATAACATAGTGCATCAATTCATGCACCTTTATTACTGTCATATCTTAAAATATATATATGCCACTCACATGTATACACAACTTGAAGATTGTATATGCAAGTTGAAAATCATATATGCTACTGTATTTCTCCAAAATGTTGTGTTTCTTCAGGTGGCTCATGACACAGGTGGGGGTCTAAGCTTTCTCAGTGTTCATAATTGCTATTCCTTGCAACATAAAAATTTGGTGATTTTGCTTTAATTATTCTTTTCTGATAATTCTTTTCTATCCTTTCCCATCTCACCACAACCCACTTAATCCCATTTTGCCTTATCCCATGTTTGCCCTGAAGGTTTATGCTTCTGAAGACTTAGTTTTATCTTATACAATTTCATTTTGCTTAAGCTTTCTACCCTTAACTTCTGAAATCTTCTTTCCCTGAGTGTCACAAGATCTTCCCATTATCCATCTCCTTTGTTACAACCCTGAGTTCCTCTTGATCTTCCAGTATATTTTTATAAATAAAACAGTGCTTAGCCAAATAGATATAAAATGTCAGAACAAACATTATTCCTAGATAGCAAATTTCCCTCCCCTCCACTGTTGTTTGGTTTGGTTTTTTTTTTTTTTTTGTTTGTTTGTTTGTTTTTTGTTTTTTTGTTTTTTTGTTTTAATTATAGCTTGTATGTATTTCCTCTTGTTCTAATTTGGACTGCTAAACAAAGAACACTTGAAACATTTATATCCCAGCTCTTTTCATGACTTATGAAACATAAATGTATTTGATGATATAAAAGAAGAGGGAGAGGTTCCAATATAATTGCAATGTTTTTCCTTGATGTGGCTGATGCCAGTCACTTCTATTCCTTCATATTGTTTCACTTTCTGTTGGCTTTTTTTTTCATACTTACTATCTGTTCATTAAGAATGTTTGAGCAGAGCAAAACAAATTAAATAATATATGATCTTCCAAATCTGCTATCTTTGTTTTAACAGAACATCCTTTCAAATTAAAAATATCCTGACTGGTGTAGGTCCATTATCCATGAGATAAGCCTATTTCTTAACTGATCTCATACACAAAGCATGTGCAAATAATACTTACATGGCTTAGTATATCTTTGTTTAGAGTGGGTTTTTTAGGTTCAGAGCTTCTCATGATTGTATGGCAAGGAGAAATGAGTTTGTTTATCTTTCTGATTACAAATAAATAAATAAATAGAGAGTTATCTTCATCATTTTTTTTTTATGGAAGTTCTCTCAAATGCTGCACATTAAGTCAGAAACTATATAGCAATAAAATGTCAGAGCATGGAGATAATTAGTCAAATTATTAAACTTTTACCAGTGAAATAGATATTCCTTATTTAGTCTTCATGCTTGTAAGTGCAGGAAAACTACTTATTAGAACTATTTGTTAAGAGAAGATGGTCTGCAGGTGGAAACAACCACAGCATAGAAATAATGGTCAAATGGTTTGGAAGGATTAAAAACAATAAGCATTTTCTACTTTTCAAAATACTGTGTATGTCTGAAGACATGAATTTCACAGTAGGTGTTAAGTGCTTTAAGTGGTTTAATATATTCTAATGGAGACACTGATGTGAAAGAAAATTTTTCTTTGAAATGAATGAAAACAAGTGTATTTATTTTCACAGATGTTGCTAAAACCATCTGTTACTTAAAGCTGCATCAGCTTTAATTGGATACTATTCTTAACACTCTCCCAGTCTTCATTTTTCTAATAGCTGATTTTACTAGGTATTGATTTCTGTATGTGGAAACTCAGGAATATATGACATTGCTATACACTGCTAAGTTTTTAGAAATATGTGGGTGTTTATGACTCATAGCTTGCAAAGCAAAATCTATACATGCACAAGAAGGCTCTGGTCAAATGGGTTTGCACAGATGATGTCAGAAATTTGAATGCTTAACCCCTTAGTAGGGGTCATATGAAGGCTAAGTCAGGAGCCTGAGCTCTTTAACAGAATCCCCACCTACTCTAATGGCTAATGGCAATGAGAAATGAATAATTATCTTCTCTTTTTGCTGCCTGTTATGGGAAGTGATGCAGCAAATCTCCTCATTCCTTTTACAGTGTTTTGTTTCCAGATAGCATGTTTACAGGTCTGGTACCATCTGATCAGTGAGATGGGATTCATGAAGAACTATGTCATCTGTATCAAGGAAGGAAATCAAAGAAGCTAATCCCTGAGAAAGACCAAATAAAATAAGATAATCCATAAAATTAAATGGTGGGAATATTTGACTGTTTTTGTGTCTAGTTTCCTACCTTCCCAGAGAGAAAATACTACATATATTTCTGCTTTTCTAAGGTTGCATTACTAGAAGATCCTTATCTCTGAATTTTGATATCTTTCTCCTTTTTTCCCCCTATATTCTAGCTTCAAGAAAATCTGCAGTGTTTATAAGAGAATGGATTGTCCAGCTTTTCATGTTCATGATGATCTCTATGAGCAATACGTTTCATTCAGCTACATTTTGCAAGGGCCCACTGCTTCTTAATGTTTCACAGTTTAAGCTGTAACTCAACAGCTTTATTTTCCTCCTGGCTGCATTTCTTCAGTTCTACATGCCAGCCTCTTTTCTATGGGAAACTCTGCTCTCTCATCAGCATTTCTACAGTTAGTAAGGTAGCTGAAATAGTGGCCTTAGATTTCATTTGGTTTGTCCTCCTTGCCCCTTTGCAAAAGATATCTTTTCTGATACACCACAAAAACTACTTTTATGTTTCAGGAGTGGGGCAATATCATCTGATGCAGCTGCTGCCTTCAAGTCTCTTTAGATTAAATAACATTAATTTACTGCAGGATCATTATAAAGCCATTCATGGATGCTTGTGTACTCAGAAATCACATTTACCAGCTAACTGAATGGATGAATGTAGAGGAAATTACAACTTTCTTCTCTGAAATCATAGGCCTCTTCCACTTAAACAAGAGAATTTTTACTGGCTGAGGGCTATTAGAAGGCATACACTAGAGCTCCACATAAAGTCTATAATGCCTCAAACCACATAAAGTACACCATTGTAAAATTTTATTAAAAATCTCATTCTTGGTAGAGATTTCTATGTAAAATTATAAAACAATATCACATTTTCACAAAAAAGGTGGAGTACAGTGAAAATCAGAAATAAACAATAGAGGTTAAAGATGAAGGATTGAAGGAAGATTAAAAGAGACCAATACATGAGATTTCAGTAAAATGAGATTGCAGGATCGCATGATTGCTCTCTACATTTATCTGAAGGGCTTCCAGAATAGAAAATTATTTCTATGTAGTACAGGTGGAAGTACGTATGAGAACAGTTATATAAAACAAACCCCACAACAGCACCAAAACGGAGTTCAAAGGTTGTGATGCTTTTTCAAGCAGTAAACTTTTTAACAGAAAAAGATCCACTACAATGCCTCTAATGAGCTATGTACTCTGCAAAAGATTCAGGAAACATCTGTTTTTCTACTCATAATTATATTTTATTCAGCAATTTTGAAGAAATATTGAAATGTATTCCCAATTGTTATGTAGGACTTTGAAAACAAACCTGAACAAAGCACCAAAAATAGTAGGTATAGATAACATACTGTCAGTGGTGTAGGTTATATGATTTAATAAATCTATTCCACAATTGATTTCCGTTGAGTTATGAATTCTCACAGAATCTGAGTTGTTTTGTAGTTTTGAAGTCTCATATTACTTCAGTGCAACCCAGCTGAAATTTGCAATTAAGAGTTTTTCTGGGTTCTTTTTGGCTGTGTTTGGATTTAAATAATAAACTCTGATGATAACAGCACAGGGATGTTTGGATAAATTATGTGAAATACAATGTACATTTTTCATCTTGTTTTTCTTCCTGGTCAGTCAAAAGAACCAGAAGCAATTAAAAGTCCCATTGTTCCAGTGCAGTAACACTCCCAAGACAGGAGTGTTTAACTCTTGAAGGAACACTTCACAGGAGGTTTGAGCTGTCTGAAGCTGTCCTCACGAACCAGTTAACTGGTAGAAATCTGTTAAATAATTGATTGTTATAAATTAATATATAGAATGGTTTGTACGGTATTTTTTAAAGACTTTCCTTCATTGTCTATACAATACACAAATATGTGTCCTTAAGTGTTTTTCTGCCTAATATTATAGAGAGGTTTGGATTGGAAAGGTTCTCTTGGTCATCCAGTTAAACTCCCCTGCAGTGGGCAGAGTCACTTCCAACAAGATCAGGTTGCTCAGAGCCCCATCCAACCTAGTTTGGAATGTCTTCAGGGATGGGGCATCCACCACCTCTCCAGGCACCCTCTTCCAGTGTTTCACCACTCTCATCACAAAGGTTTTTTTTCCTATATCCAATCTAAAACTACCTACCCCATTTTCATTTAAAGTCATTACTCCTTGACGCATTGCAGCAGGCTCTACTACAAAATCCATTCCTATCTCTTTTATGAGCCCCTCTAAGTACTGAAAGGTGAAAATAAAGTTTCCTTGGAGTCCTCTCCAGGATGAACATCCCCAATTCTCCCAGCCCTTCTTCATAGCCCAGAAGTCCCAATCCTCCAATTGTCTTCTTGTCCCTTCTTTGGACCTGCTTTTACAGGTTCGTGTCCTTCCTGCGCTCAGACCCCAGAGCTGGATGCAGCACTGCAGTCTTGCCAGAGCAGAGCAGAGGGGCAGAATCCCCTCCCTCAGCCTGCTGGCCACTCTGCTATGGATGCAACCCAGGATGTATTTGTCTTTCTGGGCTGCAAAAACCCACTGCCAGCTCATGTCCAGCTTTTCACCCACTAATAGCCTCAAGTCTTTTTCAGCAGGTCTACTCTCAGTCCCTTCAGCCTCCAGTTTATATCAATACTGGGGACTGCTCTGACACAGGTTCAGGACCTTAAACCTGGCTTTGTTGTCCGTCATGAAGTTCACATGGTCCCACTTCTCAATCTTCAGACCTCTCTGGATGGCATCCTGTCCCTCTGTGTTTCAATCCCACCACTCATCTTGGTGTAATCTGCAATTTACTGAGGGTGCACTCATAGGTACTGTCTATGTCTTTGATCAGGATATTAAACAGCACTGGTCCCAGTCTGGGCTCCTCCTGGGTGCTACCACTCATCATTGATCTTCCTCTGGACATTGAAACATTGACCACTAATCTCTGGTTGTGATCATGCAACAAATTTCCTATCCACTGAATGGTCCACCCATCAAATCCATACTTTTCCCAGTTAGAGAGAAGGATGTTGTGGGACACTGAGTTCATACATATGATCTGTGTAGCTCTTCCCTTTTCCACTGAAGTAACTGCATCATAATTTGTACTGCTGTGGCTGACAGAAGGAGAAACACTCATTCTAATATATATGTATATACATTATACAAACATATAAAAACCCCACAAACATCTCTTTCCAAGGAACAGGATATAATTAGTTTCCAGCATGTAAAAGGTAGAAAAAATATGAAGCAGTCTGGGATAAGGAGATAACTTTAAAAGATGGAGGTGTTGTCAGAAATGCAGAAGACACAGGTCAGCAGTTGTCTAATACAAAAAAACAATCCCATGAGTGAACTGTTGACTCATGACAGTGACAGGGACTGTGAAAGAACCCAGCTTGGGAAGTTGATGCTGGTCTTCTTCCATGCTTTCAGGTCACAATGGGAAAATTGACTGAATTGGAAGTAGCTAATTCAGAGTAAAATTGGGAATAAGAAAAATCATAGGCACACGCCCAAATCCAGAAGGGAAGAGTAATTAGAATATATCATTACAGCACCAGTTGTGGAACAGCAAGGAGATGTCTCAGTCATAAAATCCAACAGACACAGGTAATTGATTTCATAGAAATATTAAGCAAGCTTCTGAAGAAGCCTATTTCTTTTTACATGTATGAGTAGCCTTATTATAAATCCTATAGGATTCTTGAGATTCATTAAAGGGGAGGATCTGTAGATCTTTTAAAGACCATCTGTTTTGATTTTGGGATCATCACCTTGTCAGGTTATGAGGAACACTGTGTTCAGTAGAAAATAGCAAATACAGTATTAAAATTCCTAAGATGTATTTTTCTGATTAATAATGCAGATGCCTGACTTTCCTAATTTTAAAATCTGTTTCAGGGAATAATTGAAGTATTTCATTCTATTTTAAAGATTTTTTTTTCCTGTGAAGAATGCTGTTTTGAAACCAAGAACTGTTTTTCTGCGGGTCTAAGCTCTGGCTATCTTTTTCCCTTCAAATCAGGGATCCTGCCCCCTTCTATTTGATTTATTATTTTTCTGTTTAGAAATCTGACTTGAACACGTTAAAATGCAAATTTTGCAGAACTGTCAGACTTTGTGATTTGTGCAAAATACATCAACATTATTTTTGAGGTTTCTTTCCAAACTGCAGAAACATAAAAGTCTTTGATGCTTTTGCAAAATGTTACTGAAGCAATTATACTTTGTTGCTATTAATTTTTATTAAGGAAGAAGAAACATTAAAGTTTGAAATTGTTCAAGTCAAAATATGCTTTGTTACATTTGAAGTATACAAAAGAATCTTGGAGGGGCAGTAGGGAATCTCAACTCATGGTTTGCATATGGCCACAACACATTTCTCATTAATGTTAATTGGATTTATAAGCCTGCATCAAAGGAAGAATATAGGCTTAAAAGTAACTTTCAGTCATGCTTAGATCTTACTCCTTTGGCATTTTGCACATTTTTCTAGAGTTTTTCTCAAACTCTGTTTTGAACTAAACAGATTACTGTGGATCATAATGATGTATTGTTTAATCAATTTGTCAAGGTCAGCATAACTAATCTGCTTACATAGAGATCTCTGTTCTTCCTAGCAATATTCTGTACATTATCACCTGAAGGAATTTTCTGAATTACATTAACAAATAAAAAGATTTTGTGCATTTTCCTTGAAACCACTGCCACTCTAGTCTGATCAGAAGGAAAACACATGAGTGGCTTCCTCAGCACCTTGTAGCCCAATATCCTATCCCCTGCACCTTTCTTCTTTCAATACTGGAGACTGGGAAAAGGTTTCAGTAATTAGCTCTTGTATCACAATAACTTAGCTATTTTAATACATATTTCTTCAAATAAATGATATAAACCAGCAATACATCTCACTGGGACTATAGTCAAGGCTCCAGTTTGTACATTTTTATCCATAATTACATGAGCCATTATTTATCTGCAGTAGTCAGGATTGTATCATTGTTTAAAATTATATCGATTTATATACCTTGGGCAAGCAGAAACTGATTGCTCTCCTGATCCCAGGAGGAGAATGAAACAATGGCACTACTGATGATCCCTTTAGCAAACAGCTTCCCACAAGGAATCTGCTGTACCACAGCAGAGAGGATGAAAATTCTTTGCTGGCAACTGCTGACCCACAGCTGCAATTAGGGCTTTGCAAGCATCAGACAATCCTGAAATCAGGGCAGGATAATGAGAAATAAACCCAAATCTTAGCTCCTCCCACTCTCCTTTCTTCCTGGGCTAATGTTCACTCCTGAATTATCTGCCTTCTTCCCCCCAGTGGTGCAGGAAGACAGGGAGTGGGGTCTGTGGTCAGTTCATCACATGTTGTTTTGCCACTCGTTCCTCCTTAAGGGGAGGACTCCTCACACTCTTCCCCTGCTCCAGTGTGTGAGTCCCTCTCACATGAGACAATTTCTCCGAGTACTTCCACAGTCTGCAGTCCTTTACAAACTTCTCCAGCATGGGTCCATTTCCAGAGGGTGTAGTCCTTCAGGAACAAACAGCCAGAACATGTGTCCCCCATGGGGTCACGAGTCTTTGAGGCCATAGGTTCTGCTAGGATCCTGTTCTAGCATGGTTTTCTCATAGCATTACAACCTCCTTTGGGCATGCACCTGCTCTGGCATAGGGTCCTCCACAGGCTGCAGATGGATCTCCCTTCCACCATGGACTTTCCAGGCACAGCTGCCTCACCACAGTCTTCAACATAGGCTGCAGGGCAATCTCAGCTTTGGCTCCTGGAACGGCTCCTGCCCTTCCTTCTGCACTGACCTTGGTGCCTGTAGGGTTTTTCCTCTCTTGTATCCTCTTTCCTTCTTTCTCTGGCTCCAATGTCTCCTGAATAATTTCTTTTCCTTTGGCTTACCACCATCACTGCTGGGTTCAGCCTGGGCCAGTGGCAGGTCTATCTTGGAGCCAGCTGCATGAGCTCAATTGGACATAGGGGAAGCTTCTGGCACCTGCTCACTGAAGCCAATCCTGTAGCCTCTCTGGGAGAAGCATCCCCAGAAAACAATTATACTAGTGGGCCATGCAGGTCTCTAAGGTTTGGTAAGATTTTAATCAATGTGATTCCTTTCTCATTTATTTCTATAAAACACAAACTGGTATTCTAATGTCTGTCTTGCAAAATATTCTCCTGAATTACAGCCATTTGTTCAAAGAGAATAAGAAGAGAGTGTATATAATGCATGATGTTTGTTGTAGAATGAAGCACAATTATGCAAGTAGACATTAAAATAGTTACTGCATCATAGAGTACTCTATTCCTTTGTTGGGGATTAGTGAAAGGATTAGACCTTCTTCCTTTTCATTGTAGATCTAGTTTTGATTAATTTATGCTTTCAGCATATCTGGAATGTAATCAATCAAGGACTAAATACAAATTCACTATTTATTCAGTTCATCCTTTATATGCCATAATCAAATGAATACATCATACTTCTTTCCAACAATCCTCCAAATTGCTGAGCACCTTCTCTTGTTCTGATAACAACTGATCCTTGAGTCTTTATAAACTTCGTGTCTCAGCCTCCATTAAAGCTTGTGCTTTAAAATCTGAGTTGGTAGGACAACAGATAAAATTCAGTTAGTGTTTGGACATCATCTTGGCAAACGTCAGTGTCATTGTAATTAAAAATTCTCATGCCTTGCTTGAAAATTTTATATACTAAACTCTCAGTTGCCAGAAGAGTTTATATGGAATTAATTTTTTTTTTCTGCATTGGTGAAACTTTTGAATTTTTACTTATCACCCTAGTCACAAGAATTAAAAAAATATTAAAATAAAGGTGTTCTGTGCTAATCTGTCTGACTGGCTTATGGATATACATTTTTGCGTCCCCGCTCCTCTTATAATTTAATATAAATTTAGATTTTTTTCACTCATGTTTTAAAAAGAAACACAGTTTAGACACTGTGTAAAAGAATTTTCACAGTTAGGACTATATGGCAGGGATCAGATAGGATAACATCCTTTGCATAAAGGTGAAGTACAGTATTACAGTAAAGATGGCACAGATGCGTACTTCAAGATCAAAAAGAAAAGAATATGGTGGGCAAGGGAGAATTGTTGGTTGAAAGTCCATGAAGAATTATTCCCAAGATGCACCAGTGCACCTGTTGTAGATTTGCCGATATTTATACTGGCAGCTTTAGAGATATTTACACAGTTGAGCATCTTATCTAAGATCCTAGCAGGCAACTGCAAGGTGAAACATGGTGGTGAGATGAGGTGCCATAGTTACACATTTAATGTAGTAATAAATAATGTAGAAAATAAATGTTTGTCAGATATTAGGCAGCAGGAACTCCTCTCCCATAGAACTTTGACAGCATTTAGTCCCCAAACATCCCAATTCTTGCAGTAGTCTGAAAAACAACCATTGGAAAGATTCTGTCCATCTATGCAGAAGATATCAATGGCAATATTGGTTTTCTTTTTTTAATGCTTATTACCAATTTTATTGGTGAAATACTAAAAAAATCTAAGTTACAAAACAGCTTCCTAAGGTTAGAGTCGAGCAGACATGATGTTACTTTTACTTTCAGCTGATGAAGATAAATAACAAGGTATCATTCTTTTGCCATTATCTTCTGTCTTGCGGGAAAGGATGGGGAATCATTAAAACCACAGAATGGAAGTTCATTCAGATCCTTTTCTCTTTAAAGGATGACAGAAACTTATATATAATTTCATCACATACTTCTGCAGTCAACAGCACCTTCACTGCTGAAAACTGACCTTCATTTCCGTCATAGAACACCATCATAAATCCATTTCACTGCTCGATATGCTTGGTTGAATTACAAATTATTGCCTTATTGCCTCTGATTTCAGGCAATGTTATGGTCAGCTGAGGTGCCACATCTGGACATTTCTGTCTCATGGGTGGTTGTCACAATAAATCCAGAATGATTAAATAGGTTATTTAAGGCATATAGCCCATTTCAAGCATACTGACCTACAATATAATAATAAGGTAATAAAATGTAGTACAAGTTGAACTTAGACGTGTTTCCATATCATGGTATTTTCTAATGTGAACACATGTAAATGTTGTAAGAATGTGACCTTACTCTCCAAGATGTTTGCCAGTGCTGTGGTGCTGCACTTTCTGGAGCACACCTACTGTTTGGGGTTAGGGGTAATAATTTAAATTTTAAGAGCCTTTAATACCTTGCATAGAATTCTATGTCATGGTACATATTTATTGCTTTCTATTGAATTCTGTATATTTTTATATTAACTTCTGATTAGCACTTTCAATCCATTTGCTTTTCTCTGCTTTTTCTTTAATTCGGGTGAATTGTTTCAATGAGAGAAACCTTTCAGGTAGGAGAATCATAAAGCCTATGACTTTGAAGATCAAAATTCTCCTTCCTGCCTCCCAATTTGCTCTAAGTATGATTCTTCTTTGATTTATTCCCCAGAAACATTAATTATATCAGTATTATTACACCTTACATGACTATTGCTCACATATACTCATTTTGCACATTCATTCAAACACCTTCATATAGAAATGGTAGGATTATTTAAGATAAAGATGCTTTTCTGTGTCAAGATAACAATAACTAACTGTATATGTAAAAACATTTCTTATAGAAGGATTATTTGTGCTTACCCAGATGGTGGAGGATGTTTTTGGCAGAAACACCCTTATTCTTGCTCTTTCTCTCATTAATTCTTCTCAGAGGCATACAAACTGGAAGGCCTCTGCCTGCAGTATTTGCATTGCTTTGGCACACAGGAACTGCCATCAGTAAGATTAGAATCAGACTAAAATCCTACTGAAAAAAGCACTGAACACACAGCTACTAGAAAAGAATGTCCTGAGATTGTTTGGCCCTTATCTAATGATGATCTAGTACATCTCACAGAACTTCTATGAATGTTCAGTTAGAATCTTTACAATCCTATGACATGTTTGCAAAGAAGAGTTGAATGGAGATGTTTGTAACATTTTTATTCAGATTTTTCATCTGAGTAAACCTTGCATTTCAATAACCCTTAATAAAAATCAAGATTACATGTGCTGACAACCTTGTCCTTGTGTGAACAATCATTTCTTTTTAAAGTCCTTAGTTGTGCTGAAGATAAGATACCTGACAAACTGCTGCCAGGAAATGCAGAAAGACTTTTGTGGGTTATTTGTTATTGTTGTTTTCTCCTTAAATTATTTCTAAATTGGTAATGCACATAAATTTCGCAGACACCTTGCAGGAGATTTTTATACAATCTTAAAACATAATTGAAATATCACAATCTTGTTTCTGAAATGCTTGGTGAGCATTTTGAAAGCCAATCATTACACTTACAATATTATATTGATCTTGGAGAAAAAAAAAAGAAAACAAAACCAAACCAGGTTCAAACTTATGAGTTAAACTTCTATACTATTCAACATCTGTTAAAAAGTAAAAAAGATTTTCTCCTAACTGCAGAAATTTTTTTACTCTTAATCATACAGAGCCCTATCCTGGAGCTCCATGGGCTGCAGGGGCACTGCTGCCTCACCATGATCTGCTACAGGCTGCAGGGGAAGCTCTGCTCCTGCACCTGGAGCACCTCTCCTTCGTCAGTGTCTGCTGAGATGTTTCTCTCACATATTCTCTCTCCTCCTTTCAGCTGCAGTTGTAGATTATTCCCCTCCACCTCACCCTTACCCTACAGGTGCCTCTGATGAGTTCAGCCTTGGCCATGGCTTAGAGCTGGCTGGCACTGGCTCTCTCAGACAGGGGGGAAGTTCCTGACAGCTTGTCACAGAATCCAGCCCATGCAAACTAAACACATTAATATCTTAAAAATTTAATATCAAAATTTTTAGTATCTGATGATTAAAGAAAAGAAAAAAAGTCACAGCTCCACACTTTATAATATATTTAAATAAAAGTTATAGGAAATCTCTCACTTTCCACAGTCTTGTCTCTGCCCAATAAAAATTCCACAGTTCCTCAGGATTTTTGGAAGTTCTCCGTGTTTCTTTGGGTTTTTTAATTAATTTTTAAAATTTTAGATAAACCAGCAGATCTTTGATTAAATAAACAACTATTTAATGAAAGCAGAAAGAACAGGACTGCTTAAAACCAATAAATCACAACCACCAAAAATGCAAGCAAGCTTTATGGATTAATATCTGGGATATGTTAATTGATGCACTCTCTAGTGGATTTTAAGAACATGCAGATAATTCTATCTAAAATGAAAGCATGTGTCATTATCTCCAAGAGTTCCCAGAAGCCCAGTAACAGTGCTAAATGACAGCACAGTGTGAATGTGAAGCAGCTGTGAATAGCTGTTTAATACTATCACTCTAGGCAAACAACATAACAAGAACCAGCTCGACTCAGAAAATGTCCATTGCATTTTCTGTTTATTTTTTCTGTGTCATTTTAAAAAAAAAAAAAAAAAGGTAGTAAAAAATCCAATCTCCTCACCTCTCTTGCATCCTGGCTTTTGTGCAGTTTTCATGTTGCAGAAATAATTCATCTTGCTCTTTTACATCTTGCTGACACAAGCATCAATGTGTGCTACATTATTAAACCAGTTGTCTCAGTTGACTGGACTTTAAGACAGAATTCCCTTGTAGTCAAGTGAAAAATACTTCTCAGAGGAGAAGACCTGTCCACTTGGCTGTATGTGAAATAATATCCTGGAATACATGCAGCTGCTGAGCCTGCCTAGCTGACGTTTCTTTGTGCTGCTGTGTTGTGCTTGTGATGTCTACCAAAGCACTGGAAACCTTCCTAAGGTCAAACAACTCCCTTGGAAAGCAGAAAAAAGTAAGCTTAGATGCTTGTCGGACAGATGCTTCCCTCTGAACTGACTTTCAAAGACATTGTCTGTCTATCTAAAATCTCTCTTGTTGGCTGCTTTATGCTGCTTAAATGCTGTAAGTGGTTATGCTCAATGAAATATGGTGACAAGAGGAGGATGGAGCTCACCAGAGAACTAAGGAAGGGCCAAGGAGATTGCACAGAGCTAAGAATGATGCCTTAGGTGACTGAAACTGTTGGAAGAGTGGGTAGCTGAGAGAGGATGTGGTATCACGTTACTTAGGTCATAAGGGGTATCAAGTTATAAATTTCTTCAGTATAAGCTGAAAAACACAATGAATATTTCAGAGATAGGTAAAGATTTTGGAAACATATAAATTATTAATTTGCATTATTTCCTTGACCACTCTAAGTTTTACATGTGCTTTTTTGGGAAGGATCACCCTTTGTTGACTTACCGAGTTCTTGCTCTTGAGTTTACTCAGAAGTTTGCATAAATATTTACAAGCTGACTTCTGTGTCCTCTCCATTTCATGTAGCATAAAAAAATAAAAAGAAGAATAAAACCTATTTTCTTTCATAATAAGTGCACTAAAAGAAAATGAGGAGACACATTGTGCATATGGAATAGTAAATGTTCCTTCAAGGCATCTTATGGCAAGATAAAATGAAAGGATAAATAAAGACTGAAGTATAACTTTTCCCTATTTTAACAGAAAGCTGGAGAACTGTTAATCTTAGTATTGACAGACAGGTGAGCCTTTTCCTGTATGTAAGGATTTGAGTAGTTTCTTCTGGTTTTGGATGGCACTGAAAGAATTGTGTGCATTTCTATGATGTTTTGTTGTTGCTGCTCTACTCCTCCAGACTGAGTGTGTAGGAGCAGGTATGGTCCTGCTGTGACAAGAACTGCAGAAAAAAGAAAACCTAAACCTCAAGTTTCCTACTTGGCTGTACTTCATCCTGCAATCGTGTCACTGTTTTAGTGATAAGCTAGTGTTATACGTTTTCTGGTGAAAAACCTGTTTAACAGAAGGCAAATACTCTATCTGTGTGTCAAGATTTACACTGTCTCTGGAACTTAGAATTTTTATGGAAACAGGTCCTTGGGCTTATGCAGAAACAGAGAAGTTCATCCCTGTCCTGCTTTTAGTAAAGCTATGCTGAAGTTCTGGCTGGCACCAGGGATGATGCATGTTTGGGTCAATGTGAAACTCTGTGGATTTTGGCTGTGAAGTGTTAGTAAAAAATACAAAATTTTTATCTCTCTCTTCTGTTTTCTTGCTGTCATCCCTGGCCAGTAGACCCCTTGCCAATGATTCCAAACTATGTTGTGAGGAGTAAAGGACCAAACAGCACTATGCCACTCAAACAGGCTTGATAACACCACACTACTGGGACAAGTGAGAAAAACAGTACACCTGGATGCCCCTCTGAAAACTGTTCTTTTGTACAGGCATTGGCGTTGTTTTCCACACAAGTGAATTCCTAAGTAGTATGTGGAGTTTCTGGTATTTCTCAGATTTGGGATAGGATCTACTGGACTTGCTGGTATTTCTCAGATTTGGGATAGGATCTACTGGACTTGCTGATGAGCTATTAAAAAGTTTTCTTCTTTTCTTTAGTAGGTTGTTAAATATGAGATGGAATGCTGCATAGTCTTCAAGAGTGGAGATATGTTTAGGGCCTTTAATCCCTCACTGTTATCCCTAATTTTGATTATTCTGCCTATATTGATGGGAGGTAAAAGCAAATGTTAATTCAATTGATCTGCCAGGCATTTAGTGTGTGAACCTAGATAAAGAAACCAAATAGCTCTGCTAATCTGGGCAGAGAGAATTTCTCTAATGTTATTCCAAAAGCTTGATTACTTTGCTGTGTGGAAGCACTGGGCATAAAGCTGATGGAAAAGTAGTTTTCTTGGATCTATTCTCCAAGCCAATGAAGAGTGAAATACTGCAAATAACAGGGTATGTTTTGGCCCTGTAGAGTAATCTTTCTCAACCATATCCTGGGTGCAACCCATCGCTGGGATCTGTTGATTCTCAAGAAAAACTGGAAATTACAAACTGACAATAAAAGCTAAAATAAAGGAGTTTCCACTGCAAGAAACTATGAAAAATAGTGCAATTCACTTACAGATAGAAGAAAAAATCTATGAGAGAGCCTAAAATTCACCACACTTTGCCTTTCCTGAATCTTTGTGTCTGTCTTATCAACAGTATGAAGTTTAACAACTGCTGGGTTTTCACCTGGAGTGGGACAACCCTGATGGTGTGGGTAGACTGGGGAATGAATGGCTGGAGAGCAGTGCTGTGTAAAGGCACTTGGGGGTCCTGATCAAGAGAAAATTGAATGTGAATCAGCAGAGCCCTGGAAATTGGGAGGGACAGCCCTCCTGTCCCAGGGGCATCAGGCACAGCATTGCCAACCAGGCCAGGGAGGGGGATTGTGCTGCTCTGCTCTGGGCTGGGTAGGTCTCACCTCGAGTGCTGGGGGCAGTTTTGAGTGTCATAATATAAAAAAGCCCATTAAACTATTAGAGAATGTCCAAAGGAGGGTCAGGAGGATGGTGAAGGGTCTGGAAGGGAAGGTGTATGAGTTGCAGCTGAGGTCACTGTTCAGTTCAGCCTGAAGAGGAGACAGACCTCATTGTAGTTACAGCTTCCTTATGAGAGGAACTGGAGGGGTAGACATTGATCTCTTCCCTCTGGTGACAGTGACAGGACTCAAGAAAATGTCATGAAGCTGAGTCAGGGCTGGATATCAGGAAAAGGTTTTTCATGAGAGGGTGGTTGTACACTGGAACAGGCTCCTCAGGGAAGTGGTCACAACATCAAGCCTGGCAGAGTTCCAGAAGATTTTGGACAATATTCTCAGGCTCATGATGTGATTTTTGGGGTGTCTTGTGCAGGAGTTGGACTCAATGATCCTGATCAGTCCCTTCTAACTCAGCATGGTCTATGATTCCTCTATTTCTCCCTTCTTTCTCTGTATTCTAATTCTTTGATTTTCTTTCCACTTGCCTTCTTCTATCTCATAACCTATCTTCTAAGTTACCTTTGGCCAACAGTATTTTCTTCATTCTTCAAATATCTCTGTGGATGATCTGTGTGCTCTGCTCTGGATGCTGGCAGTAAAGAAGAATTTACTCAAATTTTGCTCACTGAGCACCAGATCCACATAGATATTAGAGTCTGAGTCAGTTTCTACTCTTAACTCCCCTCTGGTCTTATGGACAGTGGTCATACTGTGTAGACCATCAGAACACACTGGAAAAACATCTTGAACTATTAAGCTGCTGAAAGATCAAAACTCTTCATTTTCCTAAGCATTTAATTGAATGAATTTTGTTCTTAGGGCCATTTTCATACTTATTCAGTCCTCAGAGCAGCAGGCATCATTTCAATCTGCACTGTAAATTCACAGCATATGGTCACTTGGAGGAAATCAACTCTCCATTGATAGTCCTAAAGTTCTCTTGAGCTAAATAATGTTAAATTTGACCTTGGTTAGTGTTCTGCATAATGGCTACAAAGAATGAATAAGCTAAAAAATGACTGTGCTCAAAAGTTAGTAGTCAATAGTTTCTATTCTACCTGAGGGCTGGTTAGAGGTGAAGTTCCCCAGAGTCTATTCTGGTACCTTGTTTTTTTAATATCTTTATAAATTAGTTGGAAACAGAATGGAACCCCATCAAATTTGTAGATGACACCGAAACAGAAGGTGCAGTTCATAAGCTTGAGGGCCCAGCTGCCTTTCAGAATCAGAGTAGACAAAGCCCCATGTATGTTCTGAATTCAATTATTATCTTGCTTTGAACAGGGCATCCCAAGGTCTTCTGCAGTCTGAATGATTCTGGGATTCCAATGGCATTTTCCCCAAAGGATGTTGATTACAACCCTATAAAGGGAAATCAGCAGTGTCATGAACTGTTTATCTCACACTGTTTTTTGTGGGTGCTTCTCAGGCTGATTCAGAATGAGACCTTCAGCCTGAGAGACCTATACTTACTGAGTGTGATTTCCTAACAGGTTTCTTAAGGAGCTGGGGACACAGTCAGCCCTAGTGCAACACTGAACTTACAGCTTTGGTAAGGTATCACTTGATGTTTTAAAAATTTTGCTAAGAGTTGGGATTGATTATGATGACTAGGAAGTTAATGTCAAATAATTTTAACATGCTGACAAATACATGTGTTTAAATTGTTATTTCTGTTAATAAATGTGGGCAGTTTTTTGGCCTATGACAAAGACAGAGCATCTCTGAGAACACAGCCAGTTGGAAACCTCTTCTGAATATTTTCAGAATGAACTTAATAATAGAAAACTAAATAATTCACGTGCAGATTATGACACTGTGCCATCATTTGGGTGAACAGTTGCTGACATAAATGGCGTGAAGCTAAGAGTTTCCCACTGTCTGCTTGTGATTAGAATTGAGTGAGTAGCAGAAGTTTCAAAGAATATTGATTTCATAATATTCATTGCTATGTTGTGTTCCCTGGATCAGAAGACTGCAAAGTTTTTTGTGTACTTACTAGCCTGAGTAATTTAAAAGTAATGCTGCTTTTCTATAATAATAAGCATATATATTTGCATCTCAGATCCTATTAGAAGCTACTTAGCATATAGAAGAATAACTTATAATAATTAGGAGAAACACTGATGTGAATCTAAAAGAAAAATAACAGTGACAGACAATGTGTTTATTTAATTTAGGATCTCTACCCACTTAGGAGAGAATTTGACTGTGATGAGTGTGTCTGGGGGCTGAACTTTTGATAGCTAGGATACTTAAATAATGGAACAATTTAAATGTGGGTGAAGAATGATTGCCTGTTATCCCAAGACATAAAATAAAAAGGTATTCTGAAAAGTGTTGTACCATAGAACACATAGAACGCATTAAAAAATGGTCCAAGTAGAGAATAGCTGAGACTCTGCAAGATGTCAAGCTGTCTGATTAGACAGACAACCTATTGCTTTCTATCTTTTGTACTGTGCATCAAAATACTTATTAAAAATAAGTATACTACATACAATGTTCAATAGAAATTAATTGTATATTAATTTGAGATGAGATATTTCCCATGGCTACCTCTAAAAGGAGAACCAGCACACACTGAGTTAACATGAGTACTGGAACATGATAACTCCCATCAAGTTCTATCCAGCTAATGGATGCTAGCCAGAGAAATACCATGTGCTTTTCAAAAGGAAAACAGCCTGAACATTAGGAAGACTTTTATAAGCTTAGGCCAAAAATAATTTACAATGTGTTACTTGCCTGACTGATGTATATTATATGAAGCTATGATCTGAGCTTACTCCTGTTGTATCAGTATTCTGATTGCAGAAATGGTTGTCTTGCATTTGATGAGTGTTCCACTTAAATTTACATCAGAGGTCTTTAGCACTGAGCCTATGTTGTACGCCATGCTGCTGAAAAGTGTTGATTCAAATTAGGATGTGTCTTATCCCTGTTTAACACTGGTTTTCAGTATTACACTGATGGAAATGTTATGCAGGCATTCATGTCAGAAAAATAAAACTGGTTATAGGGAGCTCATTGGCAAATTGTCCCTAATATAGAGTTGTTCTGAGCCATTACTTTCTTGTTTACAGGCTCATCCCACACCACTATTTTGACAGAGAAAGCATGATGAGGTGTAGGACAAAAGGAGGTCAGGAGTGTGATTATGTTTACCTTGGAGTTCAATTTTATTGCATTTGGGAAGCCTCCTGGTGTCTGTTGAAATTTGTGTCCTACTTGTGTGCAAGTTATGGAGTATCATGGTCAGCAGAGGTGCAGCCCAAGCAGGTCTAGCCTGATAAATCTGACTGCTTTCCCAGCTGTTTTTGACCTGCAGTTCTGGTATAAAATCTAATTTCTTATTTTTGGTACCACAGAGAAAGAGACTTTTGTGAAATAGTGTATTTTGAGCTGTGTGTCTGGTTTTGTTGATTTTGTTGTGGTACTGTTTTGGGTATTTTAGTTTGATTTTGGTTTGTTTCTTCCTCCAGTGGTCTTGGATGACAGATCTTGTGGTTTAGATGGATCTCCAGTTCAGTGTTTCATATCTGTTTGACACAACTGAGGCGCCTTAGATTTAGATCTTTCTAGTACAGAGATACTTAACAGACCTAAGTGGAATAGGATTTTGAACTTAATTAAAATATACAAATTTAAGAAGTCAAATGGCAAAGAAAGAGGTTTTCTGTTTCCATATAGCTATAGGAAAAACCTTTTTAGGGAGTCACTAAGTTGTATATAGGCATGTCAAGACAGCACCCTACATAATGAAATGAGACCTAAGTACACCATGGATGTTTACTGTAAGTTTCTTAGTTATGCTTTTTGTTTTGCCTGTGTTGCATGCATACAGGGCCTAATCATGGTTTCTGATATAAAACTACAGGGATAGTGACATTCCACTACATTTCAGCAGAATTTCAAGGGTCCAAACAATACCATTTGTCGCTTTCTAAAATTTTCTGCTTATTACATATTTAAGTGGGTAGTTTTAGCTCAGTATGAAACTAGGAAAAGTGACTTTAGCACTTAGATGAGTGTACTTACACGCAGCTGCTGAGACTATAAAAATGATAATATGGGAAAATTTTGAATATTTTTTCCCAATACATTATTTATCTTCTTACTAGAGAATAAATATTCAACAAAAATTGTTTTGGGTGATTTCTGCAAGTTGAGACAATTAATACTGGAGAGGGTACAAATACCATCATACATTTATGTGAATAATAAATAAAAGGTAATGGTCCATTATCACAAATACACTTTGAGAACAAAGAATGTTTTATTAGGTTTACCTTGTTATGTTATTATAGCTTTCTTTTGTGAGGGCCACTCAAGCATGTAACCATTGGTGGCTTTATAAAAGACAATAAAGTTTATTAGTATAATAATGGGCAATGAATAATACTTTAGAAATAGCAAATAGGCTGTAAAAAATTGGATAAGGTCAAAACTGTATTATCAAAAGCTATTGTGTCTTCTTTAAAAGAAAAGGGGATTTGCAGTCCAGTCTTCTAATGTGTTTAGGAGGTGAAAAAAGTGAAAAAGCTTGATAAATTATTCAATAAAAAAAGAAAGAAATGACATTTGGATTATTATTCTGTGGGGGTTTTCTGGGGACTTTGTTTCTATGTTTGATGACTTTTTCTCATAGCCCTGAAAGCAGTCTAGAACTTTTTATGTTTTAGGGGGACTAGACAAACAACATTTTTGACACACTGAAGATATGCTACCAGCTTTCCTCTTGAGTGTTTCACATTCTTTCACTTGTTTCCTTGCTCAATATGAAGTAAGCACACCATACTCAATGAACAGCATTTTGTAAGACTGGATTCTGTAATTTAAATTTTTTGTGTGGTGACGTGACTTTGAAGTTAGTGTTAACTCCATCCAGGAGAGAATTCCATGGTTTTTGAAGAAGTGTCAGGTATCACAAAGAATGAATCTCTCAATTTTATTTTTGTTTTCCTTGCACATGGGAAAGCTTTCATGGAATATGAAAGAGATCTACTGTGACCAGACTTAGTAAAATGAGTGTGAGAGGGCAGTGGCAGAATGCATCTTCTCTTCTTGCCAAGTCTCACCTTAGTGACCTCTTTGTACTAGCTGATATTGTCCTGTACTATGGTGTCCTACCAGATTTCAAATATAGACTAACTATCTTTACTGCACTTCCCCTCCTGACATGTCATACTGTGGATGCTTTTTTCAAGAGGCTGTTTAATGGATTTTTTGCACCTGGAGGTTTTGCTGTTGTATTGTGGGCTGTCACTTTGCTGTTGCATACATTGTTCTCTTTTAAAGCTGACAGTTTATAAAAACTCCATCCCTTACATAAACAGGAACAGTGATAATTGAAATAGTAGAAATAGATGAATACTAAAACTGTTTTTGATAAAACCATAAAATGGATACTATACACTTTGGAAAAAAGAGGGAAGAACATAGTAACAGCTCCTGACTTGTATCCAAGTTCCACTGCGAAATCATATGCTGTAGTGGGGGGGGCCCTTGGTGAGGTGCCAAAAGCAAGTTCAGCAGTTTCTCCTGGCTCAGTTCTTCTCCCAGTATTTAAGTTTCTAAGAGTTTGTGCCAGATGTGCAGGTGTCCTTAGAGTGGGAGCCTCTTTCACCCTGTTGCCATTGTTCCATGCGGCATGTTGACAGTGTGTGACCTCTCCTCTCTATTTTATTACTTAAGGTAGAAGGAGCAAAGTGAAAACTATGTGGCAACTAGAATGTGTTGCATCCTTTTAGGATGAAGATTTTTTTTTTTTCCCCAGGACATTTCAGCTATCATAATTGTATTGAGACCTGATGATACTGAGACCTGAGGTACTATATACAACACCATTAGCGATGACAATTTCAGGGGAATTGTAGCAGAATTCTGTGGCAAAACAATTCTTTCTGATTACTTTTTTTTTTTCTGATAAGTTTCTCAACACCAAAAAATAAGTCTGTACTTCAGCTCCCATGATGACAGGAGCTCCTTAGATGACTGGAGCACATCTGACCCCCTTACTGACCTGTTGTTTAAATACATTAGATACCATGAGACACCCAAACAGTGCTGTGTGAAAAATAAGCGGCTGTCTGGTTTGTCAATTTTTTTGGTTTTTCCCTTGGCAAAACAAGATGCTGAGATCTTTTTAGTTTCTTGGTGCACAGTTCTGAAATGCCTTGAGATGGAATATCCTGCAGTAGAAGACACTAACAAATAAGATAGATGGACATTTGTCTCTGAAGCACCTGGAAGTTGTGGTGGGGCAGAGAGCTGGCCTCACTAAAGATATAATGGATGTAATGCAATATGTTCTCATGCTGTAAGCTTTACTTAAATGGAGAAGAAATAAACAAAACTAAAATGTTCATTGGTATGGTAAAGTAAAACTAACTTAATCCTATATTTTTATCTCATTTTGATGAGTACTTCTATTAAAAAGATTGTGGTGGGTTTTCTACTGGTCATGTACAAGTTTTCATAAAAAATGTATGGAAATTGTAATGAAAACACAACTAGATTTTAACCTGTTTCATTAGCAACTCAGCTCTTGGGAACATTTGACCTAGATCTGCCTACTAATACACAAACTTCATAATGATTCAAGACAAATTTTCATAATGAATGATGTTCACTTTTGCACTGAGGCCTGAACACCACCTGTATGCATCTTAAATTCTGTCTTTCAAGACTTAAATAGCATTTGATTCAACTGCTGGTGCCTGAAGTTGATTCTTTTATATGGAGCTGAATTTTTGATGTGAAGAAATCTGGTGGGATTTTTTTGTTTATTTGTGGGATTCCCTTTGTTGGTTTTGTTTGTTTATTTGTGGTTTTTTTCCCCTCTCTTTCTTATTTGATAAAGATGCAGTAAACTTTCCATAGTGTGTACTAGAATTTCTAATAGATGGGGGTTGGGGATGAGAAAAACTTGAACAGATGTTTAGAGATTTGTGTGAACTAATCTTTTTTCAGCCAAACTACATTCACAACTGGAGGCAAAAAATTGGTTGTGTGGACCTGAATGAATAAACACATATGAATGAATAAACATGCATGAAAACACATGGCAAGGCTGTTTATCACCTATAGAGAGAAACTTGTCCTTATGGAAATTCCCTCCTGGGTACAAAATTGGGTAGGTGGATGCTCTCTAGGTATCCACAGTAGCACTTTGGGAATTAGGCTTAGATGGTAAACATTTTAAAAAGAGCTTATTTAAAATTCTTCTGACTTTCTCGTCTGTGGCATGTAGTACACTGCATGCAGGCTGGCATTCAGGGATAGGCTTGATAATAAAAAGAAATTATAATGAAAAATTCACGAGTAACTGGCACCAAACATAGACCTGGGGGAGGGCCTCTCATGTGTACTGGTACCAGAGTGCTGCTTCGTTACTGCAGAATCTGCAAGTGGAGAGTAATTTCAGTACTGGCATCTTAAAAATGTTTTTAATCAATGCCCATGAAAAAAGTGAGTCCAGAGTTAGTGTTCATCTGTCTTACTGTCTCAAAGACTACTTTTAAATTTGATGTCAGTTTCATGGCAGAGGGACTAAGGAATTTCCTAAAAGTAATGAGCTCCAAATCAGGGATTTTTGAGGGAAATCTGGAGGAAGGCTGGGTATTTATTGGGTTGTGTACAGTGGTCTTCACACTGCAGATCTTTGTTTTGGAGAAAGGGCCCTACTGGGCTATTATTGTGACAATGTCATGAACCACAGGATCTATGATATGTTGAAAACTATCATGGGAGACAAATAAGCAAACAAAAACCTGTGTCCCAAATACATATTTACATGTCATCTGGAAGAAAAATAAAGATTTAAAGAAGGAAAGGTGGCAGATTCTAAGTAAATTTAGAAATAGCTGGAGAGTTGGTGGGATGGAAAGATATGAAGGCTATCTTAGAAATGTGATATACACAATAGAGATATAATTCCAAAAGAGATATCAGATAGTTCTAAGTCCAAACAATGGAGTAGAGTAAGCTTGTGCACACAGAAATCCAATCTTATGGAACAAGATAACTAGAGAGAAATGAACAATTTTTTCCTGTGTAGGCCGTATCACAGCTAGTGAGTACTTTTGCTGTTGCCTTCCTTGTGTTTCCATGGAGGAAAAAGATCACACTAAGCCCCTTAAAATGGTGAATCCTACCTACCAGTCAATCCATTTATGTTACAGGACTGTGCTTGCTCACTCTCAAAAAACCATACCTGTTCTTGTATTATAAACCCTCAAGAATATATTAAAAGCTAATTTCTCCAAAGCTGCAGGTCTTCTTTAAGAGTGGGCCTAGAAAGTTTTGTTTCTTTTCTTAGGACTGGAAATAATTGGACAATTTGGGCTGAAAAGAATCCCTGGCAGTCACCTATCTCTGCTGAAAGCAGGTTAATCTAGGTCAGACTTCACTTGAAGATTTTTATCTTCAAGGATGGAGATTATGAATTCTTTGTGGACAGCCTTGTCTAGTAATTGACCACACTTCTGGTGGAAGAGTTTTTCCTTAGAATTTCCAATCTGTTTCCTTTATATCTTTTCCTATCACTCACTACTTCAAAAAGATTTTGCCTCTGTTTTTTTCCATATCCTTCTATTCAATATTTATTGGTGGTTAAGAGCTCCTTTTATCCTTCTCAAGGCTGAACAAATCCAGTTCTCTTGGCCTGTCCTCATAATTATTGCAGATTTTTGTCCAGGGTCATGAAGTTTGGACAGATAAGGTGTGACAAAGATCGAGTGCACTACAGCCCAAGCTGTCAGGTTTGTCCTGAGTTCAACTTTTCCAATGTGTAGCAGAGTTAACTTCCAGACAAAGCTCAAATGAAGTAAACAGTGAAATGAAGAGTAGTCTATTCCTCCATCCTTTTCCTTGCTGTTATGACATTTCCTTGTCACTGCTTAATTTAATTATATAGACATGCCCGAGGTTTGTCGCCAGAGCCACAAATTAAACGTATGTACTATTATATTGCCGGAACATTCCCTAGAAAGCTTTGGGTCCAGATCAGCCTTTATGCTCTCAAATACTTGCCATGAACCAACTGTTCAGAAGTTAGTCTGGGTCAGCAACCATTATCAATAGCTTGTCAAGACATCATTGCACATCTTGGAATAATGTTTGACAGGAACATGGGCTTTTCTATGCCAGTTGGCCACAGGCCACAGGCCAAAATTATTTGTGGATGGAGCTGTAATTCTAGACTTGACACTGCTACAGCAATTGAAGGTAGTTTCAGTCCAGTGTAAGGCATCCCTGCTGAAAAGGTGTTAAAAGAGGGTAGTGAACTGGAGCATGTGGGAGTTGAGTGAAATTACATGGGTAATACCAGGAAAGTATGCTTTGAAGAGAAGTACATAAATCTTTCTTTAAGATTCTTTTAATGTCCATTTTGTTTCTACCAGAAAGTTCTTTTAAGCTGAGCAGGGTGAAAGCAAAGGAAAGGCAGGAACAGTTGAACATTTAAGAAAATTCATGTTTCAGGGGATTTACAACTTTCAACTCAATTTTTTCCCTTGCAATTGGTTCATTGGCCACTAGGTTATGTTGTTTTTGTATTCCAATACAACTTTATGAAAAATCATGCATATCAGGCAGAATAACCTTGATTCTCAAAATGCACAAGAGAAATGCTATGCCTGATTTCCTTGATTTTTTTTTCTCTACATTCAGATAATACTTAGATATTGAGAGTATGTGTAATGGAACATTTTAAAACTCAGGGACTGTTTATGGAACCACTCCACATTCTGTTTGCAAAGAAATAATTCTGGAAATACTATGAAAACAAGAAAATATCAGTCACATATCAGACGACTTGATTTGGTATCCAGAACTATGATCTGATCAGATCTGGTCTGACGGATTACCCTGCTTGGAGCAAGAGGCTGGAGTGGAGACATTCTGAGGTCCCTTTCACCTGAATGATTCTGTGTTTATCATAATTATTAGCTGCAGCCAAATGCACACAAATAGTGTGACAAAGGGAAATGGCATATCACTTGGGAGCTGATTTGATGATCTGTCTGCAAGTGCTAAGCGCTCTTAACTCTTACTGATTTTGACAGGAGGTGAGATAACTCTGCAAGTTCATGGTAACACAGAATCCTAGAGTTGTTTGGGTTGCAAAGGACATTTAAAGGTTGTCTAGTCCAACCCCCTGCAATGCGCAGGGACATCTTCAACCAGGATTTGAACAGGACCCTGGCCAGCCTGACCTGAAGCATTTCCAGGGATGGGGCATCAACCACCTTGCTGGGCAACCTGCTCCAGTGTTTTGCCAGCATCACCATAAGGATTTTCTTTCTTATATCTAGTCTAAATCTACCCAATTTTAGTTTAAAACTATTACTCTGTGTTCTACCACAACAAGCCCTGCTAAAAAGTTTGTCCCTAGAGGAAAGACTTCTTTAAAGACCCTGTAAATATCGGGAATTTGCTGAAAGGTCACCCCTTAGCCTTCTCTTCTCCAGGCTGAAAACCCCCAGCTTTCTCAGACTTTCTTCACAGGACAAGTGTTCCAGCTCTCTGATAATTCTTATGGCCTTTCTCTGGACACTCAATTTAGTAGACATTTAATTCATGAAGTCATCTTCCTCTGCTTTCAGAATGTCTAAAATTATACTAAGTGTAATGAAGTAACAAAATCACCAATTAAGAATTTTCCTAAAAGCAGTTCTAGCTGTGGTAAATGGAGAATGTTCAGATTTATTGTGGGAAAAATTATTGATGGGCATTTAATTCTGCATGAATCACCAAGCTGGGGATGGTTAGGGTTAGTAGAGATGATATAGTTATATAAAATATGTATGTCATAGGTAGGTACCACCTGATTAACATGAACAAATCTAGCTTTTCTGTACTTGTTAGGTCTTTAGACAGGTACTGAGGCAACTGCAACCCAGGGGGTTTTGCTACTTACAGTCTTGTTGACAGAAGAGATAACATAACCTAACCAGAGAGAAATTTCATTCAACTAACCAGTGACATTTTAACTTGGAGCCATTTACAATCTTGTTGTGGTTTAACCCCAGTCAACAGCCAAGCCCCATACAGTCACTCACTCACTCACTCACTCACTCACTCACTCACTCACTCACTCACTCACTCACTCACTCACTCACTCACTC
>CM031860.1:52908268-52970494 GCA_018697195.1 Certhia americana | reverse complement strand
CTCACTCACTCACTCACTCACTCACTCACTCACTCACTCACTCACTCCTTTACCAGCAAGATCAGGGAGAAAATTGAACGGGTAAAAGCTGGAAAACTCAAGAGTTGAGATAAAGACAGTTTAATAGGGAAAGCAAAAGCCACATACACAATCAAAGCAAAACAACGAATTATCTCACTGCTTCCCATAAGCAGGCAGGTGCTCAGCTGTCTCCAGGAGAGCAGGGCCACATCACACATAGCTGTGACTGAAGAAGACAAAGGCCACCACTCTAAACTTCTCCCCTTTCCTTTTCCTTCCTCCCACCTTATACACTGAGCATGATGCCACATTGTCTAGAATGCCCCTTCTGTCAGTTTGGGTCATCTGTCCTGGCTGTCTCTTCCCACCCTCCCTTGCACCCCCAGCTTCCTCACTAGTGTGGCAGTGCAAAGGGCAGAAAAGGCCTTGGCTCTGTGTAAGCCCTGCTCAGCAATAACAAAGACATCTCTGTATTATAAACCCTGTATTCAGCACAAACCCACACACAGCCCCATACCAGCCACTGTGAAGACAATTAATGCTACCCCAGCTAAAAACAGTGCAAAGCTGAACCACAGGAAACTTATGCAAAATATCCTGGTTAGTATATGTGCCAAAAAAAGTAATTTAAATTAATAATATATATTGATTGCAGGAATAAATGAAACTTAGAGTTCAGTGGCTGGAGGAGTGTCACACAAAGTTGTTCTCACAGAGGCTGTAGGCTTACAGCTCTTTATTCAGCGGTGTCACGGTCCACTTTCCTTCTTCAGGTGAATTATCCCTGACACTCTTCCTTCTCTTCCAACTTTTGTACCTACCACATTTTCTGCAGCTGGAATGAACTGTATCAGATGATGATCAGTTTAACTCTTTTGCCTGAGTTTTTCTTAACCGGGACAGTTCTGATTTACTGCTCAGCTGCACAAATAGCTGTATAACTGAGAGGGCAATGCTGAGATAAGGTACGATCATGTCATCAGAGGGGGAAAAGGTGAAGCCATTAAAGCAGAGATATTATTATATCAAAAAAATCTGGTAGAATGATAGCCTGAAAATGTGGTTCAATGGCAGTTTAAAGAAATGTGGAGCAGAGCTTGCTTGGTTCTAATGTTTTTTTAACAGAGACAGTACAGTACAACTCAGCTTGTGGCATGAGTTTATTCTGGTGGCTCATGGTGCAGTCATGCAAGAGAGGAGGAGAATGCTCTGCTTTGGAACAGATGTTATCAGGATAAAATCCCTTGGAGCCCTGCCTTTTGTAATCAAAATCATCAGGAGATTTTACTGGCTGGTGAAGTACTGGATATGTCACTTTTCCCATCCAAAGGGTTGATACAGTCCTTACTTAAAAGGGAGAAATTAAAAATTATCTCCTGTTTAAGTCTGAGGTAAGTGTAACCTCTGATTAGATAGATTCAGATCAGTAAAAGGTATTTCAACTACCAAACAAATTTCTCACCTCCTCAGCACATTGGTCCAGATTGTCCTTAGGAGAAATGGGGGTACATAAGAAATTGTATGCGCAATTTTAAAAACTGGTATCACAGATGCTAGAAAAGAATGAAGTGTCTTTCAGTAATCACCCATAACCAATGCAGGAGAGATAGCAAGTTTGATTAAGCAGGTAAATAAACCAAGGTACATGTCCAAAAAAAAACTTCTGGCACTTAGTTAGGTCTGTCTGGAAACTAATAGTCTGAAAAAATAAAAAGCCTCATTTCCTTCCAGGAAATAAGACTGAGGTGTCTCATTTGTTATCACTGAGCAGGAAGTTTTGGCTGAATTTGAGGCTACAATTCATTTCAATCCTAAAAAATTATGTATGTTTGAGGTATAAGAAGCCCATAGGTTTTGATTCTGCAGCAGCCACCAAACAACCTCACAGGGAAAATCAGATTTTTTGAAAGATTTGACACACCAGATGCATTATTACAGTTGTTTGGTTTCAGGAAATTAGCATTCTGTAAAGGAAAACCATTGATTCAGAACATTGCCAGCTACCACTACTTAATGAAACACTGTCTTCAAAGTTAATATTTGCATCTTTAAAGGGAGGTTATCATACCTGAAAGCGTTCAGGAAAGAGCTATACAAATTAGTCAAAGACTGAAGTATTCTGTTTATCACAAGAGATTCAAATTCAGTCTGACTTGGGAACAAGGGGTTCATGAGAAGTTTTGCTATGAAAGTATGTACATAAGGAAGAAGTCTGAAGCAGATGCTTTTTTATATTTAGCAGACAAAACAAGTTATTGGACACTGAAGTGAGATAAATTCACACTATGAACATGATGTGACTTTTTTTAATGGGCTGAATAATAAATCACTGAACAGCTTAACTTTCTTCATCATTTATGTCCTATTAAGACTGGATCTGTTCTTGATAGAATTTCTTGCACATTCACTAATGCACTAGAGATACCTCAAAATGAAGGAACATATTCCCGTTACCCCACTCCCTGTCTCCAAATCTAGCACTGTTCCTAGAATGGGCAGTTTGCTGTGACAAGAGTTTTTTTGTTGGGCCTGCTCATATCACAGGTGAGAGCTCTGGGAACTGAACAGAACTGCTGCTTCATTGGTGACACAAGAGACTGGGCTTGCTCCTTGGCAGTGTTGGACTGGCTGTGGTAACCTGTATCTGCTGAGTACCAAACTGGAACCCTTTGCATATTCTTTCACTTTCTGGGATAAAAGTCAAAGAAGAGCATGTCTTTGGGTGACTTCTTATCCCAAATGGTATCACTGTACACTACAGCTTAGTCCTAAAAGCTGGGAGAGAAAGAGACTATTAAGGCAGAGGTGAAACAGAGAATAGAATCTGTCTTACCTTCTTGCATCACAAATGATGTTTTGGTCTACACAAAATTACTAGATGTTGGAAATCTGGCACCTTAAGTAAATTTTGCTGACTGACCATAGATGAGGGACTTTCTTTTTATTTGTGTTGTCAACTTCTGTGATGTGTGCAGTCTCTCTAGAAAAAAAATTTGGAAAAGCAACATGCATCAAAATTACATTTACAGCTGTGTATCAGGTTAGGTGAAAAGGTTGAATGGCTGAGACATGAGAGACCAGTGGAAGGAAACTAATCTTATTTAAACCTCTATTAATATTTTCAGAACTTGCAGCCTCTTAATGAAACATCCAGGGAATAAATTAAAATCAATAAGGGAAAGACCACAAAGTAGCAGTAGTCTATCTAGAACAATGTTCATCCAGGACACTGCTGCCTGAAACTTGCAGGAACACATGGGAATATATTTAGTCAGTGAAAATGTATTAAAGAAAAATAAAGATCCTCAATTGACTTGAAAATAGAGCGGGTTGCAAATTAGATTCAACTTTTCAAATAGCTTGTAGAATCATAGTCTCATTTAGGTTAAAAGAGACCTTTAAGACCATTAAGTCTAACCATTAACCCAGCCCTGCCAAGCCCACCTCTAAACCATGTGCCAAAGCATCACGTCTAAACACTTATTGAACACTTACAGGGTTGGTGATTTCACCACTTCTCTGTGCAGCCTATTCCAATGCTTGGCAACCCTTTCTGTGAAGTCATTTTTCCTAATATCCAATTTAAGCTTCCTCTGTTATTTTCTCTAAACCAGTTACTTGCTACATGGAAGAAGAGACCCACCCCCACCTCAATACAAGTTCAGGTAGTTCTAAAGAGGGACAAGGTCTCCCCTGAGATACTTCTTCCCAGGCTGAACACCCCCAGCTCCCTCAGCTGCTCCTCTCAGGACTTGTGCTCCAGACCCTTCACCAGCTCTGTTCTCTTCTCTTGACATGCTCCAGCTCCTCAATGTCCTTCCTGAATTGAGTGGCCTAGAACTGGATACAGGATTCAAGGTGTGGCCTCACCAATTCTGAGTACAGGGGGACAATCACTTCCCTGGTCCTTCTGGGCACACTATTTCTGGTGTAAACCAGGTTGGCATTTGCCTTCTTGGCCACTTGGGCACACTCTGGCTCATGTTCAGTCACTGTCATCAGCATCCCCAAGTTCTTTTTCTCTGAGCATCTCTCCAGCCACTCTGCCCCAGTCTGTAGCACTGCCTGGGGTTGTTGTGACCCAAGGACAAGGCCCAACATTTGGACTGTTTGAACCACATAAACTTGGCCTTGGCCCATCAATCTAGCCTGTCCAGATCCCTTCACAGAATCTTTCCACTCTTCAGCAGATCAATGCTTCTGCCCAACTTAATGTCATCTGCAAATCAATAGAGGGTGCACTCAATCTGCTTGTCCAGGTTGTCAATATTAAACAGGCTTGGCCTCAATACTGAGCCCTAGGGAACACCACTGGTTACTGGCCACCAGCTGGATGTCACTCCATCCACCACTACTGTCTAAACTTGGCCATCCAGCCAATTTATTACCCAGTGAACAGTGTGGCTGTCCAAGTCATAACTAGCCTGTTACTCCAGGAGAATGCTGTGGAAAACTGAGTCAAAGACTTTATTAATAAAGTCTGGGTGGACACATTCACAGCCTTTCCTTCATACACTAAGTGGGTCATATTAGTAGAAGGAGATGTAGTTGGTCAAGAAGGACATGCCTTTTATAAACCAGTGATGGCTGGGTCTGATATCTTCTTTTGCCCTATTATGGCACTCAAGCCAACCTATTCCCTGCCCTTCCCTGGCACTGAGGTCAGGATGACAGGGCTGTAATTCCTCAGATGCTCCTTCTGCTCTTGTTATTTTTACTGACCTCCAGCCATCTTGGACCCTCACAGTTAACCAGGACTGCTGGTAAATGATGGAAAGCGTCTAGCTTGGTGAGCACTTCAGCCACTGCATGCAGAATGTGTGGGTGCATGTTTTCCAGCCCCATGGACTTGTCCATGCAGGTCACTGGCCACTTCCCCTTGGATTATGGGGATTTCATTCTGTTTGCTGTCCCTGTCTTCCACCTCATAGGGCTGGGTACAGAACAACTGGCCTTGCTATTAAGGACTGAGGCAAAGAAAGCATAAGGTACCCCACCATTTTCCTCATTCTTTGCCATTATATTTCCCTTTGCATCCAGTAAAGGATGGAGATTGTCATTAGCTCTCCTTTTACTGCTAGTGTATTTATCTTTGTATTACCTTTTACAGCAGTTGCCCAATTTAGTTTTGTTTGGGCTTCGATGTTTGTAATTTTCTCCCTGCATAACCTCACAACATCCCTGTAGTTCTCCTGAGTTTTGAGTGTATGACCTTCTTCCAAAGGTCATATGCTCTTTTCTTGTCTTAGTTCCAGCCAAAGCTTTGTTCAACGAGAGCTTTGTCTTCTGATCCAGAAGATCAACCATATCTTCTTCTGGCCGATCTTCTTCCCCAAAGCTCACCTTTTGGCACAAGACTGATACTGCAACTTTAAGATTTCCTTCTTGAAGACTGTCCAGAATTCCTAGACCCACCCATTCAATTCACAGGACTCCCTCCTGATGGAGCCTCTTAACCAGTCAATAGGCCAAAATCTGCCCTCTGGAAGTCCAAGGTGGCAGCTTTGCTGCCACCCCTCCTTACTTCTTTGAGGACCAAAAAACATAATTTCATGATTGCTATAGGGTTTCTTTCTCTCAGAGTGTCAGATTGAGTTATTTTATATATAATTCTAATAATGGTTATTTTATTATTTCCCCTCCACTCTCCATTCTCCTTTTGACAAAGATAAGATACATTTCAGAGCCTTGAATTTCATGTAGGTTTTTCACTGGCCGTTACGTCTTTCATTTTGTTCTTTCTGTATTTTCAGGAAGGTAAATCTAAATTTGTAATGTCGCATGTGATATTTTGTTTGCTGAAGGCAGTCATTCTCATGATGAATTTGTATGTGTGGGATGAAAATATGCGCATCAGCTTCATCAAGTATTCCATTAAAATTGGACTACAGAGCTCTGTGACACACAGCAAAATGCAGTGAATTTATGTTGAATTGCAAAAATATTTGGGTTTAGATGCATGTTGGCAAGCAATCAATTAATTTTGTAAATTAAAGTCTCTCTGTACTAAAGAAATAAGGAAGGGTCTTTCCTCTCAATATACTGGGGAAAAAATTATACAGTGAACCTGCTAAAATGAAAATTTTTTTTCAACTAGTCCAAAGAATGAGAGAAGTGGCTATGGAAGAACAGTTTTGTTTCACAGACGTTTCTTGGATTTCAAAATTTGGTTTTATTCTACATTAGAATTAAAAAGATTTCAATTTTTTTTGAAATGGCACTTAAAATGGCATTTAAAAACTGGTTTTTTTTACAGTAAGGTTGGGTTACTTACTCGGGTTTTGTCTTGTTTCCTCATATTTTGAGGAAACTTACAGCTCACAACTTTGTTGAAACAGATGTGTCAGCTTTCCATATTTTTAAAATGTTCTAGCAGCTCTACTATGTAGGTGTTTAGTTAAGTGTACCTTTTCTACATGGATATTCCAAGGAGATTTCAAGTATTCATTTTAAAGGAGGGGCCTCTCTTCTGCTGTGTGTTTTTCAGAGATGATCAACTTGAGAAAAAACAACAACTAGATTTACAAAAAGAAATAGAATAGAAATAAGATGATGATCTAAGGCATCAAATTGAAAATTGATTCTTCACTTATAAAGGTAACTATATTTTCCATTTTGTGTTTGGAAGTTGTTCCTCCAGAGTTGATAGAAAGGTAATTGGACTATAATATGTAGAACTGTCCTTATTTGCACTGACTGAAGTTCATTTCTATGTCCTGGCTGGTTTTGCCTCTCCTTTCTTTCTCTGGGCTCCAATTTTCTTCTTGCTTCATTTCTTCTTCTGCATAACCCAGCTTTTAAGTTGCCTTTGGCCATCTGTATTTTCTTACATTCCCAAATGTGGCATTCTCCCTGGAAATACTGTATGTTCTGCTTTGACTGCTGGCAGTTAAATTCTGCTCACTGAAGCACCAGCTCCATACGGCCATCAGGATGTGAGTAAATTTCACTTTGCTGCCAGCACTCAGAGGAAAAAGCTGCATCAAGAGAAAACAACAAAAGCTATAAGTTCTAAAAGGATTTTCTGAAAAGAATTAATTCATTTATATGTTGTATCTTACATAATATCAAAAGAAACAGCATAGCTGCTGGGCTATTTGGTTCATGATTCTTCTTATTCTTCATCAGCATTGTAGAAGTTACTGCTCTCACTAACTCATGCCATTTTAGTGGCATAAAACAATTCAGTTAGAAGACTAGGGCTTTAAAACCTTTTTCTACTATGGTTTGTCTGTGGTACTGCATAAGTTAATTAGTGACTTTGCTTCATTTTTCTTCATGTAAATGGGCATACGTAATTTTAAATATTGATAATATTCAAAATATATTTAAAGGTTTTGCTGTTCTGGGGAACATGACAGCAGCTTACATGATGCATCAGAAGTGGAACAACCAGCTCTGTTGACAGCAAAGATCTGTGGTGGCAACATTGGGGGCAGTATTATGAGCCTCTTTGGAGCCCTGGGAAATATTTGGTGGTGGAAATCTGCCTAAAATAGCTACAGGGCTGTCAGTATAGGACTGAATTATAAATCTGACCTACCTGAGTTACAAACAAAGAACAGACCTTACACATCCCTCAGACTCCAATGACAAGTGTAACCTCCAATTCTGCCTTATAAGTCAGGGACCTTTATTGGGTTAGTCATGTCATGCAGATGATATTTTTTTGTCCTGTAACTGAATAATTGCATCTATTTCTGGCACAAATATGGTACCTTTTTGACTTAACAGGAAATTGCTTGCCTCACACACCTAAGAGCCTTCTTCAACCTAGTCTCCATACAGAATTTGCATAAATTCTGGAAAGTAAACCACAGACAAGGCAAATTCTTTTCCCAAATGAGATGAAAATTATTGTAAATATTTTTGTGACATTTGCTAGTCCCTGTCATATTAGTGACTCCCTAATGGAGTGACTCCCTAATATAGTCTGCAACAGGACACTTTGGGAACTTAAGTCATATAGACAGGATAAAAAAGTAATTGGCAGAAAGATTCTCTGCAGCCTTATGCACAACTTTAGAAGCAGCTGCTTCAACTTTCAGTTCTCTTTCCCATTCATGGTTTCAAAGCAACAGAAGATAAAACCTCTATTGTTGTGTACTTTGAGTGATATAACTCTGCTGTGATGTTGGAAGACAAGAAAAATCAGAGAAGTCTAATCTAGGAAATGCAATTTCTGACTTACTTAATAACTGAATGTGTGGGATCTCCAGTGTATTTAAATGTTTTTTGTTTTTTGTTTTTTTTTAACAGGGTAATCTCTGAAACCAAATTTCTGGAGTTTTGAAACTGGGTCTTTCCAGAATCAGTAGCACACAAATGCATTCCTATATGTGAAGATGATAAGCCTCAAAAAACTAGTTGATGGTATAAATTATTGTTACTGGTCCTAGTAATTCAGAAGCTTTTAGAAGACCCTTGCTCTGTCCTCCAGTAGGATACCACTCAATAAGTCACTGTAGTGAAGGAAAAAGCCCTCTAGCAAAATCTCAAATGCTAAAATAAATAATTTTTGAATGAAAAGAAAAAGTACTGTCCCTATTTATTTGCAGAGATAAGAGGCACAAGTTCTGTTGAACAGTTAAAGAAAATTTGTCCAAAACCTCTTCCTTCCCTGTATGTAACTTGTTGCAGACATTTAAGCATCTGATGATGTCCTGGCTGAGTGAAGTATCAGAGTGGCTATGCAACATCTGAAAAGGTTTGGATCTATAAGGAGGATGGAACATAACCTGTGGTCATCAGTTACTAAGAACATTAGGAGTTCAACAGAAACACAGTGAATCTTTTGAATAATAGTGCTTTGTGAGTTTGCCTCAAATTCAGGGTACCTAAACTGACACTCCAAGCAGTCCTCCAAGCAGAAAGCTTTATTGAAATTAGAGAAGAAGGTCAGGAGAAGCTAAGATCTAGGGTATTGAGGAAGTGTAGAACACTTAAGAAAGGTACACTTAACAGTACCATACTGTGTAACTGACATATAGTACTGTTCTAGGCATATTTGGACTCATAAATCAGTGCTTGGCCTTGGCCAAGATAATAATCTTTTGCACAAGGGATGTTGAAATAGATTCACTTGCACAAGGATTTGTTCATGGAATCTGCAGCATTAAGTGAAATGGTGAAAGAGAACAGAAAACCCAAAAAGACCCAAAAGAGGACTGAGAGATAGAAAAGCTTGCAATCCATTCCTAGGCTATCTAGAACGAGAGAGAACGAAAGAGAGCTGTTCCTAGATATGCATCCTCTTCTGGGTCTTTCACAGTGCAGCAGGGACTCTCCACAGAACTTTCCCCATAGTAGTTATGTAGCTGTCATTAAACACATACACTCCCTTTCAGCAGTGCCTGCTCCAACAAGGACACCTGCTGCATCCTGCTTAATGGCTCAGGATTGTGCAGGCCATGTAATGTGAACCAAAATGGTATATATAAAATGATAGGAATAGTGGGAGGAAGAGGTGAATCTCAATTAGTTCCTGGCCTAGGGAATCTAAATGCTAAGCTTCAGAGTTAGTGTCCAACTTGCTGGCTGCACTGACTCCAGGCACCTGCAAGGTTCTGCAGTAGAAAATTTGTCTCAAGAAGTCACTGGTACATAGATAAAGCTGCCATTTAGGAGCATCTAAATGAATCATGGTCTTTTGGCCTTTTTAAATTAACTCATTCCATGCATGCCATGCAAGGCCTCTTTTGCAGAAATAGTACTGAAACCTTTCCACATGAGCCTAAATAAGCAGTGGGTGGACAAGGTACGTGTAAGCAATAAGCCTCATGAATGCAAAGAAAGGCACCTATAAATGTACCCAAAATAGTGATAAAATAGGCAGGAACTTAACTGAAGTTATTTGTTTTCTTTATAAATTAATTGTGAAAACAATGCTTTGAATAGTTCTTACAACTTTAATTTTTTACTTAAATTTCCCTTGAGACTGATCTCTTCTCTCTTCTCTTCTCTTCTCTTCTCTTCTCTTCTCTTCTCTTCTCTTCTCTTCTCTTCTCTTCTCTTCTCTTCTCTTCTCTTCTCTTCTCTTCTCTCTTCATCAAATTTGTTTAGAACTTTTAGTCCCAGCTGTTTTAAGCTTTTCAATCTTTAAATTTGTTCAACTAGTGAGAAATAAAATCATTACTACTGTAAAAGCTTCAAAAAACTGTTGATAGGGAATCAGAGAAAAACAAAATATTGAATTATTAAACAGGGAAAGTAGTTTACACTACCTATTAGAGGCAGTGGAAAAACACTGAAAAGCAAAGAATTTTATTCCATACAAAATGGTGCCTGTGTTTTTAGTCTAAGCATTCAAAGACACTGTTTTTAGAATGCTAAATGGAGTGTCAAAACTGCATTTTTTAAAGGGATATATTTTTTGGAAAGACTTATTAAGCTGAGTTCAATATATCTTGTCAAATGCTTAATCTTTAGCATCCCATCCTTTACACAGTATCGCTAATAAGAACACTTTCACCTATGTAGTTGATTAATGAATCTTAAAGGGAGAGAGTTTTCCTTGAGTCTTGAACTAAATTTTCTTTTTACTGTTTCCTCTCTTTTTTCATGTCCCCAAGCCCATTACTTTACATATTTCCTGTGTTATTATGCTAAATAATTCCAGTTCATCCTCATTACATACTTTTCATATTGAAATGCTTTCCTAAACTACACCGAAAATTGTGATTGTGTCATTAAAAATTATAATAGTGCTATTCTGCCTCCCCCAAAGTCTACTTAACACAACACCAAGAGGGATCAAAAGCACTCAACCAATGGGTTTAAGAGCAGAGCTTTTCCAAAAAGCCATCCCAATATCTGGTATGAACAATGATTAGGAAAGAGGTGTTCTGAAGCCTGCTCTTTCCTCTCAGAGACACTTAACAGCCCCATGACAACTGCTGCTTTATGCTGTGCATTTCTGCCAACCCTTACCTTGACCCTAATTCTTACTCTTGTGCCACAAGGACCCTGAGACCATGGTTTTCAGCCACACAGAGGAAGAAATTCTCAGTTAAGAGTTGCTTTATAGTCCAATGCTTCTTCCAGTTTTTCCCTGCTGCAGCTGCAGTTGTGCTCCTTTTCTCTTTCCCAACTTTTGCACTATGCATTAACACTATACCTGGAACACTGCTTTATTTTGAGCCCATGTCACAAATCCCTACCTCATTCTAGCTACAACTCTAGATTCTGTCTCTCTTGTACATCCTGAGATGAAGTTAAGGTAACTTGTGTATTTATTGCTGGGTGAAGGAAAAAGCCTAGAGCTGAAACTTGAATGATGCTGGGAAGTGACTCCCAAAGAAAGTTCTGGATTTCAGGGCTCCCCTGAGAACATTTTCTTCTTGACATGCATTGTGTCTTGAACTAAGGCCAAGCCTCAGCCCTTGCACTAGGTTTAGGATTCATGTTTGTTAGAGTTTGGATTAGGATTGGCATTTGGAGAGAAGGAAAGCCCAGAGCAACACCAAATGAGAGCATGAAGGAGCTTCCAGGGGATAGGTACATGGACGGAGTCAGAAATGGTACATTTCTGGTACATAACTTCATTAAAGTCTTTATAGTTATTTGTACCCCAGGCATTTGGGCTTGCTTTTGGGTTTAGCAAGACCTTTTGTGTTACAGAACACACATGATATTTTGACTGAAAGATGCATCTTAAATGAAGAGGCATTCCTGCTTATGTGGTTTTTGACTGACAGATATTCTTGTCTCACTAGGCATCTCATAATGAATCAAACAGGGTGAATATCAACACATATGCTCCTGACAGAAAAAGAATCAATGTAATGGAAGTAGTTTATATCCCAGAAGAGGTCTTTCTGTCTGTGAAATTCTAGAACATGGCAATGGACATTTTTCATCTCTGAAGCTTTGAAATATTTCTTGTTCCAGTCATATTTTTTTTCCCTACATTTTTTCCTTTATAATCATCTCTCCTATTGAATGTGCATGTAACCAGGAAGAGGTTTTGCAATATAACAAGCTGCAGTGCTACCAATAATTAATGCCATTCAACTTTACAGACATGATTTTCTATTTTCTTTCATCTTTGGTAGCTATTTACCCCTGTGCAAAGTGAGTACAGCACTAACAAATCAGATTGCTTCTCAATTTACATATATACAATGTCATTGCTTAGGAAAACAGTACTTACATGAGTAAATGAACAGTTAAACAGCTGACTTACCATTTGCATCTGCAATCATAATAATGGCTTGCATAAACTAACTGTGCAATTGTGCATCTCTTTGTGTGTATGCACCTGCCTCATAGTTCTCTTCACCTCTGTTGCACATATATTTATGAAAATTTAGCAACTAATGTGTTTTGGTCCCCATTTCTGTTTTTTTTATTTAAAAGATGGCACCTCTATCAACACTAATTTTGCAATTATCTTGGGTGCTTTATTCAATCAGTATACAGTCTGAAATAAAGATACCAGGTAGCAGTGTATCACATCTTTCACCACCATTAAAAAAATAATAAAAGAAAATGAATTAATTTGTTTGGATTTCTCTCAGCCAGTTAGTGAAAAAGATCAATGTATGACCACAGAGTAAAGCATAACAAACCGGCAGAATTATACAGTATTGATGGCAAAAGCTTATTCACGGGTGATTTTAAATGGTCAAGATCTTAAACATGAACATTGTTTACCATGCAAAGCACTTACATAGCTGGTTAAATACTGTTTATTTGGACTTAACAAACACTGTCAGTGGAAGAAGTTGACCCTTTAAGGGAACTTCCATGTCTCATCTGGGTCTGTTATGCGTTGCAAAGCAATTGTCAGGGTGAGTGCTGTGTGTTTACCCTGACTCTAAGTGTGTATGCTGAATCAATTCAAAGAGATAAATTATTTTTTTCAAAAAGCAGTATCCTTGCTTTTGCCTTCCTCATTGAAAAGACACTGAAATAACACAGCTTTCTGGACTTATGTGGGGATTATAAAGTACATTAACTTTGTTCTTATCCTCTGCAGCAAGGTGAATTTAATCCTTTTAGGGTGCATACAGGGGATGCTATTTGATCTACTGTATGTTGCTTCATTATTGTTGCTAATAATAATGTTATCTACAGTAGGTAGATGATAGTTTTACGTCTTCTGCATCTCATCTGTCTTTCCCTGTAGAAAAGAAATTTTAAGATCTGTCTCATATTTTAATTCCCATAAAAATACACCAAATTCATCATATTCTGATAAAATTGTGGTTCCAGCCATGCGAGGCACTTTACTAATTAAGTTTACATTTTAATAGATCCAGACTTGAAGCACAATTATACAAACAGAAGTCAAGTGTAACACCTGTCAGTCTTTTACTCTGTTTAGCACATTGCTGTCCCAATAACTTCAGTCAGTGCTGATGTCATCAGTCAATGGCAAAACATAAAAAATTAGTGAACTGAATCACAAAATTTCTTTCATATGACAGTGTCCCTTTAAACTACATCTAGTTAACTTAACTTTGGTAACAAGATTTCAAAACTGAATGCTAATACAATGTATTTTCTTCTGCAGATGATACTGAATCTGAATCCTACTAGAATGACATCATATACCACATTAACACTCTGAATAGAGAAACTAATTTCATATGGAGTACACTTACTGCAGATGCCTTCCCATTGAAACTGAAATACTCTGCATTTACAGTTTTGTGAAATGTTCTAGTTTCAAATTAATTATAAAGGGGAACAAAGAAGTCCATCTACAGGAAAAGCAGGCTATTGTTATGAAGACTGTCTCCGATATAGCAGCAGCTCCATTTGAGCAAGCAATCACTGATTCCTTTAGGGATACAGCAACTCTTGCCAAGATATGTAGCAGGACTCAAGGAAGCTGACAGGACAAACTGAAATGCAGTAGCTGCATATATAAATAGAAAAGGATTGTATTAGTGCTAGTGGACATTAATAGAGTCATGGTCAGCCAATTTGCCTACACCTTAGAACACAAACTGACCACACTTTTTGGGATTTTTTATCCCAGGTAGAAAAACCCATAGAGGCTCATTACTTTATGTCTTTACATACAAAAATCTATATTCTGGCATGCTCAGAACAAACTGCCAGGAATCAGTGTTGATTAGTGTCTTGGTCAGTGGACTGATATTCAGAGAATCCAAGTCTAAGTCCAAGATAAATTGGTGTCTTGTCCAGTAATTTAGCATCGTTGGCTCAGTTTCTTCTGTTTTAAAGAGCGAAATAAAATTGTTTATCTTGTGCTGTACTTAAAAGTACTCTGGATCCATGTGAGAAAGCAACTGATCCATGAGGCTCAGTAATTTTATTGAATCTTTGCACACATCTTTAAGTTTCTGTTTTTTGCTTTTTATTTTTTAATCAAGCACAACATGGAAAAATGCTCACTCAGTAAGAAGGTACTTTTAAAGCAGGGGGATTTCATCCTCCCCAAGATCCCAGCAATACAAACTGGTTATTAACATTAGACTGAAGACTGTTATTTGGCATCTGATTTGCCAGATCTCAATTTGTGGAGTTTTCAGCAGGAAAATCCTTCCCTCCTAGGACAGGCATATTGCTTCAAAGTGAAGCTTTGCAACTTCTCCACTTTTGGATCTTATGTCTTTTTTTGTCCAGTTGATATTTGAAAACTGATTCTCTTCAACAATTTTAATCACTTGTAACTTAAAATCTCTCATCTCTGCCTAAGTATTTTTTTGTGACAAAGCATGATGTGCATCTCTCAGCATGAAAATGAGAATTCTAGAAGAGCGTAGTAACAATGCTAGTAAAAATAAGCTAGTTCATAATTTTTTTTAATTAAAAAACAGTTCAGAATTTTAGAGATCTTCTTTTTTGACCCTGTTACAGCAGTCTGAGAATACAAGATTCTCACTGAAGTAAGAAAGTTTCTTGACTCTTTGCATACCTTTGCAAAGGGAATTGCGTCTCCATCTTCTCTAAATCCTTGCAATAGGCAGCAGTTGTGCATAGCATGGAGATGTCCCCTGAGCTTTCTTTCTCTAATGCTGAACAAACACAGCACTTTCAGCTTCTCATAAATCATGTGTTCCAACTCCCTGTCTATTTTAGTGTCTTATCTCCTGTACTAGTTGCAGCATGACAACATCTTTTTTATCTCAAGTAACCCAAAACTCGATTGCAGTACTACAGATGCAGTCTCACAAGTGTCAGCTAAATGAGAATTGTCGTTCCCCAGGACCTGTTGTCCACACTCTTGATAACACAATTTGGTGTGCAATTGAGCGTCTTCTCTGCAAGGGCAAGTTTTTGTTCCCTTTTCATGTTCATGTTGTTTGTTACAGAACTGAAGCTTAATGAGTCAAACTCACATGAATTGCAGATTTATTTCAACATTAAAAATCCAACAAAACCAGCTCCATGACAAAAAACCCCAACACAATAATCTTTGATAAGCTCTAGACTGCAGCATGGCTACAGGGATGCATAGGGATTATATGTTACCTTGTTATTTGCAGACCTTTTGAGATGAATGGGAAGTAGATGCTGTGTTTTAAAAACAACAGATGAAATTTGAAGTAACTGAGAGGTTGTGTTTCACAATTCACGTATCGGTAATCTCAAGATAAAATGTCATCTGTTTGCTCATGCCAGCTACTCAAGAATAACTGAATCAGAATCTCTGGGTTAGTTAGTCCAACATGTTTTTCTATTCCTGACCACGGTACTAACAAGTTCAATCCCGAGATGCAAACTGAAACAGAAAACCTGAGATGCTACAACACCACACAAATATTTTTAGCCCTGGATTTTACAGAACTGCTCAAGCACTTATGACATGAAAATGTCAATTTATAAGTCAAGCCTGAAGTTGAGAGTTGGTCTTGACATAACTCAAAAAATTTGTCAACCAGCAATAAATTCAACTTATAGGATGTCAAACTTCACTTAATATATTTAAATTCAGTATTTTAATGACCTTAGAATTTATTGCTCAACTTCCAGTATAAGTAACATTTAGCATAACTCAAAAGCTTTTTTATCATAGAGGCTTGAGTCACATGGCAACTCTAGTTTATTCTTTAAAATTTCTCTGACTAAATCCTTACCCTCTTTTAGCTTATTATTTAAAATTTGTCCAAGAGGCAGTACAACCCTATAATTTTCCCTGTTCTTTTTTTTTGCAACTTCCCATTCATTTTCCCAGTTACAATGTGTTAAGCTGTTCTTGGCTCCAGCTGCTCACCAAAACCCCTCTTATCACTGCCTTCATCAGCTGGACAGAAGAGAAAATGCAACAAAAAACCTCTTGGGTGGAGATAAAGATGGAGATTTTGCTCACCAGGTACTGTCACGGGCAAAAATGTTTTGACTTAGGGAAAAAAATAATTTAAATTTTTGCTGATCAAATCAGAATGGAATAATTCTAATTACTTCAGAATGGAATAATTCTAATTCCTGGGCTCAACAGTGCTCCTGAATTCTCTGTCTCATCCTCTCAGTGGTGGTGAAGGTGGATGGGGAATAGGGGATATGGTCACCTCATCATATGCTGTCTGTGCTGCTCCTTCCTCCACAGGGACAAGAGTTCTCATGCTCTTTTTTTTCTCCACTGTGGGGTCCTTTGCACAGGAGACAGTTCACCAGGGACTTCTCCAACCTGAGTCCTTTCCATGGGCTGCAGTTCTTGAGGAACGGCTGCAGTGTGGGTCACTTCCATGGGATGCAGTCCTTCAGGAACAGATTGCTCTAGGGCAGTCCCCCTCATGGTCACAAAACCTGCTCCAGCACGGGCTCCTCTTTGCATGTGGCCGCAGGTCATGTCAGGCGCTTTCCCCAGCACAGGCTTCCCATGGGGTCACAGCCTCCTTCAGGCATCCACCTGCTCCAGCGTGCGCTCCATGGGCTGCAGGGCCTCACCATAGTCTTCATTATGGGCAACAGGAACATGTCTGCTCCAGCATTCAGAGCACCTCCTGCCCCTTCTTCACTAACCAGGATGTCAGCAAGGCAGTTTCTCTCACCTGTTCTCACTCCTCCCTACAGTTTCAGTTGAGCAGCTTTTCTCCCTTCTTAACTCTGCTATCCCAGGGGAATTACCAACATCTCCAATGGACTCAGCCTTGGCCACTGGAGGGTCCATCCTAGAGCCAGCTGGCATTGGCTGTGTCAGACACAGGGGAAACTTCTGTCAGCTCCTCAAGAAGTCCCTCCTGTAGCCCTTCTGCTACCAAAACCTAACCAAACAAAATGTACCCCAAAATGTTATTAAATTTCTTTGAGTAAGAAACTGCAAATTTTCCCTAAATTAAATTCGATTTCTTATATTAGTAGTGTATACACTGGAATGTTGGACCAGAAGTCAATTTCATCAAGTATATTTTCTCCACTTGACTACATATTGCACCAAGAGGTGAAAAAATAATTTATAAAGGATATTGTTATGGTCAAATTTTAATCCTAAATCTGGGAAGGTAGATAAGAGAAGGTTTTCATAGTATCAAGGATTATATAAATGCCATCAAATTTTGCAGTAATTTGACTCTGAATCTCTATTGTCTTTTGTGCATCTAAATTTTCTTCGGTTTTAACTTGTCTAAATCCAATTAATGCAAATTTTTGTCTTCTGCAAGCTTTGCTATTTATTCTTTTTTTACACTATTTTAAAATAAACTGCATCATTTAATCTTTCCCAAATTTAACACCTACTGTGCCAACAACTAACCCTTTCTGCACATAATTTGTCATTTAAGTCCCATGGGAAAAATGATTATATCATTTTAATTTTCTGAGTGTCTTCTCCTAGGCTTTTAAAATATTCAAGTATATTTTTTTCCATTCCTTTTTGTACTTTCAACTGATAATTCTTCAAAAAGTTCTAAATAATTAAGAGGGACATGAGTTTCCACTAGCTAAGCCATCTGACTTCAGGAGAAGTTATCTTCTACATATTTAATACTTGAAACACAATTTTAAAAACTTATACAACACTAAGTAACAGACACAGTTCTGTTATTCTCGACATCAGCCACATGTCAGAAGTAAGAGAAATGTGACTATACATATGCTTTGGCACCCTGATGTGGTCTCGGATTTTCAAAACAGCTCTGATAGTAGGTTTGTGTGTATCACTTAATTCTGTTACATTTAGGGTTCATATATTCCCAGTGACAGTCACCAGGTTGTCCACTATCTGTAGCAAGGCACAGTGTCTCTGTACTCTTCCCTTTTGCTGTATACAAACATCTACATGCCTCAATCACAGATGGAGCCTAGTAAAAACAATTTTTTTCATTGCTAGCAAAAAAGCCTAGGAATATGGGATCTTAGAACTTGTTTGGGCTTGTCTTACATTGATCTGATTTTAGCTTGTTTTAGAAGTGTGTAGGTGTATTTGGTAACAAACAGCACCCTTTTCTATTTATTGGGAAAAAGAAATAAAGTTTTTTTTCAATTCCCTTGAGTAAGGCTTTCATATGGCCCCTCTTCTTACAGAAGCCTCAAACTGTTGACTTTAGGACCTAGAAGCACATTATAAAAGTGCAAGTAATATTAGAGAAAAAGGATAGGTACTAGGAAGACAGTATCCAATTTCTAGTAGTATAATCCTATAATACTTGTAATTGGATGCAGTATTTTGATTACACACTAAAATATAATTGGATGAACTATAAATTCATAACTGTACATAAAGCATGATTCCTTTTCTGATAAATATTTTAGTATAAAACTTGAACAAACTTTTCAAAAGCTCACTATACATATGGTCAAATTTGAAAACTTAAACATTTTCATTGACACTAAAATGGACAATCCATGTTCAGCATTCTTGATGCTAACTCTTCATGAAAAATACTCTAACTTGTCGCCAATGCCAAATGTTATTGTTTAGAATGCTGGAGTCACCCTAATGAATATTTTCTGAGCTTAATCACTTGACAAATTGCAATTTCTATTTTTCTACTAATGTCCTAACGACTCTATCAGTGTTGTTGCCTCTTTTTATCTTTACTTCTTTATTCTTCTGTCTTTGTTTCAGTAATTATGGTCTCATTTGCACTCTCTACCCTGACATTCTTTGATATACAATCATTAAAAATCATGGGCAGTTTTGTAAAGTTTTTAAGTTCTTTTTCCTTTATACTACAGTTAATATCTCATTATAAATCTTATGTCAGATCCCTTGTGTTTGCAAAGGATGGTTTCATTCAATGCTGTGGAAATGGTAGGAAGAGAAAGTATTTTTCATCATCAGTGAGAAGGAGTGAGCTGAGATTGCATCATGGTATTGAATCAGTAAGCAAACCCTGCCTATCTGTTGTTATTACTGTGATATTTATTTTGTTGTGGTTACTGAACCCGAGGTGAGGATCAGCTAGGATCAACAGTTACCTGAAACCATACCAGGTTACAGCAGATGTTTAGGAATCTCGTATGATGCAATGTGACCCAACAGCAAAATATGTGGGATTTTCCTCTGAAACTGTGGGGAAGGACAAGTTGAAAACACCACTTGTCCAATTTTAATTTATTAAAGGGTCATCTTTTGCTAAAGAGAGGAATTCCATCAGTGAATATTTTTAATCTTAAGGATGTTAAATGTTTTACATATATCCAGTTTCTTCCTTGCTCATGAATTCTTTCCCAGTGAGATTATTTGCCAGACAGACGTAAATACTCAAAAGGGACAAGCAGGAAATATATGATAAAACTGAAGGTAAGTTACAAAGGCACTGAGTATCTGCACATTGAGTTTAGAATAGTTGCACAGTGAGAATTCTGTAGTTGCTGTGGAGGCCTTCTTCTAATTCAAATGCTGCTGTAATGGAATCCAGTGATGCTGCTGAATAGAATGCTTCCTTTTATCAGTACTGTGTGTTGTGTTTACAACATGCACAGAGATCATATTGAATTTAAACACAGGAAATATGGCAGCATGCAGAGCGTTGGATCTAGAATACTTCTGAATGCTTCTATCTAATTAACCAGGAACAGCCATTTGTTTTACTGAACTTTTTTTCTTCATCTGTTTTAGAAAACTCCTGTCAGTACTGAAGACTGCCTTCCTTTTATGCCTAAGGATATCTCATGACTTCATAGTCCTTGAGCATATTTGTAAATTCTTCATAATGTGAATAAAACTGTCATTGTTTTAGTTCTTGGAGTTGTCAAAATATAAAGAAAAATGAGTTTATGCCTTCAAACTTCTGACCAAATCCAAACCCTCCATGCAATATCATTATCAGAGGCAATCCATGTATTCTCTTCCACATGGATGTTAAATCTCATTTCATCTTCATACTGTGGTGAAGATTTCTTATTTTGTTCGGTGGTTTTGGGTTCTCTTAGCTTGCCTAGTTGTTTGTACTTTTGCTGTGCTCAGTGTCTGTTACTGTCATGTAGTTGATAATTTCTCCTTAGATAGAGTTCCTGGATTCCAAAAGCCTATGCTCTGCAGCATGCTTTTTTTTCTTTCTTTTTTTTTAATTGTTGACAGAAGACAGCAAATGAGGTAATAAAACTTTTAAAATGTCACTTATGTATTTAACAAACACACTCTAGGATCTGTCATTTTAGATTTGCACCAACTAGGCCCCCAGGGGAATTTTATAACAGAAAGTAATCTGTGAGGAGTAAACACCTTCTAACTATGTATTTATTTTTGTATAATGGAAAGCATCAGTGGATCAATTTTTTTGGCCAATTTAGATAATGACAGAGCTTGAGTGTGTTTTTTGGGCTGGCTAGTTGTGTATGTTTCAGAGTTGAAAATGAAGTTTAAAAGAAAATCAGTGAAAGAGATTGTATGTCTACTCCCCAGGACCTTTCTCTTTTTTAATATTCTTCCTAACTTGAGCAGAAAATAAGAAATATGAGATTTCTTGTACAGTGAAAATATTTGAAATATTGTACCTTAGAAAACTTCAACATGGAGCTCTTAAAACATTTATGAGCACTCTTTATCAGCCTTATTGTGGGTTTCTCTGTAGCATGGCCGGCGTGTGCAGGCAGCTCCCACTGGAACCATGGGAAGCACAGCAGGGAAGCCTGGCAGCACAGTTAAGGGCACTGGTAAAAAAATAGGTAAGGAGAGCTTTGTTTTTTTGGTGGATTGCCAAAGGAATAGGGAAGTGACATTACAGCAGCACAAATTCCTGAGCTTTCTGCTAGCTTGAATGATGTGAGATGGAGTTCTTAGTAGTAGAATGACTTGAATGTCTGCAACAAGGTTTTTCTCTAGGAAAATGACAATTTACATCAAAGAACCTCAGTTCTTGGAGGAAGTGTGCAGTCTTCAGCAACTTCCTTCCTTCCCCTTCTCCATTTCCCAAAAATATTTTTATTCTCCAAGATACAGTTTTTTATTCAAAAGTCATATATGTTATATGCAATATATATTCTAGTCATTCTGTTTTCTACAGACCTTTCTCCAGTAAAAGGTTAATTTTATGAAGTAATTTTTAGGCCCAAACTAGCAAAGACATTGAAGCTTCACAGATTCTCAGGATATCTAATGTTATGGTTGGGTGCCCATGTACAGAGGCTCATTGCAATATGTAATTACCTTCAGTAGGAGACAAGATTTTAAAAATCTTTCTGCATTTTGAACAAATGAAACTCATTTCTCTTAGAAAGGAATGTATTGAACTCTTGTCTTTCTGATGGAATAAAACCACAAAGAATCATATATAGATTTCTCAAAAGCAAAATATTGATGAACCTCCTAAAGCCCTCTGGACACCACAGTAATGATGGTTTACAAATCCCTGGGCACATCCAGCACAGCCACCTTGGCTTCGCTCAAGGGAAGCTGTAAAGAGTTGCTGCTTGTGGCTTTATCAGTTTTTCTGCAGTTGCCAGAATTGTGGCTATGTTTAGCTTTTCTGACATGTTGCTGAGAAACTGGGTGACCTGCCAGCAAATGTGCTCTCCTCTGTAGGAAACTTACCTGCTTCTGTCCACACCCTGTTCTTCTAGAACACCTCTACACTGATGTACCAGTCCAGTGATTAACTTCCTAACTCTATCAGGAATGGGAGGATCACTAAAAGCTGTTTTGTCAGTGGGATGGTCACAGCTTCAGCCCAGCTCACTTTTCCAGTAATTTACAGGGATAGAGATTAAATAAGGGTACTTCTCTTTTTGGCCAAACCAGAAGCAAAGGAATAAAACTTCTGGACAGAAGGGCCATTCCCTTTCAGGATTAAACAGAGTTTAAACCTCTCACACCTGGAGTTTCAAGGTACCAGGACACATAGCATCAGTCATCATGAGTTCAGCCAGCAGGAGTTAGATGAGATTGGAGAAATTAATTTAATTGTTGTGTTAAGATCTTAAAGAAAATTTTGTCCTTCTTGAATATGTTTGTGTTCCTCAGATTTCCAGACAGGACTGGTCCTTTCTCAGTGTATTTATACGCATTGTATGCATATGAAAACTCTAGTGAGATTATTAGCACTGGTGTTATTTTTACAAGAATAAAGAGCAGTTTCTCATAAAAATGAACTTCAACTGCTCTTGTTTCATCTTACACTTTCTGAGCTGCAACAGACAGAGTTTATTTAAATTGTCACAAATTAGCAGAGAATTGTGTAACCCCTTGTTAGTATGGGAACTAGTGGGTCAGGATAGTTTTGGTACTGATGTTAATTGCTCCATCTCTATTTGAAGTCAATGGCACTGAATTATTTCCTGACAACAGAGGACTCAACCTTTCATTTTTCTTTTGACACACAAGCATTGGTTTTGCTGAGTGGAAATCTCATTTGTGAAGTTGTATAGACCGGGGTTGAGACGCTTTGTATGCTAACACTAGAGATCTTATCTTGTTCCTTTTCTGTGGCTTACAATGCAAAGTGTAACCTCCTATTTCTATTATAGTCTCATACAGTTTTTTGAAAAAAAAAAAAAAAAAAAAAAAAATCGAGTATTTTAGAAAGGAGAGGTCATCTCTCCCCTCATCTTTTGTCTCCATCCTTCACATGCAGTTTTCCTCATCATACCTCTATTTCTAGTGTGCAATCTTTTGTACTCTTATTTGAATTTTCCATCTTCTTTATTTTCCTCTTTGATTCTGTTTCTAGACTCTTACCAGCAACCACATTCTCTACTTTAATGCTCTATGATTAGAGTTTTATTTCTGGTTATTTTTTTGCTATGTGAATTTTCTGAAAATATCTATCATCTGAAATTGCATCTAGTAATTTAAAATATTTCCATTTATGTGCTTCCCTTCTACCATCTCTCTATCCACCTCTGTCATAAAGATTCAGAAATATTTGTTGACAAGAACTCAATCTTTCTTGTTCTTTTACACACCCTGTTATTTGCTTTATATAGGTTAGGAATTTCACTGATAACTGATTATTGAAGTTATACTTTTTACTTATATGACAGTAAATTAATGAAGAATGTATTATTCTGTTTGGAATTTACATGTGGATTTTTGTTGTCTTTAAAACTGAGTTTTAATTGAAATTCAGTTTTGTCTGCCAAATTTTTGTAAGTTCTTTGAGTCTTCTTTGAAGATTAACAATTTTCTAATTATAATAATGGTGTAAATACAAGCAGTTTTCTGAAGAAAGTAAAGACCAGAATTTCTGCTGGAATTTGGTTAGGGCAGTCTTATCTGGGACACCTGCTTTATGAAAATATTCTGGGTTTAAAAACCATGATAGATAAAATATTTCCAAGGGGACATAAAAATTTTAGATAATTTTAGTGATCTAATTCATACAAATGGTCTGCAACCAATTTTATTGGCACATAGTATGCAAGGATAAAGGAGAGGGTCCCTGAAGGGACAGTAAATTTCAGTGCAGAGGTATGGACAAGAGGCTAAAGTGGCACAGGGCAGCACTGGCATGAAAATTTCTTAAGTTCATGTTATTTTCAACACAAAAAATAAACACATCTTGAACATGCAAATCTACTCCCAGCATGTCTGTACCCTCTGGAACATGTGGTGCGTGGCATGCTTAAGCATTCCGGGTAGCTTGGGACACCACCGTGCATATCCAGACTGCCTGGCAGCAGTGAGGGCCAACTTTCACACACAGCTTTTCAATTCTGTTGGCGCATAAGCCTCAGCTGTTGTGTAATATCCTCCTTTGATGACATATTCATTACTGAATGAGGATAAGGGCAAAGACAACAGAGTGCTGTAGTGGTGTAATTTCATGATTTACCTGGATAATCTGGTTCCTCCCCTAAAGATTCCCCTCCTGATGTGTCAATCAGCCTTCATTTCCCCACCCTGTCCCCTGATAGGTTGTCTATCAACCCTGGAATCCCAAAAGGGTTTCGAGTGGTTGGTAGATTTAAAAGATACTCTGTACCCTTTAGGGCATTGGACATTCCAGGTGTCCTTTGTCCTTGGAAAACCCACCTCCCATACCTGGTTGGTGGCCTTCCTCCCCTTCCCTGCTTCCCCTTCCCCCAGGTAAAAAGGACAGGGACGACTCGGTCTTGGGGAGTTCTGTCAGAGTGACTGCAGTTCCATCAGCAGTTATAGCAGCTACTGTAGCCTCTTACAGATTTCAGCTACAATTCTGATAGATTCTGTTAGAAGACTTGCTACATTCAGAGGCATGTGTGCCAGAATAAAAAGCCTGGATTAATCACTCTATCAGAATTTGACTCCTTCCTTCATCTCACCTTAAAACTTCTCCATGGAAGAGAATCCTGAGAGCTCTGACTCCCAAGGTCTGGACTTGTCCCCAGTGCCCGGTGAGTCAAAGGTGTCTCTGTGGTCAACACCACAGCTTCTGCTATTTGGCTCAGCCAGCAAGGCCAGGAAACCCAGGCTCGGTCCCATCTGTGATATTGGCAAATACCAGTATAGAGTGTTTATGGTCTTCCAATACCTTCTTGTAATGGACAATCAGAGATACAGTTCACTGCAAGAGTTATGGAAGAATTCAGACTATAAAACTGCAAGAAAATGAAAATTATGGACTTGTATATGCTGGTACTTACATGATTATAATCACACAAACTTGAGCAACTTCAGTTAAATAAATTTAATTTATTGTGGCTTCTTGCATTTTAACAATGTTTAAATAATAGCTGACCCAGACGAACTAAACATTAAAAATTATCACTGCCTAGAAATCAAACCATAAAAATGACCTGTTCCTAATAACTAGGATATCTTCAAAGAAATTCCTAGTCCATAATCTTTTAATTTGCATGTCTCAAGTTGTACAAAGAATTTGGAAAGCATGTAGACAAATGCAAACATACTTTTGTAGGCAAATGTGAGGGAATTGTCTTTGGTACTTGACAGCCTTGGTTACATAAAGAGGTTAAAATGTGACAGATCATAGTGAAGAAATAGCACAGTGCATGAAAGAGGTAGCCCAGTCCCAGTAATGACAGCTTCATCCTCAGATAAACATACCTTACTGGGGAAAGCATGCTTGTTTTCCTCTCATATTTTCAAATTTATGAATGTATAACCTGCTTGTTTATTTCCAAGTAATTGTCATTCAGACTCCTGGCTTCAAGCATCATTTTGTCACTTATGTTCTAATTTTAGAGGTAAACCGATTTTTTAACAGTGAATGAAGATTACTTCTTTTTCCAGTTTTTATTTTTTCATTGGGTTTAATCCAGGAAAACTACACACCAATAGAATTAGTCCTGGATTGCAAATAGGAGGAGACATGAATACCTTATATTTTGTAATCCTAGAAAGGAGATGAACTTGCAAGTAGAGAAGTGAGTTTCTAGAAAGTGAGTTCTATCTGCTGCACAATGTTGAGAACAGGACAGTCTTCAGTAGTAAAAAAAATAAGTTTCTTTTGGAAAAAGTTATATTTCTTCACCATTTAAATCCCCTCAGTTTTTTAAAATTTCATGTGTTTTTTGTGTCTGAATGGTGACTAGACTTCTTTTTTCCTTTCTTTACTATTTCTTATTGTTCATTCTTTGTTTTTGCTGTTATTTCCCTCTCTGAAATTCAGTAAATTTAGAGTAATAGTAAGGGAAATAGGTCCTAATGAAGTGAATTTACTCAATGATGGGGTATGTTGTACATTGTTTAATACAGAAGTGATAGAGGGTGGCCAATGTGTTACTAAACTTTCTGAAGAAACAAAAAGGGGTCAACAGAAAACAAATCTGAAAAAACCAAGGGTCAATTAACCTGGCTTTTTTTACTAGACAGATGTGTAGATTCATGCGGCCTTTTTGTCTACTTAGCTTAATAACCATTGAAAATGCCAATATCCTTTTGCATATTGAATGTATGTTAAGGATTCTCTCATAGAACATGTAGAAATATGAAATCATTACTTAACCAGGTAAACACACTTTACAGTGAGAGATGAGTATTCTGTGTACTTGAGTTAATGGAGAAATGGTGAGAGCTTATCTGAGGGAAGAGTTGCTCTATAGGGGGAACTCTTAATTCACACATCTGCTAGGGGTTTTCTGAAGTCAACAGTGTATCAGTAGGGACCATCAAACTAATATTGCTGAAGAAATGAAGCTATCACAGGAAATAAAGAAAATTCCCCTTATAGGTCGGCATCTGTTTAAAAGGTATGAAATAGAAGGTAGTCTATATACTTGGTTGTGACAATAGAAGACAAAATTGAGATCCAAGTGTTATGTAGCATACATAATTTTAAAAAATCTGGGCAAAAGTATTAATAGGGAAATAAAAGAGTTTGTATATGATTTTAATGGTATCATATTTAAAGAAATATTCAGAGTGGCTGTCAAAAGTTACAGAAAATTCTCATGCTAACTAAATGTTACAGTGACAAAAATGCAGTGACATTAACTGTCATAGATACAAAGCAATGTAAATGAATAATAATAGTCTCTAATAGTATCCAGGTAACTACAGCTAAAACTATTATGAATGAAACGAAAGAGAAAGGTTCTTCATATTTTTAAAAAAGCCTAGAAAAGGAATGAAGCGAAGCACAGATGTCTCATTAATACTTTCAGTGTTTAAGAGAATCTCAAGTGAAACTCAAATTTTGACTAATTTCTTTTTGCTAATCCAGTTAGTCTTCATCTGTACGGTCCTAAAGCTGGAGAAAAGTTTTCTTTTTAATAAGAGTTCATCTCCAAGGACAGACAAGAAGCTTTTCAAAGCTGCAAAAGCAGAAGCTGGGCTCCAAATTCACTGACTTCCAGTAGAGATGAAGTGCCATATAAACATATGTGTCTTTATTTAGCTCCTCCCTGTAACCACCTACACACAAACTAGCCTAGTTTCTTATCCACACCATGTAGGCAGAGAACTGGAAAATAGCTCCTGGGAGATGCTCCTGCTCTCTCCTTGCAAGAAAGAGAGAAGTCTAGGTTGTTCCTAAGGTGCTCTGACTGTAACTGCTCAGCAATGAACCAAGACTCTGCCCTGGCAAGAGAATTACACATCCTACTCCTGTCCCAAGTGAAAACCTGGGTCAGATGTCTGGGTGCCAGCACAGCCACAAATATCAGCCTCTCCTGACAAGACCTGTTATCTTTTACTTTGCTAATGAATATAGCTGAGGTTTCTCTCTTCCCTCTTTACCCCACACCCAGACTGTCAGACCTCAGATGGCTGAATTAGATTCCCCAAGTCAAAAAACACAATTTTGAGTTAAACATTATCAAAACCCTCTTTGAAGATATTCCCTAGCTCTCCATAACAGGAAAATATGGTTTTATTCATCAAAATGTATTTATACCAATCTGTGAAGGTCGGTAAACCCTGAGAGGCTTTCCCTATGTTAAGAAGACATAAGAGGCTTCTCTCACAGGATCCCCTGTTCTGTTATGCCAATGTACCCCTGTTCTGCTCCCTCAGTCAGCCCTGTTAATCCCCTCTTCATCCCTGTGTCCCTCAATCACTCCCTCCCAATTTCCCCATTGGATCCCATACCCCAATCCCACCTTTGTAGCCTGATGCCCCCTGACCATTGGTCCCTGATGCTCTCCCAGCCCTGGCACCCATATACATGAACCTGGACCCTTCCCATGAACCCTGCCTTTGATGCTGTGGCTGGAATAAACATCTCTGTGATCCCATACAAAGGCCCTTCCTGTCTCTTTGCTGTCATCATATCTACAGCTATCTTGGTTTGCAACACCTATCCAAAGCTGAATAAAAGATTCCTTTGGTTATCTAGAGTCCATGGAAAGAAACATTTCATTTACTATAAAACAATTGTATTTAACAGCAAATGCTTTATTTCAAGCATTTTTTAAATGAGGAAATCGTATCAGTAGGATCAAAGGATGTTACAATACAAAAACATAAAAATCAGCAATCTCATATTGAAATTATTTTGCAAGTTTTTTCCAGATATTTTTAGAGTGTAAAATTTGAATGACTACCCAATGTTATTAAACATTTAGCTCAGGAAAAGAAAGCAGTGGTTGGAAAATCTCACTATATTTCAAACAGTCTCTCATCCTTAGAATCTACCATTAATAATAATTTTAAGAAGATGAGATTTTAGTCCAAGTTTCCACCTTGGGGGAGTTTTCTTTTTATCTTGGCATTGCAAACCTTTGAAAAGAAGCATTTCGAATGGAAGGCATGACAGATCTTTTAAATGGAATATGCAGCTACTGAGCTCCACACTATAATTACTGTCATACTGAAGAAGGTTAAATATTTATGAAGAATGTGCTTTTTATCAGTCAGTCTAATTTTTAAACCTGAATTCTGTAATTGCATTGAAACGCCAATAATCAAAGGGGGGTTCTTTCTTGGCAGACATAAGATTTTCACCAGCCTCATTTATTTGTGAAGTGTGGCCAATATAAACAAATTATGTGTAGTTTTTTCATTTTGGATCAAAACTAAATTGAAGCCAATTATGCCAAATAACTTCTTAGGCAATTCCTGACTGGTTTTGGGGGTTTTTTTGTTTGTTTGTTTTGGTTTGGTTTTTGTTTTGTTTTGTTTTGTTTCTTTCCCCAGAGATCAGAAATTTGACTTAATATATATTGAGGTTTTCTTGGGTCAGTTTGTGAATATCTTCTTCCCTACATTTGATTAGGCTAAATAGCAAATTATTATTAGAGTATTAATAGAATATTTTGCTGTATTGAAATCATGCAGTAAACTTCTGAATATTTTCTTGACAAAACTTACTTCATGACCCAAATTTCCCTGATGTTTGCACTTCAATAAGTTTGTTAAAAGTATGTCCCAAAATTCTGTTTTTACTGAGGTTATAACAGGTACCTTTTACCTCATATTGCAATCCTATGATCAAAATATTAATAAAACAAAGAGTTTAAAATATTTCTGTTTAATAATTTGATTAATTCACATCAAGTCTCACTGTTTTTATGTGACTGTTTTGTGTGAATTAATCTAGAATGCTGGTCTAAAGATACATACCATAAAAAATGTCTTAAAGGATGTACAGACTGTGATTTTATAGTTAATCAGGTTTTTAAAACTTCTGACAAGGGTTTTCCATCTGGAGAAGCAATGCATGGTGCTGAACCCATTCAGTCTAGAGATGGTCCTCATGAAGCATTCACGTTACTGGGAGGAGGTGAGAGGTGCCTGCTTTTGAGGTGGAAACTACCTCAACTACTTAAGTAGCACCTTCAGGATGTGATTAAAAGAATAACAATAAATGTCTACAGAATGCCAGGTCAGCTGACCCTCCAAATGTTTCCTTCTTTCCATGAACTAGAAAGGAGCAGTCACAGCCATTTGAAGTTGTATGAAAAGAATGCTACTCCTTTGTTTTCATAGGAATCCTGCCATGGCACAGATATTTTTCTAAGAGAAAACAAGTCCTCCTCAGTTGTGTGAAAGTTATTCTCTTGTCCTTGGGAGGAGGTCCTGGACCCTGCTTCCAGGAGGGCTGCAAGGACCATCCCCAGAGTAATAAAAGTGAGCACTCTGTAGTGCAGTGTTTTCTGGTGGGTTCTCAGAACAAATTTCTATTAGCAGTGCAGGGCAGCCCGTATGTGGAATAAGTTTCATTGTGCACTAGATAGGGAAGGTAAAGTACAAAATTCTGGTGTGAGTTCCATGCAGTGAAGCATTTTTCATCCTAAGGAGGCCTGTTTTTTCACAGCTTCCAGAAAATATTGTAAGGGCTAGAAGTGTCAGTAAAGCCGAGTCATGAAGCATCTTGTACTTAAAATTAATATGTTCTTTTTCATATCATTTCAATTTAAGTAATAACTCAGAATTTTTTAAAAAAGGCATTTACAGAATTCATTTTCTTCTATTCAAGCTATAAAGCTTGGAATATATACTTTCAGAATTTGTTATGAATTTAATATTGATTTTTATTACTATTTCTGACTCTTTCAGGGTTCAGTTTTGTTTGGCTGCCAATCTGAATGCAAAGAGTTAAATCCTGGGAAAAGGCAACAAGGTTGTTAAAGGAGTGCCTTAGAAGGTAGAACAATGACACAGATAAGGCTGCCTAAGGTATATAACTTCAAAGAATTTTAGATATGAGTGGCTTCTGGGCTATTGGGATACAAACTGGCTCCATGTAGGCTGCAATGGGGGACTCTTCCTAGGGCTATGCCTGGGTTCAGCAGAGATCTGAATCTTCAAAGACTTTAGGAAAAGGGAGGGGGCATTAATAGATAGGAAAGGCTATGAGGGATGAATCAATGGAGAGCTGAAGGTCAGATTGCAAGAGACATGGGAAAATATCGAGTGTGGTGAGCTGAGTGGGGTGTTGGGGTGTTTTGTTTTGTTTTGTTTTGCTTTACTTCCAGAAATGAGGTTAGTTCAGCTGATGAGAAAATAAAATGTTTCACACAATACCTTCCTGTTTTTCCAGAACTCATGTTTCACTTCTTGTTTCCCAGGTGCAATCATGTGGCTGTGACTCTGAACATATGTTTAAGAAACAGTTATGTCCAATGTTTTATTGTCACTCAGATAAGTCCTGGGAGAGGTTAAGCTGAAAATTGCACTAAAGAGACATAGAATAAAGGTCTGTGCATCTGTGACTTAAATTCTTGAAGATCCAAAAGAAAAAGGTTTTCATATATATATTAGCTGTGACAGTGCTGTTCATAATTGTTTCTCCAACACTACATTAAAAGAATTGCATAAATCTGATTCTTCTCCTCAATTAAAGGCAGACTTAAACAGTCAAGATCATCATAGACAATTAAGATTCTGTCTGTTTTGTCCAGAGTGACCTTGTACAGAAGTTATCTGTGTTGGTGATGTAGAAAATGAAGACGTTACATCACTTAACCTTTGTTATCCACTCTTCGTTAATTTTATTTTTTTATCTATTCTCTATTAAGTAAAAATGTTTCTTACAAAATTATTCTTCTGCATCCTTTGCTGCTTTATAATCACAGATGCATAAAGGATTAACTTTTAACTCCTTTTATATATGATAATAGAATTGAATTATATATATTGCTGATCAGCTATTAGCAGGTGTAAATGCCTTTAGGTGTTCACTTGTGGATTTTTTTTTTCCCCTTAGTTTTTAGTTGAAGAAATTTGAAGGGGCAATAAATGTTGAACAAGGTTGCTACATTCAGGAAAGTTCTGTTCAGCCTGGAGGAGAGGAGAGGAGGGGAAGAGCTCATTGCAGTTACAGCTTCCTCGTGAGGGGAAGAGAAGGGGCAGGCACCAATTTCTTCATTCGGGTGGCCAGTGACAGGACTCAAGGAAATTGCCTGAAATTGTGTCAGGAGAGCTTTAGGTTTGGATATCAGGAAAAATCTTTCCACCAGAGGGTGGTTGGGCACTGGAACAGGCTCCTCATGGAAGCGGTCACCGCACCAAACCTGTCTGAGTTTCAGAAGCATTTGGACAATGCTCTCAGACCCGTGGGTTTATTTTTGGGGTGTCCTGTGCAGGTCCAGGAGTTGGACTGAGTGATCTTGATGGATCCCTTCCAACTCAGTATATTCTGTGACTCTAGGACTCCATGATATTAATTCTACTAAGACTATATTGGTTTTCCTTAAAACATGCTGGCCTGATCTCTTTGTTCTTTCAAAACAATTTAATTATCCTTGAAAAAATATATAAAAACTGTGTAACATTTGAGGAATTCTGAATTTTAGATTAAAATTTAGATTCTGAAATTTAGATTCTGAATTAAAGATAAATCTTTAAATACAAGTTTTAGCATTTGAGTGGAGTCTCTGTTATACCTCTAGCAAGAAGCTCATCCGAGGTCTTTAATTTCAGTTATGTTCCTTCAAGTATCAGTGATTTTAAAGGCACTGGGAGTCAGGGGCAAATTGCAGTAATGAAAAATGTTAGAATTATGTGATTCAAGGTGTATAATTTACAAGATCTGAAGAAAAGCTGCTTGTTTCAAAAAATATCTCCATAGGGATCCTTGAGGGAAATTCTATTGTTCCCATTCCAGAATCCCAATCTCATCTCATACTTAAGTACTCACACAAATTTAAAGGATGATGGTGAGGTACCTGTAGGCTTTTAAATTCTGTTTTGGAATCTTGCCTGACAACATTCATGCAAGGAAGTTCTAAATTACACTTAACAGAAAACATAACACCAAAAAAAAATTAGCTTTATGGGACTGATTTTGCAAGTAAAGCTGTAAAGGTTTTTGTTGTACATCGTCTGGATATCTGGATATCTGAGGTAATGTTGTCACAGACATTCAGATGTTGTTTAAATCCTGCTCATGATTTTTATAGCCAATCAGGTAGAACAGCAATAGAACATAATTTTTGCAAACAGTACTGTAAATGGTAAAATACGTTGCGTTGCATACTTTTTGAAAGAGGACATGAGGTACCCCTTACTAGCAGGTGTATAAGTTTTTAAACAATTTGCTGCCAGTTTATTTAGGTGAAAAATTAACTTCCATTCTGATATTCACCTACAAAAGTCAATCAGAAAAATCTTTCTTTATTTTATAGGAATATTAACTATAGAATGCCAATTTACATTTCCTGTTTTAGTCTGCAGAATAGCAGTCTACGGCCAGATATATCTAATTACTCTCAATGATTTAAGGAAACTTTGTTGCCTCTTGCAAATGAAATGTCTGATGGGCACTTCAAAAATATTGAAAACCTTGATTCTATTGGCAGTGTTTTATTTTTTTAACAAATATTTTAAATTTGTTATGTTTTATGTACTTTTTTGCTTTCTTTGTTGTGTTGATTAGAAAATAATGTAGTCTTATATTTTAGTTTAACTTAGGTAAGTCTGTAAATCTAATAGTCATTGACCTCATTGTTGCTGACCTTTTTCTTCCTGCCTGCTATTTCCTTCTCCTTTTCATAATTTCTGCAGAAGTAGGGCAATATAGCCCTTTTCCAGTGACACCAAAGTTCACCTAAACTTATGCTTTCTTTCATGAATCTTTTCTTTTCCCCAGGTGACTTTCAAGACAAGTGATCTTAGCATATACTCAGTACAAACAGCAGCACTATGCTCAATAAGACTGTATTCTAATGATTTGGAGGCAAAACATGTATTAAGGTATGTAGTCAATAAAGTCACCTCAAGAAAGGAATTAACTAAAATGTCAGTTTGTTGTGGGAGAGCTATGACCAATTCTGAAGCTCTCACCTTTTCCCCCTAAGCCAACCTCCATTTGATGGTAACATCATGTGCTCTTTTGAGGCCACCTCTCAATCTAGAGCAAACTGAGGGAAAATAATTAGAGGTCCCACAGTATTCCTTTGTGTGTGTTGTAGGCAGAGATGGTTCTTTCTTCTGTGAACATGTAAATGAATTATATAATTAAAAAGAAGTAGAAAAATGCTTAGCAACTTCACATTTTTCTGACCTCTTATCTAAATTACAGCTGACATTTGAGCATAGTCATGACCTTGCTTTGCAGTTTATGAAAGTCTATGTTCATCATGTCCATTGTGTGAGAGACCTCTCTTACCAGATCAGCATGATCCTGCAGACATTTCATTCAATAAAGGGCAGTGGCTGTGGCTTCTTCTGTTTTTCAAACTAACATTTTAGCCTGCACACTCAGATTGCAAGGTATAGCTTTTTCTTGATTGTCAGTGGAGGCTAATAAATTGTTAGGGGATGAATAATGATTTAATGATTTCAAGGGAATGATGACTGTCCTTATGGCCCATGTCTCATAAACCAATCTGCACTTGCCTGCTTTATCTTGTCTGCTTATCTTGCCTGCATGAGCAAGTTGGCATCTGCCTCAGTAACCACTTCTGCATATTCTTTTTGTTTTATTTTGAAGTATTAAATGGAGAGAAGAAAGTGGGAATCTCATTTTCCTGAGGCATTCACTAAATATGATAGAAAAGAGAAAGGAGCCTGGTAACTTCTTTACTGCTGTACAAGCTCCAAGAAAGCCAGAAGAAAAATCTGTTTTCATTCTCTCCCTTATACTTGAATTACAGGTGTCAAAATATGGGTAATTTAGTAGAGTTTTCTAGGGATATAAAAGAAAAATAGCTTGATCCACCATAAATCTTTAGTTTGAGCTGCAGAATACACTCTCAATGAACCATAACTTCTGGGACTGTCTGCATCCTTCTGCTGCATTTAACTTAATTGTCTGTTTTGAGATAAATTGTAAAGCCACATATCAAGTTAGCAGCGCATTGACTGTCCTGCTGGAAAATATGTAGAGCAGACATGGTTTTAAATTAACTCTGTAAAAGAGTGAACAAGTCAAGTCTGTACAAGACAAGTTTACATAGCAAGCATTGGACTGATAGGCAGTAACTCAAAAATGAATTGTGCTTATTTGGGTGGAGGGGCTTTTATTAGAAATGGGTTGTTTCCAGGAACACTTTGACTATAAATGATTTCTACATGATTTCTTGTTCTTTGAAAGATATGTGGCTCTATACAACTCCACTTGTAACTTTTAAGATACCTTTTTTTCCTCATGCTGTTTGGCTAGTTTAGGAAGTATAGCTAAATAACCTTGGAATTCTTTTTTAGAACCAGAGAGGGAGGAATCTAGTTTCATTTTAACAAAGTAATTGACACCATTTCAGAAATGAAGAGGCACTATGGAACAACTACAGATAATTTTTGTTTTCTTCACCTCTTTTCCAGTGGTAAAAAATTTATGACATCAAAGTGTGTAGGGTTTAATGAACCTATGTTAATTTAAGCAATATGACAGTTTGGCTTACCATCTGGAAAAGTCTAGTGCATGTCTAATGTCTGAGTAGTTTATTTGATTATTTGAGTTTCTTCCATTATTTAAGTTGCTATAATACTAAATTCCTGTGATACATTTGCAACTGTTCCATAGAAAGTAGAGCTGAGGTAGGTCATCCTAGCCCTCTGGTTGATTCTTTTTAACTTTTGCCTATGGATAAAGGGGTATCAGCTGCAGAAAAAAAAGTTCGCTAGGGCGGATTTATCACTGGAGATGGCATAAACAGAAAAATGATACTACCTAACTGAGATGATCTTTAGTGTCTTTAAAGATGAGAAGATTTTATTTTCATCACTTCAGTTGGTAGATATTCAAAATGTAGTGGTTTTTTCCTCAGTTGTGGACTCCTTGCATTGGGTTTTGGGGTTTCTTTGTGCATGTGGTTTTGGGCTGCTGGGGTTTTTTTAGAAGATAGAGGATATTTCCCTGTGACAATATTCACAAAGCATTCAGGAGGCTATCAGAGCTGTAGCCCATAAAAGAATCCAGTACTTTTTGAAGCTGCTTTTGAAAATGCCAAAGGTTACCTTTCTGCATTTTCTGCATAAACTGCAGTTTATGTCCATGGACCTACAGATTTGTCTCTCTTTCCTCAGATGACTGTATGGAGAAAAGTATGTTTAATCAGTGCATCTGAGAGCACAGCAACATAACAATCCTTCTGATTAGAATAAAGGTTTTCTAATTGATATTTTGCTTAAAAGTGATCAATAATTGTATATTCTTTTAGAAAAGGAAATACTTTTCCTAGTTATTCTTTTTCTGGTTGGTTGCACCCATTAAATATTCAGTTATAAATATACAAAATTGTGGCACTATTCCCTTGTGAAATTGGCTAAGGGTGGTACTAAAAGTGTCTCCTTCAAAAAAAGGAATTATTTTAGACCCTCTATCTACCCTTTGTTGGGAGACATACAAAATGTTAAGGATTGAATGGGAAGGCAAAAATTGAATGGAAAACATAAGCCATTGAAAGATGAATATTTGAGAGGTGTGGGGAATTCTGCACTTTCACCGTTGCAGTGACAGACAGGTTTGGGGGTCACCTCCTCACCCAGAGTGTTTGAACACTTATGTCTAACATCAGTCAAGGGGAGAAAATGAGCCCTAGGCATTCATTCAATTTAAGTGTTTTTAACGAAAGCATTTGTCATTCACGGATTGGTCTGGACTAGAGGAGTCAGTGGGTGAAGATTGGTCCTGCTGAAATGTACATACAAAGGCTGTGATGTCACACCACAAACTGTTCCATGGAACAGTTCATAGCAACCTCCACAAAGGACACTGCATGCCACTTCTCTAGTCCTCTTTGCATGACCAGTGCTTTAAAGCAAATATATAAAAACACACATCAGTTCCCTGATCCAATTCAAAGGATAACTGCCCACAAAGGTGTACCAGTCTGGTGACAGTGAAAACAGAGGGCAGGAATATCTCAAGGTACTGTGATATCTGAAGACTTTTGTAGTTTAATGGGCTAATTTTTGGTGGCAGTGTTGGAATGAAAGGCTGTCTCACATTCAGATCTACTCAAGGATGCTTCTGTTTGCAGAACTGTGATGACCTGAATTAGGGACCTGATGCAGCTGAAAAAACAGGTTTTGTTTGGGTTCCTTTTCAGCTGAACTCACTCCTGTTCTGGCACAGCTCTGAACAGCTTTGGCCAGAATAAGCAATATCTCTGAGTGTTCAACCATTGCTTGTATCTGCTGAAATCACATTCTGAATTACTGGTTTGGGGAATAGGAAATTCAGGGGCATCATTCCCAGCAAGTATTTATTACTAGACAATCAAACACAAGACATAATGGCCTGTGTGCCAAAGAAATTGATGCAATTTTAAAGACTGAGGTCCTTCACTTAGTAGGAACAACAACAAAACCGTCTCTTGAATAAAGCAATGAAGAGTTTAGCAGCAATACCAGTGAAATGTATTTTTCTTCTGTCTGCACTGGGCACATTGTCCTCCCAGCTGGTTCAGCTAACTGTTTATAAGGAAAGCAGTTATGTGGGTGGAGTAGAGAGCTGCTTCTACTAAGCCACTTTCTCGTTTATGTTTACACTGTTATTTCCAGTGTACTCACAGCTAAACAGACCAATTTAAGGCTGGTAATCTGGAGCACAGGAGAAGAAAAGGCATCTTTTTGAGGTGACAGATGAGAGGCAGTAAAACTCTCATGCTTGTGCTAAGGTGGAGGGAACATATCAGAACTCTGCAAGTCCCCACAAAAGCTCTGACACCTATTTTACTGTTGCTTTGAGAACAAGAAAGGATTTCCTTTTTACTTTCATGAGCTGTCAATCTCTGCTCAATGACATGAACAGTTAATTTGCTTGCTAAAATCCATTTTTCATGCATTGCCATCTTTTTAAGGGAGAGTAAATCCTTTCCTTTACTTACCATGCTTGAAATTTAACTTTCTTGCATAATGCTGTAGAAAAAGTTTTGCGAGTCACAAAAAGGAACATTAGAGGCAGTTCAACTTCTACTTTTTTTCCAGTTTATGAATGTCTGAGAATTAAATGACTCAAGCTCATTATGAAAAAATGGCACTAGGATTTTAATATCATTTGATGTTAAATAATTAACTTAGAAAACTAATGCCAACATCATAAACCATCATATGCATGATATTCAATATATAGCTACATTCAATAATAAATATCTTATGGAATTCATATAACTGAAGCCCACACAAAAATAAGGAAGCTGCCAAAATAATATCATATCCAGTTGGCTTAGTCAGCAAGATACCAACTGGTCCACAGATGCTCTTTTTTCTCTGAGAAAATATCCTCTTTTGCAAGTCTCCTGTCTGCAAAATGTTTCATATGAACTCTTCTCCTTCTGCAGGCTGTAAATAATTTATTCACCAAACCTTTTTATTTGTAGCAGACAGAAAACTCAGTACAAATTTAAAAACAAAAAAGGGGAAGTTTAGAAACTGAGGTGAACAACTCTGATTGAATTATAGTGCACTAACGTGTAAAAAAGGCCTCAAGGCATGGGAATCAATGGACACCCAGGTGGATTTGGATGCCTTTTCTCTGGCACAGACAAGAACTGGAAAAGAAGTTGTGTTGAGAATTGAGAGTTGAGAGTGCTTGTTCATCACATTTAAGGATATGAACAGAAGTAATGAGGTTATGACAAGATGTTCACCTGCATCCAGTGCTCCCTTTCTAACCACTTCCAGTGTCCTGTATTCATGCAGCTGCCTAGCTGAGGTCTAGCCAGTGCCACAGTAAAATAGAGTAGGTGCTCTGTTTATGCAGCATGTGTACTTCTTTTCCCCTCTATTATTCCCTTTGCACAGGAACAGGTATATTTTGGCAAGAAAATGATAAGACATTAAAATAAAAAACACGTGGTATGGTTCCAATTCCTTTTCTTTCAGAGCATGCACACTTCTGATACCTTTGGTTTAGCAAAACTTCGGCAACTCATATTAATTGACTATAGAACATAATTAGAATTCCTGCACTTTATATTTTACGTAAGGTCAGAGAGGGAACAAAGACCCTATTCCTACATTTATTAAGAGAATGGTTCCCAAAATGCTCCAGTGACTTCCAAAGAAACGCTGCTACCATTTGCATTATAGGTAAAAATCTCATAATATGGCCAATAACATAGTTGCTACTGTAGCAAAAAGGAAGTTTTGTTACTTTGGTTATACGTTTCTATTTATAAAATATCATTTACCATTAGATAACTATGTACATGTGACGATGGTGCGAAAATACCATCATACCTGTAATGCAATGACACAGACCAAAAAAGCTGAATTTTATTCAATTAAAGTTGAAAATATATCAGAGCAAACACATACAAAATATTTTCTGAGCTCCATAATGCTATGAAAGCAATTCATTTGAACAGTATTCTATAAAAGCAACATCAGATAATGGATCTATTTCTTAAAGGGTGATAATAATTAATAGCACAGATGTGACTGGACAGCAGCATACAGGGGAGGAAAGAAGAGTTACACAAATTTCAGTAATAGGAGATACCTTAGAGAAGTTTGGTAAGTATTTCTTGCTAAGAAATACTACAAGAACTCTATTGGAGTGTTTTCTAGAGTGAATTGTGTTGGATCCTAGAAGCTGGCCTGATCTTTATTGATGAAATACTGCTGACTGATTTTAAACCAAGGAGGGGAGGGCATGTTAGTTGTTCTGTTTTTCTGTGAATGTATAAATGTTCCTGTTTCCATAATCTTCATCCAAATTAAGAAAAGAAGAATTTTACCATCAGTTTCAGAATACTCCTTTGTGCAAGGCAATGTGCCTTTGTAATTGAAGCTATGTGTCAGGGTTGTATTATAATTTCTTTTTCTTATACTAAGGGATGCACCTGCTATCTGGGGTTTGGCTTGTAAAATGTGTTTTGGCAGAGAATAATATTAATATTAAGTATAAAGATGATGTAATTAGGATTATTGACTTGGAAGTTAACTGAAGACATTGCTTTCATAGACAACACAAAGTTACCTCCAAGCCAAAAATTTCACATTCCTTACCATTGAAAAAGAAAAATAAATTTTTTCTCAGACCAATGAGATCAGCTGTTCCTATGCATCCAGCTGCTCCCCACCCTGACTTGCATATTTTATATCTCCCAGAAGACATTTAAAATCTGCAGTATCACTGTTGAGTTTATTGCACTATTAACTTAAAAACTGCATCAACTGTTGTGTGGTATTTAAGTAGAAAATTTACTGTGGACGCGCTATTATTGCAGGAAAAGAGTAGTGTTCTCTGCTAAATTTCTAGGAGACATAAATGCAATTTCATTTATTTTTTGTAAGCAAATTATTAATGAAAGTTTTTTTTCCATTCACATGATATTTGAATGGCATCCACCCACTACTGGCCTTTCCAATCAATTGAAAAATGAATGCATTGAGCATACAATCTTTTGCGCATAACTGGACACTAAGAGTCATATAAATAAAAGTTGCTGCGTTAAGAACGAGAAAATATTGTTACAGCTGTAGAGCGACATACTTGCAACTATTTCAGCAGGTATATACATAGTACCAAGTTCAACACATTTTGTTGACTTAGTTTAATGCTTTTCCTTATTTTAATTACTTTGTAACTGTATTAGAGAACATCTCCTAATATACTCCTGCAAAATTTCATGCACAATGTGGTTTTAATTAGGACTTTCAAGTCACAGACTTCAGAAAAAAGAAAGAAGAAAAAATATTCCTATGAGAAGTAGTTTTCATGTACAGTCTCTTACTTACAGAGTACATGCGTCATATTTTTTAAATATATAGTCAGCCATGCTAGATAAAGCAGAAGAAAGATACATGGAAATATACCATATTCCATAACCCATATTCCTCTTTGACATTTGAAATCTGTTTGAATGACAACACGAAATCAAATCCTGGCTTTCTGCAGAAGCTGACTGAAAATGGCAGTAGACAAGGTAACATAAAATTATCAGTTTTGAGAACTAAACTATGAAAGTTTTCGTCTAAAATATAGTGTTAAGTTTTACACACTCATAAATTAATGTAGCAAGATTTAAATGTTGATAATTTTTTTCAGATATGGTCCAAAGAAATGTTGATTTATTCAAGCACAGTAGATGTTTTTTCACATGTAACAGCAAGAAAAATATACAAGGAAGAGCAAAGCACATTAACAAGATCACGCAGCATCAGCAGTACATGTAGCAATACTCTTGATGAAGTAATAGCTCTGGTGTTCTTGTCCTTTTCCACAATCTTCCAGCAGTGTTCCTGGGGTAATCATTATAGTTTAATCTTTGTCCTCTGCAGGAACAATATCTGGCTTTCAAAGTCTCACTAATCTATGTTGTGATGCAAAGGGCAAGACTTAGTTCTGCAGTGACACCCTGAATAATTATTTGTTTGGCGTTTCTTTTTGTACTCAAGGGGAGTTCCAGGCTTTGAACTCTCATAAAGTTTTGTATTTATTTTATGTTTGCAAGAATGATCACAGGCTTGGCTAGGTGCCCTGAGAAAACAGGTCTCTGGAGCAACACCCAATTGGTTGTACTTTAAACCAGAGCTAGTAGAGCTTTACAGGAATAAATACCTGTGTTGCATAACACTGGAAGGTTATTTCAGGGATTTTTTTCTTTTATGAACAGATATGACATGCCTTCAAAGGTCATTATTTATTTTTCTAGAGTCCCAAATGGAATGTGCTTCAGCCTTCTTTCATTCTCTCTTCACTTTCTGATGGCTTTTGTTATTGTCTAGTACTTTAGAAACAACCTAGCAAATATATTTAAGTACAGGAACTAGTGTGGAAAATGAATGTTGCTCTGGTTAAACAGAACATTCACAATTGGAATAGTTTTCAGAATTGGAAGTCTTGAACTCTTGAACCTATGGGAGGTAAACATTACAGTTATTATTAGTGTGGGTGTGATTTATTGTTCATCACCATCACAGCTAACAGCAAGCTAGCCATACAACCTCCATGGCTATGGAGGCATATGCAAATGCAAATGTGTGCATGTATCCTGCTTAGAGACAGGCAAAATACTGATATCAAGCAGCACTAGACACTGAAATTATCTTCAGTACCAACATCAGTCAGTGTTGCACAGGCATTTCCAATTCAACGCTGATGCCCGACTCTGCTCTGTACAACCTGCTTGAGGTGGACTTGTGGCAACTCTGCTTTCATGTACTCCTCCAATTCCTAGTCACACACCTGTTAGTATTTTTCCTTTCTCAGCAAAATATTGGTGAATTTGGGGAGCTGAGACTTCCTGAGACTGCAGAAAGGCACTAATGGAAGCCTTTTGTCTGGGACAAAATCACTTTGGTCCCACTGGCTCCTGCAGAGATAACATTATCAAGGATAACGTAAGTATCAAGGGGTAAGTATAGGAAAAATACTGCCCCACCTTAGACAAAATCCCCTGAATTTCTCTTTTTTAAAGCTTTAATAGAAACACGATGGTACTATGATTCTGTTATTTTTGGCATCTCCTTCCTGTAAGAATTGACATTGCCACCAGAAACTTTCCCTCCTTGTTGTATATTCTGGCTCAGCAGTGGACATTCAGGCACAACCCAGCAGCAAACAACTGCTTTCATACCAATAGCAACAGGCCGTAGATAACTTCTTAAGTAACAATTAGTTGAAATCTAAACTGGAGTTGAATCCTAAATCCTAAAAACTAGAAACTGAAGAAAAAAAAACAGAAAGGAAAAATGCAATTCAGAAAATATTTTATTGAGTACAATACCATTTCATTGTAGGCTTTATAAAACACCACCAACCTCTCTGAGGTTGAATACAGCTTGGGCAGGTGCACAAGGAGTGGGAGAGAAAGGGACAGCATCTGCAAATTTTCATGCAAGAGGCAGAATATGGGATATTTGCATCTAGATTATACCTTGTCATAGTGCCCAAGTTTGCACTAGCTCACCAGAAAAAAAAAGGAAGAATCTACATTTGAATTTTATAAAGGATCGAAACTATCAGCTACAAGTTGAAATTTACTGGGTGTTGCCATTGCACATTCAACAACTAAACTCAAGATCATGAAACAAAAATCAGTAGCATGGATTGAAAGTACTGTAAGAAGCCTTGTGTGGAAACTGGATTAACTCTAACTCCAGAAGATGATGGTTAACAAGACATCAATAACCACTTTAGATAAGGACAACTGCAGTTTTTACCAACATATTAACATCTAATTTCCATTTTTAGCAGATGGAAAACAAGGAAAGTTCCTGGAATCTGGGTTAGTCCCACAATGCACAGCTAATCAAGACCTGGCACCATGGTTCTTGGAAGGAGATTAAATGTCCATAGGCAATTTTCAGTTGCATGAAGCAACTGAAAAAACTCATAGAAAACAGCCTTAAGTGGGGGACAAATGTGCCAATATTTATATGAATGAAGTTGCTGCTTACTGGAATGTAGACCAAGTAATTTTTTCTGGTGTGTATTTTCAGTGATGGTAAAGCATAAATGTGCTATGAAATGTAGGAACAGTCAAAAGCAGCCTTGAAAAAGTCTCTGTATTGCTTAAATTCTCTCAACCATACCTCTTTATAAAGTATGCATACATTCACAGACTGCAAGAAGTTTTCAGGTTGACAATATTTCTACAGCTAACTGTATTTTATGAGCTGGTCCCCACAGAATCTTTAAAAATCTGCCATGAAACCTGCACTGTACTGCCAAAGAATTGAGAAGCACTTATTATAACAGTGAATATGAAGGTTAAGTATAGCAGTTAATATATCAAATTACACAGAGACTTCCATTGTCCTTTGGGTGTGCACTTCCCAACATGTGTAAGTACCACCACTTTGACAGGAAATAATTTCATAAAGTAGGATTGAACAATTTGTTAACTACAATAATATTTTCAAATGGAAAAGAAATTATTAATCCACATTTTAGACTAAGAAAAATGGAAAGGTAAAGTTTAGCATATTCATTAGCATTTAGAGAAAATAGTCCAGGAAGGCCAAAGTATTCAAATAATTCAGAAATGTTCTGTTGAAATGAATTTCTTATTTATTAAAAAGACAACACATTCTCAAGAGAGCACCTTCTGCAATGAAATAATTTAGTTTCTTTATATAGACACATCATACACAATGTTAACAACCATGAAAAACAATACAAAATGCTTTCAAATTTAACAAGTAGAAAAATATAACTAGTATATATGGTAATTGTGAATCTAATACTGTACAGAAGTATTTATGGATTTTACAAATAAATAATAGCTTAAATGCCCTTTTTAAATCTTCTAACTGTACACTGTTACATAGTTTCTGAAGCTTACCACTAACTTGCCAAAAATGTGTGCCAGTCAAACGTTCTGCCCACAAGCTCAAAGAACTTCTTGTTGGGTTCGTGGAAATACTCCTGCAGTTTCTCGAGTAACCGAGTGTCCACTTGTGGGTGAGCTCGTCCTTTGGACTCATGTAAACAGCGCTCTCTACCACTGTCCCTCAGGCAGTAGAATCCCTTAGTTTTATTGAAATAAAAGTTTGAAGCATTTATCTGTGGTGATAACTTCAGAAATCTCTCTACCTTTTCTATTTCTGGAAAGGGATCTTTGATTAGTTTATCGCCATCTACAATGTGGATATGATCAAGAGGAAAATACTTCAGCCAGTTCTGCATGTGAATGTAGTATAAGCTTCTGTTTATTGCCTTGTAGTCCACATTGAGTTCACCATTTTTAATCAAGAATTGTTCAATGGATGGGTACGGCTTGTGCTTCTGCATGTGGTTGTACAACACTTGGGTGTAATCTGATAGTACTCTCTCGCTTGGGTCTCTTAAAATAAGGAGCAGTCTCATTGATTGGTTCATGTTATAAACTCTTTCAGGCACTTTAGGTGATGTGAAATATGCTGGAGTTTTTTCCACGGTGATCTGATTGGGATACGAGAATGGCATTTGATTAATATACCACTGCAATCCATTCCTGTAATGATCTTCCCAGTCAAAGAAGTGAACTTCACTTTCTGCTGCTGCAATGTCTGGGTGGAGACTCAACATCTCTAACAAAGCTCTTGTTCCACCTTTTCTCACTCCAATAATAATAGTCTGTGGCAGCTGCTGACATGATCCATTAGAACGAATGTTTTCCTTGAAGTCATTTTTCTGAGATGTTTTCTTTAAAAGCTCTCTCTGAACAGACTGAGAAGAAGTCTCAGCATTTGAATTTATAGCTGGTCTGGAAGGCACTATCTGAGGTTGAACAATAAGCAACACAGCTCCCAGAAGAAAAGCTGCCATGACAGAAGTTCTTAGTCTGGTTTCACTCAAGCGGGTAATAGGGCATAGAGCGATTTTCACCAAGAACTGCCCTTAAAAGGGGTTTTTGTTTTGCTGAGCGAATGTGTATTTCTCAAGCAAAAACTTCGCTGAAAGAAGGAAAAGAAAAAGCACATTATCTTATGTTCTGCCACACTGTAAATATCTTTTTCTTTTCAAAACTGAACAAACTTGAGCTTTCCCAACTCCAGGCACATAGATAATTTAATGTAATTAAATGTTTCAAAAGACAGGCATATGCAACAATGCCATAAGAAAATTATTTTCACTCATCAGGAGACCTGAATATTATGAATCATTTGTTTGCATGCAGAGTACTATTAGATATTATTTTTTAAAAATCTGATTTCCTTGGGGTTGAATCACAATCACAAGAGAATTGTTTCTTTAGTCTACAAGAATAGGTTGATCTTAGAAACAAAACACAAAAGGAAAAGGTGTGGAGGGGACCAAAAGAACATGCCTACAAGCTAAGGGTCTTGTAGGATGCCTGGGAATTATAGCCTCTCAAAGAACCATGCAACAGCAACCTTAGAAGTCTAACCTCCTGGGAGAAAGGCTCAGGCAATATAGATAGAGCTGTCTAACAAGAGAAGGCAACATTTTCCTAGGAAGGAATTAGGAAGAGGTGTAGGTAAATAGCACACCAAGGAAAAGTTGACTTTTGTGTCATTTTTAAGTGAAGTTAACTTTTGTTTTGTGCTTACTGTTTCTAAGGATAAAATAGGTGGCTTGCATGCTGGCCCTGCAAAGAGGTAACATAATGAAACCATAGACTACAGTATGACTGAATCAACAAAACACTAAAAGACCTGTGGTGCCCATCTCCATACTCAGGACAGAAAACGGGTACTTCTGAAGGTCATTTCAAGAGTTAGCCAGCAGGATGCTGTGATGTAAAGAAATAACTTTAGGCTTTATCAAAAGACTACTAAATAACTGAACACACTTTAAAGGTCAGGATATTTTTAATGCAATGTTTGAAGTGAAATTGTAACGGTTTCACACATAGTAGACCTAATCGATTGTTGCAGTATGAGCAGGCCATGTACGCAAGCTCCCTGAATTACATCTTCCAAAGACTTTATAGCCTTTGTGAAGGGCTGGTGTGGATTTTAGTATTGTCTAACTCCACTTGGAAGTAGAAGCTATGACAGTTGAGTACCTGACTGCTTTGCCGTAGTAGGCTACTGTAATTATGAATTTAAGCCTGGAAAAGCACATACTGTGCCAGCTAACAAGGGCTGAAATATGAAATTACATATGAACAACCTGAGGAAATGCAAGGGCTAGGTTTTGGAAATTCTCCAGAGAATCTGAAAAGAAACTAATGACTTTTCCAAAATAACCTATGTCCCACTACAACAAGGACTAATGATGTGTTTCTAAGTAATCTAAAGTTCTGTTTGATAGCTTTGCATTTACAGAGGTTGTGACTCCATCCTGAATGGAAAAGGTCTGCTTCCTGATGTTTTCTACTGATTATCACTTCAGCGCTTTCCCTTTTTCCATTTTTAATGGGCTACAAGGTAGCAATATTGTTAGGAAGCAGAAATCGAGGCTGGGCAGAAAGAGAAGCAGTGTCATGATAGATCTGAAGTTAAGAGAGTGTCTCCTTGTATGCCTACAGGCTTTGAGCTTGTGGGCATACCTTGTCTCAGGCTATTCCGTGATGTCTGATGTGAGGCAACTTTGCAGAGGAATTTGGTTTTTTTCCATTTTTGGCCACTGTTAAGTTTTCTGTGTCTGAAAGAACTCCATTTTGTCTGTCGTCATTTGTCTTCTGCTCTCTTTCCTTGTCCCCACCATTCCTGCTAATCATTCTCAGCTTGATCTATATCACTTTTAACAAGAAATAGTCTTAATAGCCCCAAACTGTGGATGTTGATGGGAGAAGACACTGGGTGACAGAAAATTCAGTATAGGTAAATTCACTGAGCTATGTTGCCACAATATTCAGCAGCAATGGGAGCACAGGATACAACACCAGCCAGATTGGATCAGTGATGGGCAGCTCAGTACATAAGAACAACAAAACATCAACTCTGTTGAATTTTAAGGTCACAGATTAAAGGAATAGCCACTTACTTCACAGTATATTTTAAGTCACTGTCTCCATAAATAGTAAGCCGGAGTTGTTGTCTTAACACCTTATTGGAAAAGCATAATAGGATTCCAGTGAGGAACAGGTTGAACTGTGTGGAAAGAAGTGAATTGAAAGCCTACTGGTAGGGACACTTAATTCTTAATAGTCAGACTGAAATACGCTATGCTAACAGCCAAGTTCTGTAACAGATTGTTTCTGGAAAGATTAAACTTTAGCTGCTGGTCTCATAGTGACAACACACTGGATTGGAGGGGGTGGTGCTGGTGTTGATTTTTTTTTTTTTTTCTGCTGTTGTTGGGGGTCTGTTGTTGCTGGTTTTTTAGGGTCTTTTTTTCTTTGAAAAAGAAAATTAGTGCAATATATTAATATATTGGGATTCTAACTTTTAACTCACACTTTTCATACTAGTCAGTTACCAACTTTTTTATTCAAGCCTTCCAGTGCCTAAATATAGCATAAGAACTTTAGAGAAAAATACAAAGCAAGGTGTCTCTTCACTCTAGCTCTACTCTTGTTCTAGCCTGCATCTTTGAAATCAGACCTGTGGGATATTACAGGTGTGGTACCAGGGCTCTCACCTCAGGCAGGTTTTTGAGCCTCAGTGGAGCTCTGCCTCAGTGTCTTCCCATTCTTAAAAATTTTTGTGGGGCACAACTTTTTCTAAATACACAAAAACAACTGTTTCCTGCTCCAACATGAAGTCTCATAATAACATAGGGATATCTTCTGTTTCAGACATACAGGATTTCATTGTTCCTCCTCAGCTATTTGTTCAGGTGCACATCTTCCACTGCAGAACACTGCTACTCTATCAGTAGCATTTATTTTGTGCACTTCCAAAGAACCATATCAGTAATTACGTCATTCAGAGTACCTATATGCTATTGTTCTTCTGCTTGCAAGCAATAAAGCTTTGTCTGCCTTTTCTTTCCATTCTATTTTGTTTCACCCAAACTGTATAGGCCTGATATCTCGATCAGTTATTGTCAGACTAATGTAACACAATGGACACGACTGTGCCTCTAAATTCAGCATAAAATACATGATGTGTGAGAAGACCGGTCTTCAGGAATAGAGCAGCATATAAATTGGGTGTCATTCAGCTCTCGTCTCTTATATTTTCTCTAATGCTTTAGGTCGATCTGTACTTCGGTGTCTAGAATTACAGTGGTTTATATAAAATGATGCAAACATGCATTCCATAGCTTTATAATTTGTGGGTCTGAAAAACCCTTTAAACAATAATAAGCATGCACTGAGGGGTTTAAAGCAGCCACTTTGCCACATTAGTTTTCTGCTTTAAGAATTCTCTTCACTGCCTCCACAAGTCACACAGAGCATACCGCTTCACTTGACAACTTTGTATTCCAGATTAGTTCAAAAAAATTAACTGACAGCCATTACTATTGTATTTGCTACAAGTAAATGTGCAAGTTGTAAAAGAAACACAGTTTATGTTAAATGGTGCTTTGAAGATTATACCAGGACTTTTCAAAAAGTCTGATTGCTTTTGCTTAATCTTTTCTTCAGCTTTCTCCAATTAATTAATGGAATGTGCCATCCTGTTTATTTAACCAGATTCAATGTGGACTTTATGATTTAAACCCCTTCAATAATAATAGTAACTTGGAAATAAATAGAAAATTTAATCAGCAAATGAAGAATGAGGGCAAGAGGCTGTCATATGTCATTGACTTTTAGGCATGTTTCTATACTCTTTGAAACACGTCACTATTCTCTAATTTCTATTTCTTACCATTTTACAAAGGTATTTTAATGCCTCTGTATGCACGTCATCAGTGACATTTCCTAAACTACCTAGATTATATATACTTCTTAGTTCAATATGCATTAACAAAATAAGGTAGTTTCTTCCTGGACCGATAACTTCATTTTTTCTGGGAATTGGATGGGATTAGATTGAGCTCTAAACTTTCACAAGAACCTCTGAGTTAGCTGCCCAAGTGGGTAGGAAGAGACATAAGGAATGCCTGTAGAGCAGTCAGTAAGCATCAGGCAGCATCTCTTGGCAGATTTGACAGGATCATACCTCACAAAAAAAGCCCACAACAACACCCTGAGAGGTTTAGCAGAGCTAATGGGACCCAGTTGCTACCTGGACAGTAACTAGGAGAGGTAAGACTGCATCCTTTCCATAAACATGCAAGTGACTCCACCTTTATTAAAGGGAAGTTGTGTTTCCATGGTTCTTTAGGGACTGTGGACAAACAGGTTAAGTTTCAGATGGCCTCACTTTATTTCCTTGAAGAATTAACTGAATCCCTTCACTGGAGAGATCTCTGCCCAGCCATCTAAAAAAGCAGTCTGGACTGAATGAGAACTATACTTCACTGCTGAAGTTTGTCTGTAGAGGGAGATTAGAGCTGAAAATCTGAGTGAGACATTCTGTTCTTATAAAGAATACTTAGTTTTGCTGATGAGATAGAACTTCAGGACAGTTTGTGGACTGTATTTTCCCTTGCACATATTTGGGCACAGAGTACTGCAAAATATAAGACTAACATTGCTGATTAAACCTAGCTTTGCAGTACAACCCACACGTCTGCTATGCTGGCTTCTTTTCTTGGTAAAAAAAAAAATTCCCCTAACTGAGAAAACCAGCTTCTTAAATTGATAAAAACTCAGTGTTCTGAACACTTGTATTCAGTGATGTGCTCTAATAAACTGAACTAGAGCGATTGCAGTGTACTTGAAATCCTTCAGTAACTCATTGATATGTACAGTATATTCCTATCCTCTAAGGGTAGACTCTGTCCACCACAAGATAGATTCCTTAGTTGTTTATATCAGCTCAAGTGCCACTTTGTACCCTGATACCATAAAACTTCCCAGTACAGCTATCACTTAAAGCTCAGCCAAGAGCAGGAAAGGAAAGAGAGCAATTTTTGAAAAAAAAAAAAAAAAATTCAATTTATGAAACATGTTTTTCTTGGAAATATATTCTGATTTTTTTTTTTTTAATTTTTATCTATTAAACTGTATCACAATGCTCTCTTCATGAAATAATTATTTCCATACTTCCCACCACATACACTTCTGGGTTTAATCTTATTTTAAAAAAAGTTTTAACAACACTTGTCAATGAAGTGCTTGATTAACTACAAATACTCTCCTACATTAGTGAGTGCTACAGAGGTAAGTGTAATAAATGAAATAGATCTACATAGTACTGAAGGTCTCAGGAACCTTATGAGATATCAAAATGAGATATCAAAAAAGTCATTTGCACATTAAGAAGGGACCTGAAACTGAAACTATATGTAACTGTATGAACATGTCGTACAATGCCTAGCTGATATGTACATTTCCCAAATTAAAACTGTTGCACAACCAGCAGAGATTAAACTATGGGTTTAACTTTTATAGTCAGATGTTAAGAAATCTAATCATAATTTCAGTGCTGTTAAGATGAGATATTGTCTATCAGCACTAAGACTTCAGAAATACACTTTAAAAGGTCTTTAAATTTTGGGAAGGGGAACTTCACAAGCTGAGAAATGTTGATTTGGTAGGAAGTATTTTTGGTTGAAATCTGCTGTATTTTTGCACCTGCTGTGATAAATACAGTTTATGCAAATTAGATAGGCCACCAGTTCATGACTTCTAAAGGAGTTCAGCTCCAGTGTGAGCAGTGAGGTAGCGAATTTACAATAGACTGTGGTTATATATAACATTCACTCTTTCTTAAGGTCAGAAGGGACCATTCGAGTCTTTCATGCCAAAAGATCATAAAAATTGTTAGAAGAGAAAATACCCTAGATTTCAGAGAGCCTCATGCAGGTAAAAATAAAATGGGACATTACACCAGAATAAAAATAACTTGAAAAGCTCAGGATGCACAAAATTTTTATGTACTGAATAGTAATATGGAATCCCCTTAACACCTTCTAGCAATTTTTTTAATACCTGTCAGGATTCAATTTCTTTCATAAAGAGGGTACACTGCACCACTGCCTTCTCTATCCACCCCATAAACCCAAATGCTCAATTCAAAGTCCAGAAATTACTCCCCACCCCTCTTTCCAAGCAAAATGGGTCACGTTCTAATTAGGAAGCAGAAATCTATTGCACAGTTAATAGAGTTGCTTCCTAATTCATCAAAGCTGTCCCCAAGAAAACAGCGTGTGTGAAAAGATGGCTCTGTCCTGTCTTTCCCCCTTTCAATACAAAGGCTCACCTTAACTGGATGTATGAAAATAGGGAACACAAGAGAGTAAGCAATCCCATTCTCATTTCCTCTGCCAAGCAATTTCTTACACTTACACAGGGCTGTGGGCCTTGTTTCAAATACCAGTATTTAAAGCAAAAATAAAAACAAACAAAAAACCCCTCCACACTTCAAAATAGCAATTTAGTTCATATTCCAAGTAGACTTCTGTGTCTCCCACTCTCCTGCCTTCAGAATAACATTGGAGCAGGGTGAATACTGGTGAGGTCATCACTGTATTAGACTTAGCTAAACCAATCAATTTACTAAGCAAAGCACTACACAGTGACCTGGAGGGAACCCTCCTGTTCTGGAGTGACAAATGAGATGACCAGCAGGATCTCTCATCTTGGTCTGCCTTAGTATATTACAGTTTTGTTTTTCTCATTATCAAAAGTTTTCATGGCAATCCATCAGCTTTGACATATTTTTGGGCTCTGATATCTTATGCATTATGAGTGGCATTTCTAGATAAGGGAAGGTAGACAACCCAGGTTAGTGAGATTAATAAACATGTTTTTTATTTCCTCTAATAAAAAGAGCAGAAGAGTTGTATGTATCTATACAAACATGCATGTATTGGAAAGTACTTTCCACCCATTCTGTTTTTCTGTAATGCCTGTGTAAGCACATGGCTAGTGCAGAATAACCAAGGTAGTATCCTGACAAGGGGAGAGACACAGACGGGAAGCTGGCAATCCTGAGGCTGGAATTTGTTCTGTCAAATTAGGATCTCTCCACTGCAATAGCTGGCCTTGCTTCAGATTCATAACCATCCTGCCAACCTACTAGAAGTATTTGGCTATGTAGTATCAAAACCCTCTGCATTTTTGAAAAAGGAGAAAAAAACCAGGGTGGGTTCTGAAAGGGTGAATGTGCAAGAGACAGCTAAAGTTGATGTCAGTGACTGTGCTCTTACTGAGAGGTGCTTGTTTTTGAGCAATGTGAGAAAAGCACTTATTCGAGAGTGTAAGAAATGCTGGCAGAAGCAAATTGCAACAGTTTTTATATTTATACTTACAAATAAAGTTTGATAGCCAGAGAATATATAGGCATTCACCAAACTGAACCTGTTCTACTATGTTCCATTTGCCATACATACTGCAGAGGCTCTCTCTCAGTGGGAGTGGGCACTGCATGGATCTCTCATGCCAGAAAGATGCTCCCTGCAGACATTCTATTCCCATGCCATTCAAGCTTGATATTTCTAGAACTTCACAGGTATTTTTTTCCCCACACCAAAATCCAAAGAGGAACAGTCTTGAAACTGGGAAAAACCTTAACCCACTGCACTAACAGAGAAAGGAAGAAGAATAATGTACTTTAATTCCCAGTCAGCTGAGGTGATTGAACTGCCTGTACTCAGCTGCATGCTCCCTCTGGATCTTTTGAATGTCTGGCTGGAAGATGAGAACAAACACAAACTCTTCCATCTGAAGGCTACCACCCCTCCCTCTCGGCATCCTTTTACCCCCAGAAGATTTGAACTGCACACACCTTTATCCTTGGAAAGCACACTGAGAACTGCAGTAACCAAGCCTTTGCTTTACTACTCTAGGGTGCCAGTCCCTCAAACCAGAAATGAGCTCGAATTAAGACTCTGTGCCCTCCTGCCAACCCCCAAAGACCACTGTGCCCCCAGCCCTATGCAGCTCGCCAGGTTCCAGTTCAGCACGCTGCATCCCGCCGGCTCCAGCATTATGCGAGAGAGCGGATCGAAGATGCTCAGCAGAGCTTTTGCAAGTGTTCTCTCGTCAGGCAGGCGCCCCGCTTCCAGAGCCCTGCCACTCTGCCCTTACTTGTGCTCGTCATTTTACCACAAGAGAAAGAGGACGAAGAAAGTGCCCAGAAACCGCACCTGGCCAGGTGCTGCCGAACACTTTGCTTCCCCCCTCCCCTCCCCTTTCTTTCCTATTCCCCCCGACACAGCTGCCTCCCAGAGCCTGCCTGGGTGATTCCGGAGGGCTGAGGCAGCGCCGTGCGTCCCTCCCGAGGCTGGGGACAGCTCTCAGGTGCCGCGGGCCGGGCAGACGCTCCCCAGCCCCACAGCGGCGCTCGCCGCCCGCGGGGCTCGCACCTGCCGGCAGCAGGTGCCGGGCGGCAGCGCCAGCGCACCCCGGGGCCGGCAGAGCCCATCCACCATCGGCGGCACCCGCGTCCACCCCTAACTCCCCAAGGCTGCTGAGGGCAGCTCCCGGCGCACCGCTGCCCTGCGAGGCACCCGCGTCACTCACCGCCGGGGCGCGGAGCCGGGGGGCAGCGCTCGCCCCGCTCTTCCATGGGCGCCCGGGTGGCGGCGGCGTCCGGGGCAGCGCGCCCGGATGGCAGCGGCGTGCGGGGGCTGCGAGCGCCCGCTGTCGCCCGCCTCGCCCGGCCGGCAGCGCCGCAGCCCGAGCCTGGCGCCGGCTCGTTTGTAGGGCCCCGCCCGCCCCGCGTCACCCACAGGCCCCGCCCGGCCCACGGGCGGCAGCGCCGGGGCGCGGGCAGCGCTGAGGGGAGGCGGCGGCCACGCCGTCTGGGTGCGTGTGCCCGCGGACACGGGAGGGAGGGCAAATAGGGGAGTCCACCCAAATAATGCTACGTGGAAACGAAGGGTTATCTGCAGCAAGCGCACCTGTCCCTGCCTCCATAAAATCCTAGAATATCATGGGTTGGACGGGACGCACAAGGATCAAGGAGTCCAAGTCCTTCGATTGCCTTCTTCCTGTACTTATAAAAATACCACCCATGCGACGTTGCATGAATAACAGACTTAATAGTACTTGTATTTACTTCTTCTACTTCTTGTTTACTTTCTCGGGACTTTACAAGGTGTCTCTGATTTTTTTTTTTTTTTTTTTTTTCCTGCAATGCTTTCTGTTCAGCCCGTAGAATTTGAAGCAGAATGGATGTTTAGAATGATTGAAATACTGCTCCTTAAGAGCAGTGGGGAAAAGACCTTCCTGGAGATTTAAGTCCTAGGCTTAATTTGTTGAAATAGGTCTTTATTTACCATGAAGTGAACTGTGGGGTTTTTAAAGACATAATGAACTAAAAGTAGCATTAGCATACTGAATTAGTTATTTCAACAGTCAAACTCTTGAAATTTACTGTGAACAAAACGCAGGCCAAAATAAATTGAAAAAAAACAATTCTCAGTTGATTTTGATCAATTCCTTGTATTTTAACAGATCTGACAGAGGTAGGGTGTTCCCGAAGAAAGTCTATTAGCACTGGTTGTACGCAGGTCTTAGATCTTTTGCCTAAAGTGATGTCATTCTGACAATTCTGTGTGGACTCTGGGATCTATCTCATCAGATTTCACAAAGTTGTGTGTGCTCAGGTTCTTCAAGTGGTCACAAATGTGATCTGTAATTACAGTGGGAAGTACTTTGTTTGCCCAGTTCCCCATCCTGCTGTCCACCCATGACAGAAGTGTGGGAAGAGTGGTTCCCACTGAAGACTGAAGCAAAAAAGTGGTTTGGTACCTCAGTCTTATCCTTTGACTTACGATGTTTATCAGGCGGTTGCGCCTTGTTCAACCCTCTCAGCAGGCTCGTATCTTTGCCCGTGTTCTGTGACCTGCTCACACCTCATTTACCCCTTGAGTGCTGGACTGTGGGAATGTTGAGTCACACTTATTGCTCCAAAAATCAACGTAGTGCACCAGTGTTAAGCACAAATATTCATGTTGTATATTTTCTTAAATCTTTACCTTCAGCCTTGGCTTGCATTGATAATGTAACAGGAGGCAAAGCTATCAATTATGGAACTCTGTTTTCTAATCGTGACTTCTGTTGAGGGAAGCAGAACAAAGATGATATGTTTATTAAAGTATCACCAGCAATTTCAAATGGATTAGAGCAAGTGGCTGTGTTTGTGGAGCTCTTTGTTTATAACAATTTAGCTCCAGCCTTGAATAAGCATACTTCTGTATGGCTAAATTAATTAGTAAAATAAATATGTAATAGAACATCTGAGAAATGAAGAGTACTCAATTATGTTTTAAAAGGAGTATCTCCAAGTAGAATCTTGTCAAAGCTTTTCAAAAAACAAATGTAAGTACTTAAGGAAAAACAGGATGGCATAACTATAAATGTATTTTATTTTATGGTTTTGCATATTTAACATTTAAGATGTTTTCTGTATTTAAGTGTACTATATCATTGCTGTGTAAGTGCTTTAGCACCAATAGATATGTACAAATTCTTTACTTTTAATTTTTTAAGATAGAAAATTTCACAAGAGTGTTTATTAAAAAAACCCCGAAGCAATAACACTGTCTTTTTACTTTGTATTTTTATACCTTTCTGTATGTTTTATTACAAACCTGAGAGTCTAGTAGAGAAATACATTCATTTGTGATTAGCCTTTCTGTTTAACCCTGATATTTATGTCTTGACTGTGGGTTTTGATTGTCTTGGAAACAGGTTAAAACCAAAAAGCTGAAATGTTGTTCAGCTGCTATAGACCCGCATAGTTCAGTCATAAGGGATCACTGTTTCTTCCATGTGATCTATAGATCAGATATCATAATAATAATTTCATATTTAATACACAGTCTTAATATAAAAGAATCAAAAGATGAAAAATTCATAATTTCTTTATTGTTCCAATCATGAACTATCTTTGCTGTCAAAATAATAACAGAAAGCATCTATGTACCTTTTTTATGTGAAGGTATCTAAGTGTAGCTTCATGCCACTGCTTTATATTATCACCTTCCCAGGTAGATTAAAGATATGTTTTGCCCAAAAACATACTTTCTTATTCTAATTAGGTCATTTCTCAGTATTCTTTTTCTCTTTTTAATAAGCTAAACAAAGTGATCTCTTGCAGTGTCTCAGAGAAAGGCTCAAGAAAGTTTACATTTAATTACTTTTCTTCACTTTTCACAAGGTCTCAGCAGTGAGTACAATGCTGTTGCTTAATATTGCCAATGCAAGCATTTTTACAAGGCTTTGATAATGGATCCCAATTGCCAATAAGGTTTCAGATCTACTGGTTGCGCAGTTCTTAAGCTATTTCAAGTTCTTTCATTGTCATGTAATCCTTACTTTTTAAATTCAAATGTTCCAAGCTACTAAATCTGATGCCTTATGAGAATATTCTGCCTTCATACTTCTCTTTATCGAGCAAATTTGTAATTCCCTCAAAGAAGATTTATTTGACATAATGGTGGTAGTGTCTTTTCAATTGTGGGTGAAGTGGTAAGAGGGAGTGACACTGAGTCAACCGTGCCATGTTTTTATTTTGCTAATTGAGTAATGACTAATTAAGAAAAAGGAAATGAGACTTCTTAAAGCCAAAAGAATGAGAAAGGAAAAAAAATTATCAATGCAACATTGCCCATACTCATTTATGCTTCCCTCAGTAGTCCAAAAATGAAGATGTGAAAAATGGGGTTACCAAAGTTCCAGCATATCCTGAATAACTGATGTACCATACAGGCAAAAGGAAGGGTATTCTGCCCAAAGAGTAAATTAAATGGGAGCTTTCTTAGAGGAAAAAAATGTGCTGGAGGAAATGGCAAATGATTCAGAGTCAAGGTCTGATAATTTGGGGATTGAGCTGGGGTCAGGGCCCATGTTGGGAAGAGGATCCATGTTGGAGACAGGAGGACAGCAGAGTGGGATGCCTGCAGAGCAGGGAAGGAGAAGGTGGTGACTCACTAGAAGCAATGTGGCTCCCAAGACAGACCCCAGTGCCTCTCACGCAGCACTGGAGGTGGCTTTACTTTACAGAGCTGCTGGCTCAGCTCTGGAACTGGCTGAAGCAGCTCCCAGTACAGCCTGGAGAGCATCGGGTTCGTGCTGTCATAACCATCAGAGGGATTTGAAAATGTTCTTTAAAATGCTGTGCTTCTTACAGTAGGTGTTTTGGAGATGCAGAGGTGGAGAGTAGCTGAAAGAGCAAAGACATGACAATTTCTTAATTGAAGAAATGCTTAGAGCTTTCTGTGTATGGTCTATGTTGGAGCTGCCTGTTACGCAACAAAATTTACGTTTTTCAGGTGGAAGTAATGCAGATATGACTTAAGAATTCAGGCTCACAGATTTCTATTTTGTCACCAGGAAATAATCTAGGGAAATCAGGGAGGAATTAGTGATATTATCCAGTCAGCTAATGGAATTCAGGTGTAGGATTTAAAAATACAATTAAATAGGTACATATTGTAATGTTATATTAAATTCAGGAAATAAATGGTGTGTTACTTCAGGCCTAAAATTTGCAGATACATGTCTAATTTAGGGCAAGAGTGTAAAGACATGAGTAAGGCACCATTTTGACTAGAAAAGCAAAGGAAATGAAAAGGGTAGGTAAGTATGGAAAGAGGTTTGTAGTTGGGAGTGTAAGGTTATAAGCCAGCCTTTGCACAGGTGATGTACATCCTTAGAGAAGAACTGTCCATGAGGTGGAAAAAGCAGGTTGGTTGCTCACAGTAGAAGGCACAGCTGAAATAGGGAAACAAACTGTGGGAATGAGACTAATTCTGAATGGGTGGCAGATTTGAACAAAAATGCAAAAGGCTAATCTGTAAACTTTTTGACAGCTGACTTTGCTTGTCAGGTGTCCAGTGCTTTTGATAACCAGCTTATTTTCTCAGAAGCAGTGATGGTGCATTTAGTATTAGTAATATTGAGGAGATGTAATATTGTGGTCCAGGCTGGGAGTCACCACTACCATATATCCTCTCTATGGGCCAGTAGATCTTAAAATTAAGTTCACACCTTAGATTAAGCAATAAAATGCAGGGAAAAGAACTAAAATGTAGCAGATGGAAAGGAACTGTGTGAGAAGGACCAGACTAGTCTAGGTACAATACTGAAGGAGGTGCAAGGAAAATCTAAAAAGCCTAATCTCCTAAAAATATTTTCAGGGATGATTTAACTACAGAGAATGAGTTAAAGCTTGCAGTATAGATGAGCTTATGAAAGCAAAGTAGAAGTTCCTGCAAAGAGGAACCTTACAGTGAAAAAAGAGGATAAATGCTAATTAGGTGATAATATTGAACTTTTCCAGAGAAATAAATAAAGGATTACTCTGAAGATTCCTCACAGCCCCTGCCTCATAGCTCAGTTTAGACTTCTATTTAAAATGTTCTCTGTGAAGCATGCAGTGGTGCCATGGCCTTCTAATTCATTTTCTTTAGTCAAACATTCTCAGGTTGGTATTTTAAGCTCCAGGAGTTGAATATTGAGTATATAAGTTTATACTGCTGTAAGAAAGGGGCCTGTCAAAATTCTGTACTTCAACATAAACTTTTAAGACTTTTCCTTTCCCTAACGGTAGTGTTGTTTGCAATAGGAAACAGACTATCACTTGGTGATTCAAGACTCTGAATGATGGCTTTTCACATGATCTGAAGAATGCTGGTTTTAACAAAGTAAAGGAAGAAAAAGATTAGTAGTAAGTTGACAATGGATGAGATCTAAGTTTCAGTTCTGTGTCAGACTTGTCATAGCTTTGCAAGCAATTAAGACTCTTTCTTTAAAAATGTAGGATACTCCTTTCAAGTAAGGTGTTGCTTTATATAGAGAAGGGGATAGGCATAAAATGATATTCTTTTGCAATGTCATCTTCCCAAACAGCTGTGTGAGTCCAGTGGAGTTGCAGCTGCAGAGGATTTCCTACCCTTCTGTTCTGGATGACATCCTATGTCTAGCAGAGCCTTGCAAAGGCAGCAGAGCTTGCAGGTGCTGAAAAGGCAGGTACATGACTTTCTTCATCCTCACCTTACTGCTGCTGGACTCATTCCTTAGGCAGCTGAGTTTGCTAACGCAGGAGAAAACCACCAGCAAAGAGAAGTTTCCTGTTGGTTTCGTGCAAGCTGGCCTGGGAAGACTCCCTTGTGGCTGGGAGCTGGTGAGAAAAGGATAGGATCCATATTTTCAGTGGTACTTATCCACTTGAGATTAGAGGGGGAAAGTCAAATGCTATTATATCCACTGGAAATTGCTAGCAGCACACAGACCTTTTGCTCAGAGCAGGTGACAGCAATCCATGCATCTGTGCCCTGCTGTACAGTTTCAAATCCAGAAAAAATGCTGAAGATGTTGAAAGGAGGCACTGTAAACAACAGGTTGTCTTCTCATTCAAGCATTATTATGCTTCTGGGCTTGCAATTTCAGACATCTCTCCATGTCAAAAAGCCTCTTGTATTTTTTGGGTTTATTACACCTTCAGCCTTAGAGCTGCAAGAATTTTTTTCTACTCACAGCCTTGTACAAACGTAAAGAAATATCCAAAAGATCTCTGTAAGAAAAGTTAGTCGGTTGCTCAGTCTTCAGGCTACTCTAAATTAAGAATGATTGGCCTCAGGTTATTTTAAGAGAAAGATATTCATGATAGATATTTATGATCTTCAGAATGACAGTTTCCATCTCAGTTTTTAGAGGGTAGTGCTGTGATTGAAAGAACTGTTCTGCATTTGTTCTACCCCTCTTTGTTTTTTTTTTCTACCTACTACCTGATGGAATATATTATATCAGATGGATTTTTGGGTTTTTTTTGTTTGATTGGTTTGTTGGTTTGGGGTTTTTTTGTTTTGTTGGTTTTTTTTTTTTTTTTTTTTTGGTTGGTTCATACTGGGTTCGATATTTTTATGTGTGTGTGTATTTATTGCTTTCTTTAGAAGCAAATCCTTGTTGTGCCAAAGTAGCATGGTTTGTGAGAACTTAATAGTAATAGGCCAGAACTAATCTGCATGCTCTATTTGAACTGTACTCTACTGGCTTTTTTTCTTAGGTGGAGAAACAACTTTCTATTGAATTTATACTCTGCAACTCAAATGAAAACCTGCATGAGGTAGTAAATACAAACATATTTCTTCTACTACTGCAGTATATTGTTGAGGGCTAGTCTTTACTCAGCCTTTAGTGTGTGACATGGGCAGGGAATGTGGAATCAAAATGTGTGCTGTACACAGCTCACTCCTAGAGCCTGAGAGCACTGCAGCTGTCTGGGATGTCTGCTGGCTTTAAAGGGATTAAAGAGAGGTTAGGCTATGGCCCACTTGCTTTCACACAATCAGCAGGAGGCAAATCATACCATGTGTTTTCAGGAGCAGTAGGAAGTGATGGGGCACTTTGAAGCCATCCTTCCCATAAGACAGTGTGTTTACATGCTCAGGGCCAGGTCTGGGACCCACTGTGTGGTCATCTGTCCCCTTGGTTTATGCTACAGAAAAAATGCCTTTTGACTGCAGGGTCTTTTCTTATTTAAAATAGAATGTAACATCACTAAATGGACTAGAAGCTGAAAAAAACCCTACCATTGCTGTTAATACCAAAAAATGTTCAAGATGCTTGTGATAGCTCCAGTAGGGGTATGATTACCTTAGACAAAAAGAACATACCCAGACACATAGGTGCTTTGTAGCCTTTATTAGACACAGAGTTCAAGGTTGAATGCTTTCACCTACCAGATGATATCCAGCATGACTGTGTTCCTTGAAGGCTACTGTTGCTTTTACAAGAATTTCTTGGGTTTTGTTTGTTTGGTTGTTTTTTTTTTTTTTTTTCTGTGGTGGCCTCTAGACCTTAACACTCTGCGGCACTATGATTCAAAGTGCTGTCTAAATTTGCAAGTGATTCCATGGAAATCAACTGACCTTGCAGAGCAAAGTACATTTAACAAAGAAAAAGAAAGCCTGATCCAGGCTTTCATCATGTAATGTGGGCTGGTCTGTGTTTGCCTTTGTTGCCTGTAACTGCCAGTAACACCAGCAGAATTTCCAGGCACAGACCAACTGGGTTATGAAACATGAGTTCCAAATACAGAGTGAAGTCCGAGGAAATTAGATGACCCATGTTGCAGACAGAATACAAGTTCAGTGCAAAATATTTATTGCTCCAAATTATCGTTGTAAGAGTAATAAAATGAAGCCATATTTGTAGGCTTCACAGTGATATATTTTTATGAGCTTAGAGCTGCTGCTTGTGTAAATTCAATAGAGGAGCTGTTTGGACTTGTTTCAAGTTTCTGTAGCTACGGGGGAAGAACATTTATTCCTTATTTCACTTGTTAGAAACAATGAAAAGCAAATCTTTTATCTGTTTACTAGAAAATACAGCTTTAATGAAACTCACTACCTTTCAGAGTCTGGTTCTTTGACTACTCCAGAGATGGATCCAGATTGCCTAGACATTGAGGGACAGGAGTGACACCAATTCTCTATGGGCCTTTTTAGAAGGTACAGATGAAAACTGTTTAGATAGATTCAGCTGAAGTACTGCCCCAAATCATGCAGTCAAATGAGAGTATTTCGACTGATTCTGCTGAAGATTGAAGGAAACAGTTATTTGTGAAATTCTGCCTAGACCTTCCTGGTTTCTGGGATTGATTTTTTCCCCAGGTCCTCAGCATCCTGGGAGTTAGCTGCACTGGTGTGGTCCCTAAATTATCCTGGCTCCTTGGTTACAAGAGTCTTCATTATGCAGGAATCCAGCCCTCAGAATTTTGTTAAATATTGAATGATAGTTGGTAGAAATTTTTTTTGGCAATATCAAAATCATCACAAGGATGGAGTGACCCTTATCTGCCTAAGCCTGTAGCAGTATGCCTTTTAAGGGGCTATCGTGACTGAAAGGTAGTCACACTGGACCTGGTGTGAGAGTTTTTATTAAATGCTTAGGTCTTCCTAAACATTGTCAGACTTCCTTCATGGCATGGGAAAGGAACCCAAACCCACAACTGCTTCATGTGCATCCCTTAGAGTAACACTTGATTTTTCTGGCCTAATTCAGGTATTGATTTGATTCTGATTGGGACCAATTTCAATGGTAAAGGTTGTTAGAGGTGCTAGTGGGTTGCACAACCCTTGGGTTGTGCACTGAGTGTATAAGAGTGTATTCCTGGGATCCTCATTGAGGATGTCCCTGCATTACTAGAAAAGCCATACCATATGAGCCAGTTAAATTCTTTCAGTGACAGAAAAGAAGGTTGATGCCAACTTCATAATTAAAATCTAACATGATCAAATATATATATATATATATATATATATATATATATATATATAT
>CM031860.1:52865689-52908168 GCA_018697195.1 Certhia americana | reverse complement strand
ATATATATATATATATATATATATATATATATTTATATATATATAAATGCATTTAGTACAAGAATAACCTGCAGCTTTTCCTGAAAAGTCTGTTCCTTCCCTGCAATTGTTGTCCTTGCTTCTCTGTTGGGCATATGTCTTAGTTTAAAGATTAGTATAGAAAAAGAGGGAAAATGTATTTTAATTCAAGTAATTCAGTGGATTTTTTTGGACAAAAAAATTTCCAAAGAAAAAATAGATTGTTTTTTATTTCCCTCTGTATTTTCTTCCTTCCAACTTCTCTCCCTCAGTGGAAGAGAGGTGACATATATTACACAGATTGTAAGATAGGCTTTTCAAATAGATGTTTGTATAGGAATAGTAACTAGTTTGCTCCAAGACAGTGTTTGATAAGATATGGCAGATTTTAAATTCACCTGCCTTTTTAAGCTCTTGTGTCTTTGTGCAAACACCTGAAATCTCTCATTCCACCCACTGTTCTTCCATTACAGACAAGATAGAAGCATCTCAATTCACATAGTTCAGGACGAGAAGAAGTGACCAGTGCCACAGACTCATCATGAGCCTTCCTCAGCAGCTACCAGCAAATAAAGGTAACTATGTCTAATATAAATTTTACATCTCTTAACACAGTTATAGACCTACTGTTGGAAAAATTCTGTGCTGGAATAATTGTTTAATCTGTCTCTTACTACAGTTTTTCAATTCAAAGAAACAAATTTGTCTTTATGTTGCAGCAGAGCCATAGTAAAGGAAGAGTGACAAATGAGGTAAAATGCACCCAAATGTGAATTGCTGCTTTTGTTACCATTTCCTCTGAAGAGGAGGGGCTGAATTTCAGAACTCTGGAATAACCAGGAGACAGCACAGCTCAGAGATGCTGGAAGGACAAAACACAAGAAGAATGTGGGCATCAGGGGTGCTGAAGGACCAATACTTTTAGCACAGGTAGGCCTTGAATTATCGAAATCTTACTGTGATCCAGATCTTAATTTTGAAAATACAAGGTTCCATCTCTTCATAATTCATCCTGCTAATCACCAAATAGGTTGATGAAGGGGACTATATAATAAAAAAAATTACAATTGCATTTATCTGTCATCTTTCTACAAATACTGTGGGTTTGGGACACCATGGTTAACATGAATTCTTATCTAGATCAGTAGCAGCTCAGGTTGAGAGGAATCCTGTGTAATCTAGTGCAGCCTGCTCAAAGCCAGAGCCTGGTCAACTGTCATGTTCTTCCACTAATTTTTGTTATTTTAGTTGTTTGGATACAAGCTATTTATTCAGTGCACATCTCTTGGGCAGACCTTATGTCTACCTTATTTGGCATTCTATCACCTTCTTGATTTCTGTGATTTCCTTTCCATTGACATATTTTCAGGTACAGTCAGTTCTCAGCTTGACCTATTGACTATCCTATTTACTATAGGATCCTCCTTTCCTTTCTTCCTTTATTATAGCAAGTATTTTGGTCACATTAGTCTGCCATATTTCTTTCTTAAATCCATCTTTTTTAAGTCCATCTTAAATTTTTTTTCAGCAAAGTATTCTATATTTAAAATATTCATTATTAAGACTGGTAAATTTTTACCCACAGAGATAAAACCTATTTTAATTTCTTACTCAAAGTCTGAGATATTTTTAAAAAAATGAATCTAATTACATATTTCTAATTAATTTTCTAGTAGTTACATTTTCTAGGCAGCTGTTTCTGTCCACGGCTCCCAGTGTGTACTGTAGTATATTTCATTACTAAAATGCGCCTGGCTAATATATTCATATGTAAATAATTGTACATATAAATATTTATATTTTATATACATTCCCACATAATGAAAATATTATTGGAAAGACATGGGTTTTTTAAAATAAAAGAAATATATTTTTGTCTGTATATTTGTTTAAAAATTTGTAAGAAAAGAAACTTCCTGATTTGTTAGCATCAGGTCACATGATCTTTTTCTTAAATACAATTAAGAGAAGAGTAAGCAGAAATTACCTCGAGTTAATTAAAATGTACTATTAAGAAGTCTCACTATCAAAGCTAAAAACCCCACCCCTATTAATGAGGTGCAACTTAGAAAGTCGCTTAAAACCCATTGCTTGTTTTCAGTTCTCTGGGAGAACAGCAGAAGGAATTGTTGAGTTACCATTGTGTAGAACTCATTAATAAAAGAGTGCTAATGCACATTCACTACCCTGCTAAGCTGTGCCTTATATAAGTCTGATTCAACTAGACAAATGACCTGCTTCTAAAAGGAGATAGAAACATTTGCAGTAAAACTGTGCTGTCAGATGTGAGGAGGGTATATAGCTCATACAGAAAAGATGTTTATTCAAATTTTTTAGACACAGAAGGTCAAACAAGCTTAGTTAAAAGTCAAGGAAATGAAATCAGCATTTGGGACTAAGTCCTTGTCTCAGTGCATAGGTTAAATGCCCCACCTGTCCTCTTGGGATATCAATGGTCTCTGGGCTGCATTCTTCAATCAGTCCTGGAGTGGTGCAGAAGTAATCTGTGGAGACTGCACAGCTGCTGTACAGAAAAAGTTGATCTGTTACCTCAGGTGTGTGCCATTTCTAGTTCTAGTGGAATTCAGCTCCTTCGGATAGAAATAGGTGCCTTTGTTATGAAATAACATAGGAATTAAACAGCTCCAGAGAAGAATAATAGGAGATAAACTGCACCAGAGAAGGTTCTGTTTTTTTCTTGTTGGGCTGAATAGTCTCTCAGAGCATATCTTTCAACACTGCCATTGATGCTAGGAGAAGAAACCAATTTTATGCACTAGTGATATCTGTAGACCTTAAAACATACAAATATCTTACAAATAGCACTGATCATTTATTCAAGTGATTGCTCTACAATATTTTTTTTAACTTGGCTAACAAGTCTAATACAATGGAACAACAACATACAGCCTGGTTCTGATCTTTTTATCCCATGTAGTTCATTGACTGCAGGGAAATTATTTCTAAATTGCTCCATCAAGCCAAGATTTTCAAATGCATGTTTAAGAAATAGATTTCCTTTTTTTTCACAGAATCATGGAATACTTGAATTTGGAAGGAACCTCTGGAGGTCATCTGGTCCACATCCCCTGCTCAAGCAGAGCCACTTGCAGAAATTGCCCAAGACCATTACCAGACAGCTTTTGAGTATCTCCAAGGCTAGGGACTCCACAAGCTCTCTGGGCAACCTGTTCAGTCAACCCTCACAGTAAAAAAACATGTTTCCTGATATACAGAGGGAACCTCTTGTGTAGTAATTTATCCTGTCATTGGGCACCACTGGAAAGAACCTGGTTCTGTCTCCTTTTCATCCTCCCTTCAGGTATAACACATTGACCTGCTGGCACCCCATAATGGGTACCTTGTAAACACTTCCTTGCTTACTTTTGGAAAGAGGCATAGAAAAATATTTTCAACATTTTGTGTTCAGTTTATGTTCTGCATCTATTGTCTTCCTCATGCTGACATGTTCCTTCTGTATCACATCTTTAAACAATGCTGAAGATAGCAGAGTTTCAGGTTTTGTTGAGTCATCCCACATCTAAAGAAAAGCAAAGGAAGCATTTTCTTGTAACTTTCTGAAAAATGGAAAAATGACACAGTATAATAATGGAACCTCTTTCTTCAAATAGTTGCCAATGCACCCATATTCCATACTACACTCACGCTGCAGAGGAGAGACCTAATCGCTGTTCTTCACATTTGTGTGGTTCTCCTTCAACTCCAGGCTTCCATACACCCACAATTATACAAGTTCATGACTATATGAAATCAAACAATTTCATACACCTTATTAGAATACCTTCAGGAATTGTGCTAAGGTGCCCTAACAGAAGATGTCACTTTTTCCCACTCTAATGATTTCTTATGGCAAAGAACAAGTTGGACAAGTTGTGCTGATTGCATGCCAGAGGATGAAGAGTTCTCCTCCCACTTGTGGCTTTAGGCAGGCCATGCAAAAAATTGTGAAGTGGGTTTTACCTGTACCCAAAGTGATATTTTCAGCTGCCTACAAGATCCAGGCAATACAGCTTTGGGCATGTGGTGCAAGAGGAAAAGTAGTTCAGCTCTAGTGCCCAAAGCAGAACAAAACTGCTGTGAAATGTGAAACACATTTCAATGATCTGGTTCTGTATCTGTACCTCCTTAATTACAATCAAGGAATCATAATGACAAGCTGACATTTAGATTTGTGTTTCTGAACTGATGATATTCTTCAGTGAAAATATACAGGTCCATCTTTTTCAGCTGTCGGTATTTGACTCTGTATTTTATTTAGAGCTCTCCATGTCTATTTCCCCAGTTCCCAGTTCCTGTAGATTAGTTCTACTAGAATACTAGTAGAAATACATCCTGTCATTTCTGCTAGTAGCTGTATGGATGTGTGCTACTGTTGCGTGATTATGAATGTGACCCCGAGGCAAGTGTCATGTGGCTTTTTAGGAATGCAGCATAAAATGCAAGTATGTGAGGAGCTACAGTAGACAGTGAAATTTACTGGGAGGAGATGCCACAAAATGTTATGAAGTACTCCTAGCTTAGTTTAATATTTCTTCTGCGTTCTCCCACACAGTGTTCAGAACAAGTTAAGTGACATGAAGGATATTGCACATTTTTTAAAACAGATGGAGGACATCACTTTTATGGATTTGAACAATTCATTAAAAGTTAGTTTCTGTTAAGATTCATCATGCTGTGATTTTTTCTCACATCTTGTCTTCCTAGTCCAGGCTGATTCTAATCTAAGTAGGGGACTGAGGAAGTCCTCTCACTGGCCCACCAGTTGATGTCTGCACCACCCTCTCTTCAACAGAGAAATAAGAAGCCTGCAGAAGGAATATAAATTGTGCTCCCTCTGTGCTCAGTGCTGCTGTTGATGGAGGACACATGATGCCATTTCATGATGGAGGAGATAGGCCACATTCATTCAGGTATTGTAGAAATGTGTTTTCATCCTCAACATTCCCCACATTAATGGGGAGATTTGAGCATAATAGGTTAGTGCACATGTATTTTAGACAATGAGAACTGTCTCTGGAAAGACTTAGCAAGGCTCATTCAGGATTAGGAAGGACTGTTGGGTGTATAACAACAGGACGGGGCACCACAGGCTGTATGTGCCAGTCCAGGCAGTTTGTTTCTGCCTGGCCTCTTCATGCAATCCTCTCCCTCTAGAGAGATGTCATCTTTCTCTGTGTAAACAGTCCTTTCCATTATATGATCAGCCGTGTATCCATAACATAGCCAGAATGTTATGCTGGTTCCTTGACAAGGCATTCTTCTGCATGTTCAGACATAAAAGGTTGGGAGCCCCAAGGCCGTTTGCATGCTCCATTATATGAATGGGGACAGGTCTGTCTCGTGATAGTGGAACCCATGCTTTTGTAGAGAAATGAGAGGTTCATGAAAGTGTACACTGTTCACGTGAATTTGCACATGCCTGCAGACTGATGGGGGCGATGACAGGCACCTGCAGTTTGATTACAGGGTGGGTGCACATAGGGATGTGCAGGGCAGGGATGAGCTGTAGTGTACAGGAGTCACACACCTTCATGAGAGCTTCATTAACATGAAAAGTTGGATACCTGTGTTCTAGGTCACTCATGATATATAATCTCCATATCAGGGAATTTATATGGTAAAAATCTGAAGTTTTTGAGATTATAGATATAACTGATGAAGAATTATTGTTATTTAAGACCAAAATGACTATTCAGAAATTAATGGATTGGATGCCAAAACACTTCTATCACAGATGCAAGTAATTTTACAAATTATGTGATTTGCCTGTCCCATGGGAAAGATAACGTAATGAAGGAGCCAGGAGAGAGTCAAAGTAGTGGTTTCAGCTGTGGATATGTGGTCATGGAGCAGGGCCGTGAGGTCCCTTTCCATTCTTCAGTAGCTTTGGAGCTCAAAAGTTATAGCACTGGGTAAGTAAAGTTTTGAACAACCTTCCTCAACACTCAACAAGTCTCTGGTGCTGGTGCTCACAATCAGCCCATCTCAAAGGCTTTCTGCAAGAACATGGTCACAATGCTTAACATATATTTTATACTCAATGTACTATTCTATTTCTAGGACTAAGTTACTCCTTTATCCTGTAGGATTAACTAAAGTTCATATGCCAACAGTGCTTGTCAACAAACTACCCTATTCCAATCGCCACAAGGAGCAACTTTTTAGGCTTATTCTATGCTGGGTTTGGTGAGTTGCTGCCTTGTCAGATCCAAAGAAACAGTGCCAAAATCTAATGCCCTTTAATACTTGCACTGAAACTCAACTGTGGTACATCTACAAATATTTCCCAGTTTATTATTTTTCTAATATATGAGCTTATCCATGCACCACACATATTTGTAGTGCTATAAAGAAATACTGCTGGACAACTTGATTCAATTTGCTCACTGATTTTATTTTCCTTGGACTTCAATGGCATTTAGTTGTGTCTCTGCTGATCAGCTTGATGTTTAGCTCCATGCAGCGTTATGTTTTATCTTGGCTCCAAATATGTTCTCAAATTAACATGATGGTGCAGATGGATTCTTGTCTCAGAGCCATATGATTGATTTCATCTCTGATATTCTGCTCCATCAACATACAAGGAATTAGTTCTGACATCAAAGGGCAATCTGTTTACATTGGAAGTGCAAAATATTGCGCTAAGCAATGCAAAACAGATTGAAAGAGAGAATGGCACTGCCACTGCTTTTTTGAAACAAAACACAAACTTTTTAGGAAAGCCATATACTCTCTTCTGTAAAGCAATTATCTTAAATGCTGAGAACATAAGAACATCTGTAATGAGTCAAACTAAAGGTCTGTTTGGTCTTCTGTATGTGCAAACTAGTGGCCAATTTAGGATGCTAGAGATATGAATGGGGAGAGCAAATGGTGATATACTTCCCCTCTTGAAGTCTTTCCAAAAGAAAAATTCTAGAGGATTTCCAGAAAGTGGACCAACAATAATCATGGTAAATTTACACAGGTTACAATTTATCAGCCACTCAGAATAGATTTTAAAGTATTTTGGCAGTAACCACAATACAAAGCATTAACAAAAATTGCACTAGAGCTTGTAAATTAATACAGATTTAGAATATTTTTTTTTTTTTTTCAAATCAGAGAAATTCTGACAGAAAGAATAGTTATCTTCCATTTTGTTTTGGAACATAAATAGTGTTGCATTCATTTTGATTCAGAAGGTTGTCTTTTGTACTTGTCATTGTAAAAGATGAAAATAAATAACAAAACAAAATGTAATTCTGACCTTGACACTTGAAATCAAAAAGGGTTTGTTTTACATTTGAGGCAGAAAAGATTTTATTTGATGACATAAATTACTTACTCTCTTACACTTCTCTGTTTAATATAGTTTCTTTTGATTGATGTAAAATAATTATAATAATAGCATCCCTTGACAAAAAACCCAAGACTGAAATGGTGAATGTGAACTAGACTGACAGAGAAAGAATACAGCAATAGGCCGGACAATGCATAATTCCTTTGGGTAATATATAGCCTTCTGTCATGTAGCCATATATATATGCAATATATAGCCCATTTGCATTGAAGACCTTTCTTTTGTGTTTTACATTCCTCACAAATAATGAATTATCTGTTTTAGTCAGCTCTTGGTACTGAGTTGTTAATGAAAATTCAGTTTCAGAAGTAGAAAATGCTGTAGTGGGAAATATTTGTCTAGTGGAAACCATAGAAGTGTCTTGACAGGCCGAGAGAGTTGAAACTGTTCAGCCTGGAAAAGAGAAAGTTTTGTAGAGACCTTATAGCACCTTCCAGTATCTTAAAGGGTCCACAAAAGAGTTGGTGAAGAAGATTTTACAAGGGCATGTAGCGATGGCACAAGGGTGAATGGCTTTAAACTGTATGAGTAGGTTTAGATTAGTTATTAGGAAGATATTCTTTACTGTGAGGTGAGGTGAGGTACTGGAATGGGTTGCCCAGAGAAGCTGTGGATGCCTTGTCCCTGGAAGTGTTCAAGGTCAGGTTGAAAGGATATCTGAGCAACCTGGTCTAGTGGCAGGTTGGAAGGTCTGTCCAGAGCAGGGAGGTTGGAACTAGATGACCTTTGAGGTTTCTTCCAGTTCAAAACATTCTATGACAAACTTTGTTTCTTTGTGTGTACTGGCTCCAGCTTCTTTGAGAACTTAAATCTGTTTTAGGGACTTTGTGGAATGCAGTTAAAGAGTGTCCAATGGAGCTCCGTGAGGATGGTGGAGGGCCTTGAGGGGAAGCCGAGTGAGGAGCAGCTCAGATCACTTGGTCTGTTCAGCCTGGAGAAGAGGATACTGAGGGAACACCTCATTGCTGTTTTCCACATCCTCATGTGGGGAAGAGGACGGCAGGGACTGATTTCTTCACTCTTCGTGACCTGTGACAGGACTCAAGGAAATGGCATGAAGCTGTGTTGGAGAAAATTTAGTTTGGACATCAGGAAACCGCTTTTCACCCAGAGGATGGCTGAGCGCTGGAAAAGGCACCCCAGGGAAGTGGTCACAGCAACAAGCCTGACAGAGTTCAAGGAACCTTTGGACGATACTCTCAGGCACACAATGTGACTCCTGGTGGTGTCCTGTGCAGGATCAGAAGTTGGACTTGATTATCTTGATGGGTCTCTTCCAACTCAGCATATTCGATGATTCTCTGACATTGAGAAACTGATATTTAGATTAAAATCAGAAATATAAAACCTGCTAAAGCCCAGGTTGCATCTAAATATATATAAAAATACAAGTAATATTGCATTTAGATGGACTAACATTAGTTGCAGATAGTTTCTGCCAGGATGGATTTCCTCTGAAGAGATTTCAGAGGCATTTGTGTCTTTGATTTTGAAATAGGATCTATAAAGCTTTGTATCCAGAAAGATGGCAATTCTTCCTCAGTGGACCATCCCTGCATATACGCTGCAGGTGCAGCAAATGCAGGACTGTGCTGCACAGGTGCAGTGCAGTCAGGTACAAGGTAGAAGTTTCTACAAACTTCAGGCACAGCCTGTGGGAGTCTTTGGTCACCCTCAGTGTCAGGATATGCTTTCTTGTGTTCAGATGTCCTGTGTCTTTTTTTCTAGTGGTAAATTGAACTTGAACAGACTGCACATCACGTAATGTCCCCTTCACTTTTCCACAAAATGGCAATTATGTAAGTTAATTAAAATGCCTAAGAAAAATCTCATCTTTCTGTCACACTGTCCTAGAAAGCCCAGCAGGAGCTCTGCCCGCTGGCTGGGACTGTCCCTTCTTAGACCAGGGTCATGAGCAGAGTTTGCAGCAGATATTCTAGGAGCTGGTATTGTGAGTGTTTGTGTTTTCCTGTGGCATCTTTCATGTGCCAGAAATACAGCTGTTTTGCAGCACAGTGCTTCCTTCCTTCCAGCAGTAAGCACCTCTGAACTGTACCTTTCAAGCCTTTGCATTAAAACAAGGCCTCCTACTCAGAGTAGCTAATAGTTCAGGTCATAATATGATCAGTCAAACAAAAGATGTTTAAAAGCTTTCCTGTATCATGTGACTTAAGGAAGTGCATTAGCTGAGTAAATACCTTGTTGATTTGTTTTTCCATTAGCAATGAGTGATTTCTTTCTAAGTGCCCTATAGTACTGCTTTCTGGGAATAAAGCTATATTGATAAAGAGAACGGGATGTAAAGGAAATATTGTACCCAAAACCAGGGTACACTGGTTTCTCTGGTTTTATATCCTTTAGATATGACATAGCTTTGTTGCTTTTTCTTCCTTTATCTCCAGGTCAAAGGAGACATGCTGTACATTATAACAGAGGTACTATTTTCATTTTCTCACCATCTATACTAAGCTATATATATATATATTTATTATACAGCTATGCCTGTAAAAAAGACAAATTCATCTTGGGACTGTCTGCTGTGTGACATGTTATATAATTTGATGTATATTTATTTGTATCCCTCTATTGCAAAGAATGGCAGTTTTCACCAAAAGAGAACAGGCATTAATTTTCATTTGTTTAGGGATCCAAGATGTATCTGAGCAAATAATCTCCCTCACTGTTTGCTTCAAGATTGAGAACAGGAAATACAGAATTGGGATGGAGAGTATGACAAAGCACGTGGCAGTGTAAGTTAATCTTTTAGAATCAAGTTTGTCCCATGATAGACAGTGCTTGAAATTTTCATGCATTTATGCTTTTCTGATATGTTAAGAAGTAAGTATATATGTGCTGCAAATTGATATTCAGCGGATTTGTTAGTATGCAGATCTTTGCAAGATAATCAAGAGAGCGCTTAGAAAGTATTGCGATAATAAATTTCTTAGAGCAGATGTTCCTTAGCAGATTTTATCTGTGTCATTTCAATGATAAATCCTTCTGACTTCTTAACCTTTAACTACAGTTGCACACTTACATTTGATTGTGAGAAATAAAAGAAACTGAAAAGAATTTTATAAAATGAGTGTAATTTATCTGGAGGTCACTGAGTCTATGATAATGAAAAAAATTGCCCCTAAAATTTACCATTAGGAGGAAAAAAAGGTTAGAAACTATGCCAAACTGTTAGTAAAATGATTGCAACTTACATTTTGAATTATAGAAGTTCTTGCTAAAATTTCTTATAATTTATTATGCCAAAGATATAAATCTAACTTTCCTAAGTTATACTGCCCCCTGTACACTCTTTATTGAGTTTTAGTCTTTGTTTCACAGATGGATTCAGTGTGGGATTCTTCTCTAATTTTAACTGTATAAAATTAAGGTATATATACCAAAATAGTCATCAAGGCTGTCTTCATAATTTGTAGAGAAAACTTAAACTACAGAAAAACTCTGTGTGCTTTAGAGACCTGTCTTAGCATGGGATTAGTCATATCTGGAGTTGCGTAAGTATCCCATTTGCTGTGGCTTAGTGCTGGCACAACCATAGGCATTAATCAGTTTTGGCATTTGTCCTAGCTACAGGCGTTGTCCACAGGAGGAAAATTTGTTCCTTTGCTTGGATTCTGAGCTATAGTGGGCTCAAATCCCTTTCTGCCCATGGATGTCCTTGGTGAATAAAGATAGACCTACCTCGATCTTTGAAGTAATGAGAATTACTTACCAAAATACTATTGGAAAAGCAAGCATTATTGTCCTTGTGCCTTCGTCAAGTGCAAATTGTAACAATATTTATTCCCTTCCTCCCACCTTAAACTGAAGCTCAGTAGATTAAGTATTGAGAGTTACCTAGACACTGTTACTACATATTTGCTAGAAAATTAAATAATGTCAGGGAATATTATTAACGTTCATGTCAAATGGTCTGGCCTGGTCATGAACTTAAAATAAAACTATTTCTCTCTTCAACAGAGTGGCAAATGTCCTGTCCTTGGCTTGTGTTACCCAGCTTTTGCTGAGGATTCCTTGAGAGACTGTAGTTGGAACTGGACAAAACCGCACTAGAGATTATTCAAATGGCATGGAAAATGGCATTTTTCATGTCAGGAACATTCTCTGGTGAAGTGGATTAGCCCGAAACAGCAAGTCAGACCCACAGAGCTGCTCACTCACTGCACCCTTGTGGGATGGAGGAGAGAATTGGAAGAATAAAAGTATGAAAACTCACTAGTTAAGATAAAGACAGTTTAATAGGGAAAGCACAAGCTGTACACAAACACAAAGCAAATCAAAGAATTAATTCACCATTTTCCATGAGCAGGCAGATGTTCAGCCATCACCCGGAAAGCAGGGCCCCATCACATTTAACAGTGACTTGGGAAGACAAATACTATCGCTCTGAATATTTTCCCCTACCTCTTCTTCCCTCAGTTTTATTTACTGAGCATGATGCCACATGGTGTGGGATATCCCGGTGGTCAAGTGAGGTCAGCTGTGTTCCTTCCCAGCTTCTTCTTCACCCCCACCCTCCTCACTGGTGAAGTGGGTGAAAAGCAAAAAAGACCTCGACTCTGTGCCCAGCAATACCTAAAACATCCCTGTTTTATCAGCACTTTCTAACACAAATCCAAATCACAACCACATACCAGCTACTGTGAAGAAAATTAACTCTACCCCAGACAAAACCAGCACATCTGGTGTTGTTTTATTTGAACAGTTGCTTGTGGTGATGGAGGACATATAAGTCCTTAAAAAAGAGGAGCTTTTTTATGCTCATATTGGCAAGTAGAGCTATGGGAACTTATTATTTAAAAAATAGAACTCTGAGGAACATCATCTAAATGAAGAGATATCGATGAAACTTTGTTCAGTGTTTTCTGTGACACCAGGAGTCATTAAGTATAGCTTGTAGTGTTCCACAGTCTGGATGCTTTTCCACTGTACACTGTGAAAAGAGAAAAGTGGAAAAATAAGCAGAAAGATGTGCATTCTTTGTTTTTCCACCACTTCAGGATAATGATGGAGAAAGAAGAAACAGTAGGAAATCAGGTAGAAAATTTTAGGGTTTTCCAGGCTTCAGCTTCTCTTTGGCTTAGAAAATCCTTGGAGCGAGCAGGAGCTGGACTACAGCCATCACAAAATGGTTGCAATGATGTTGCTAAAACAATGTATAGCTGCCAAGCCATTCTTGAATATTTCTCATCTGCATTCCACAGACACAGCTGAGCTAATGTGAAATATATATCTTATAGTCTTTATTCTTTCCCAGAAAATGCATATATCGGGAAATGTAGGACTAGGAAACAGGGTTTTCTTGGGGAAATCAATTAGAAAACCATGGTGGCTATTTTTTAACTATGCTGGGAGAAAGGAATACATGTAGGGAAAAGAACAGTGAGGACAAGTTCATATCTGTTCTGTCCTTAGAAGGTGTTTTAGACAACCAAGGCTGAAAAGAATATAGACATGCCTAAAGTTATTTGGTGTCTCTCACTGGATATTTCAAGGTTTCACTCTGAATGAACCTGAAATGCAGTCAAAACTTGTTTACCATCAAACCCAGAAACAAACCCTGTCAACAGCCTGAGCTGCTTCAAACAAACAGCACCAGTTTATAGGTTCATAAATATCAGATGCAGTGCTTTGAAAACTGTATTGAGCAGTCCCAGATTCCATGGTGGTAGCTGAGAAAAGATTAAATGAGTAATGGGGAAAATTCCAAGTACTTGTTTTTATGGGGAGAAATCCCTTGGGCGGCAAAACAAGAAGACAATATAAGCATAATTTGTCCACAGTATGTTAAGGAAAAATTTAACCCACGCCTAGATTTCTTTTTGTTCTAAGAGAATGAGGTGACTCCATGACAATAAAGTTCCTGAAATAGAAGAGACAGCCAACACATTAGGGTGTAAGTCAGGGCTCATCCAAAGAATTAATATATTTTTCTAAGCTTCAGGACTTATTTTCTGACTTGTTAATAACATAAGCAATATGCCTTTTTTTTTTTTGGCTGTGCAGCAGATCTGAAAATAAGAGCAAATTGTACATCAAGATACAGTCCAAGTTGGGATGGGTGCAGGAATGGTTGAATTGTTCCTGAACAGTGTTTTAGCAGCTTATGCTTCTATAAGTGCCGCTGCTGTCACTGCCATGAGACTTTTTCAGCTGGCTTGAACTTATTAGAACAGGGTATCAGAAGTCCAGGAAGAGCCTTCCTTCTCTGTCATGACCAGACTGAATTATAGTTATTTGTCTACTTCCATATCTAACAGCTTTTGCAACATAATTTTTGTAGGTAGGTACTTTACAAGCTCTTCTAAGAAAAGTTTAGAATCTAGAGAGGACTTTTTTTGGTTGTTATAAGGTAATTACAATTTCATGCCATAATTTTCACTGGTTTTATTGTCTGTGGTTCACTGTATTTTACATTCTCAATGTAAATCCATCTGTCTTCAAATAAACACTTTCTTGATCACCTTTGCAGTAGAAGATTTGAAGAGGCAGAAAATATTGCTAAATTGAAAATATGAGGCCTTTTGGATGCAAATTTCTTTGGCTTCAGGTTAGTTTCAAGATGACTTGTGTACAGGCTTGTAGTAGAAGTCCCAACTGAGGCTGTAGTTCAAGGATTTGATTTGATTCTGATGGGTTTCCTGAATAGTTCTCCACTGTTGTTGTTGTTGTTTTGTTTTGTTCTGCATTTTTTTTTTTTTGGGGGGGGGGGGGGGGGGGGGAATTCTTTGGTTTTAAATTTAAATTTTTTAAAAAAAATTTACTTGCATGTTAAATTTTATTTCACAGCTTGCCCAGGTTTTGTAGCTATGCCAGAAGTAGAACTAGGGGTTAGACTTAGATCTTGGGTTAGCTTTAGAGACAGAGAGTCTGGGAAAGGGTGAGGTAGAAACCATGTCCTGTTTTGCAGAGACAGTGGAAGTTACTCTCTGAATTACTTCCCCTGTTAAAGTTCTTCAGTCTGGTGAGATTCATGGGTGTCATAAACTGAAGTATGCTACACTCAGCATGCTTTCACTCTAGTCTATGGGGCTATTCAGTATGAAAAAAGGCAACTGACTGATATTGTGTAATTCATAAGCAACTATAGCAGTGACGATAAGAGTGGGGCTGTAAATAATCAAAGTAAATGAGAAGGCAAAATGCTCTAGAGCTTTTCTCACCTCACAACACAGAAGTGAAGGGCAAGGGTAAAGCAGTTTGCTCTACTTGTGGAAACTTATTAACTGATTCATTGAGAAGCAAAAGCTAGTGAAAGGGCACCTTCCACATCAGTATTTGAAGCAGGTTGTAAAAGCATTTTTAATGAGGATGAGACCTAGGTAGAAATAAGGCTTCATTTTTCCTGAGAAATCATCAAGCAGGATTGCACGGCTCATCACATAGTGCAAAGAGAGCTCTTTAGGCAGGAAGCAAGTTTGCATGACTCCTTGCAGAGATGCAGACACGAGCCAGGCACAGCTTTGTCACTGTGCTGCATGTCACAGCCTCCTTTTAACGAGCTGGTCTTAGCAAGAAAAATGTTTGTCCATCTAAAGCAGGACTGCTATTTTGGGCAGCACTTAAACCCTATCCTGGGTCGTGTAGTTGTGCTGTAGTCTAGCCTGCCAGCTGCAATGCCATCCTGCCAATGTGTTTTAGTGTGACTTTGGCATGCTGCTTGAGCTCTGACCTGATTGTAAACTAGAGATAAAATAAGGTACCTCTGTGCAGTCAATCATTCATGTTGTTAAATTACTGCTTAAATATTGCTAGGGGCAGTATACATTTTGCCAAATTATGATAAAAATCATCTCGTGATAGCTACCAGTTCCTGTTCTATTAGTGGCTGCAAACTTCGGTATTGTTAATCCATTTGAAAATGTTTGTTTGCATTCCTGTGTGAGTCAGAATAGAGCAAGGGTGAGAGTTTGGCTCAGAAGCTTGCTTTTTTCCTCATGCATGAGCAAGAAAGGATGTCAGGAGAAAGGGGGAGAGGGAGATTGTAAGTTAGGAAGATAACTACCAGCACATCACGTCAAATGAATAGTTCAGAGGTACCTAAGCTAAGGTGCCTCAGTCATGATTGGACTTTGAATCAGTTACAGATATCTCAACCTTAACTGTGTTCCTTATAGTTTGTTTTGGATAAAATTTAATAGTGCAGCTATCTTACGTGTCTCACAATGATACGTAAGAAATTTGCCATGGTCTGTAAAGATCTCTGATACATGACAAAAGTCTGTTACAGAACTGCACTATATTTGAAATCATTGGTCTGCTGTAGACATTTTCCTAGCTATTATTAGTGTGTGCTGAAAACCATCGTACAGACCTGTTTCTTTATGGAATACAGTGTCACAAGCACATTTAAATTTTATTCCTAAAATAATCTAATTTTGAAGTATTCAGATATTATTTTGTTTAATTTTAAAAGTTTAGCACCAAATTTCTAACATTTTTAGAGGTAAAATAATCAGTGTATTTAAAAAGTAAAATTTATTCTTTTTAAGTGCTCTGTGATAAATCACCTGCTGTTACTCAGCTACCACAGCACAACTTGCTCACCCCTGTTCTATATTTTTCCATTTTTTTCCCCAACCAACATTATGCAACAATCAAGTATCTAACAAATAAGGTCGCTGATTCACGGTATATGAGTGAATTAGAGCCTCTTTGGCCTCACCTTCACATCTGCAATTGCTTTAAAATTTTTACTGGGAGGGCACACATATCCCAGGAAGAGATTTGTTCGACTTGTCATTCACGTAAGCTTCCAGAGCCAGTGCACGTCAGGAGTCACAGGCATTTATCATTTCCTGTACACCTTAAGCAAAGATAATGCAATATTACTAAGGAGTGTTGGTTATACAGCAAACATTCCAGCTTGCATTGAGTCAGATTGACTGATACAGTTTCGTTAGATTTCAAACTAGTTTTCTTTCATAATGAAAAAAATTGCTCAATGAATTAATCCAGTGGTGTATCTCTGTACACCCAAATTAATTTCTGATTTAATTCCACTGACGTTGCCCAGCTCACACTATGGAAAAATTTGGCTTGTTCGGTGTAGTCTGTCACTATTTTCCAGATTAATTTTAATGGAATTGCCACGATATCTTGCTTTGTCTTTTTGCATTATAACAATGCACTCAAAGAATAAAATATAGCATTGCAGGGATAAACAACTGGGATTAATATGTGTATCCAATGTATGCAGAAAATGTTGGCATTTCACTGTGACTGCAATGGAAAAATTTTATAATATATCAGTAACTGCAGGATTTCATTTTTAAATTTTGCTTTTAGCTTTTTTTGTATGATATCATGTAAAGATTTTAAGTCTGTACTCCAGGAAAAGCTTGGGTCTACAGACTTTAGCCAATTTAGAATGCAAAAAGGAAAGTAATGTTAATATTTATATTTTAATCAATGTTTTGGGGGGAAGGAAAAAAATATGAAGAATTGCCAGACTGAGTTCTATTGATTCTCTCCTTTGACAAAACCAGAGTTTTATGCTTTCTCAAAATTAAATATACAGCATTAGTAAAACTGTGACTCCCACTGTGAGCCCTGCAAAGTAACATGTCTTACAGATCACTAAGGAATGGAGAACAGGAAAAAGACTTCCCAGTACAGTCTCTTTGGTTTCCCTCAGCTCAGGGGTTAAAGGTGTGCTTTATGCTCAGCCTTACCTTTTTGAATCATCACACTGACAACATTTTGTACTCTTAGCAGAGGAGTAAATGAAAGGCAATAAATATTCTGGCCAGTTTTCTGTAATCTTTAGAGCAATACTGGAGTGGACTGGATGGACTATGAGGCCCTGTTTCATGGGCATGGTGCTTTCACACCTGTGGGACAGCAACACCTATCATGTCTCCACCATTTTCATTCACTAGCTGGCTAATGATCTTTGTCATTAAAACTGTCCATTTCTTACTAAATCAGCCCTGGAACTTCATCTTCTCTTTTTCATTCCATGAAAATGTGAAGCAGTTTAGCTGTAGCAGCTTGCAAGGTAATCAGGGTCATCTGGCAGTCACTTGGTCCAAAATGTCTCTGTCAGTGCTGTTGACTGCTAAGTACTGCAAATTACACTGTATTAGAGAAGCACATGTTTAGCTTTGAGACCTCTTTAAGTACAAATTTTATTGGTTGTTTATTTAATTTTTCTTTCATAGAGTTCATAAAAATGTTGTCAAAAGGCCAAGGTAGGACATGAGACTAGGGAGTATAAATTAATTTTTTTAATTGAGAAGTATGAATGTTTTTATGTAGCCATATGTATTATAACATCCTCCTCATGGAAAGGGTGCAATAATAGAGAATGATTAATCACAGGGAAAATAGCATTCCGTCATCCTTCTCCCAAGAGGTACGTTACAAAGTTTGTGCAATATAGCTTTCAAAACCAAACCATCAGTATTTACTTTCTGGTATCTCAGCTAATGACAGAATGAATAACCATCACGTGAACAAAGAGCAATCTGTTTGCTTTATAAACAACGTAATTTCAGCTACTTATGAAATAATGAAATCTAACACCTAACAGTAGCATCAAGTAAATATGACAACCTACATTTTTGAGCAGTGTGTGAGAAGGAAGAAGTAAACTGTAGATTGCATGTTAATCCCTATTGTAAAGATGAATACTATTTGCTTCATAGGGATGATTCATGAGACCCCATAGTTGTACACACCTGGATGTGTGACGCTTGCAGAGTTTCTGTACTCCAGTTAATTGAGGCATGAGTATTCTTTTCCTGCCTTCTTCACTCTGCTTTTATGTGTCTGGTCTGTTCTCTACTTGCTCACAAAGGCAGCTCACATTGTCTGCCATCCTGTGGGCTCACATACTGTGCAAAATAACACGCAGACTGCATTTGTATCAAACTTGTTTTTTCCCTCTCAAAATAAGTACTCACATAGCTACTCTTACTGCAGGTTCTTTTTCCTTTGTGCAGGTGTGTGTAATGTGACTCTTATGGATATCTTTTTGGTCTTTCTTAGCGTAAGTCTTGTGCCTTCCTCTCTTTTTCATGCAGGGTATTACAGTGCTCATTCCCATTTCTTCCTTCATTGCAACTCTAAATATAATCAGCCATGAAAGTAGCTATTGAGCTTTATTGTTACCAGCACAGTGAGATTAATAAGTGGTGAATATACTGTGCTTTACTAAAATGATGCCTTAAATTGGCACATCTCCCAGGACAATTGGGAGTTCTGAGAAACCCCAGTGTTTCCTGTTACTCCTTCCATGGTAGTATGGGTCTGCATTGATTTTTCCAGTAGTCTGTGCCAAACAGGAACAATTTACCTCATAGAGAGGTAATAAAATAATCTTTACAAGAAGTTAATAGAGTAAAGTGGGTCAGAAACTGGATTTGTGTTTGTGTGGGAGAGAGGATATGATAGCATAGTATCTTTCAGTAAAATTCTACATTAAAAAAAATTTACTGTCATTTGGGATAATTTACTGTCATTTGGGATAACTGAAACTGAACCAATTTCATTTCAAGAAGTTGTTATTTATTATTATTTCAATATAGTAAAAATTTTTCCATTCAAAGTTTTCCTTTGCTTACCTCTGACTTTTAATAGAACACAGCCTCATATATATTAAGTATGAAAACAGCATGAAACATTTTTAACATTGTTAAAATAAAATTGTTTCCCATTTCTGGTATGTTTTGAGAAAGTTGAGATAGTTTTTTTCAACTTCTTCTTATTCAACATGTAATTGAAAAGAATTCATTCTTATGAAAATTATCAGATTATTAGTTTTCTCAGTGGAATTAATTCTCAGTGGCTGTGATCCACACTAGAGACTACCCAAGTAATCTATGTTTTGAAATCTATCTCCTAGGTTCCAGGCTATACTACTTTTTTTTCTCAGTCACAATATTAATCCTAAATTAGGTGTACATGTCATCACAATATTTTTTTGCTCTTAAGTTTTAAAAAAATAGACACAGAAAAGAGCAGGTATAACCTAGGTTTATATCCTCAGTTCTCCAGTGGCTATGTGAGTATCTGCTCTATTTCTTTTTACTGCTTTGTCAAGAAAAAATGCATAAAAATTGCAATTAAGGGAAGAGTTTGTCTTTGGTTCCAGAGCTGCTTTTTCTTTTACTGGGTTTGTGAAGGTTTAACTCTTCTGAAAATAGTTTTAGGAGACTTCAAAGTGGAGACTAAGTGAAAAGTGTTGAGGTGAGCAATTAATTTTCTAAGAAAATATGAACACAGGAACATTTTCAGACATTAACTAATAAAAGCAATAAACCCTTCTGTTTGCTCAAAATGTGGTTAAATCTAATTTTATTGACAGTGATTGCAGTATTATTACATGGGAGCTGTGACTTTTTTCTTCATGACTTCGTGGAGTTTGATTAATTCCTTTGCTATCATAAAAGTATATTTAAATGAGAGGAGACTGCAATGCCTGTGTTAGTGTAATTGTCATATTCTGAGCGTGAGTGGCATTGGAAAGAAGCAAGAAAGTCAGTCAGCTCAAGAAGTCTCACTGTGAAGAAGAAACAGAGCATTAATCTATTTTCTGATTGTTTTTTAAATCCAGTAGAAAATACTCTCTGAATGCCATGCCTAGAAAGCAGTATGTCAAGCCTCCCAAAAAAAAAACTATGTGTGGCATCTTATCCACATCTAATGCCTTTTTAAGTCTGTTGCATGTCCAGTTAGCATGGGAGACCATGAAAAGTTATCATTTGCTAGATTTCCTTCATGGACTCTTGGAGTTGCTTTTTTGTTTGTTTGTGGGTTTTTTAAATGCAACCTAGTTTCTGTGTCCTGCCTTGAATGGATGCATTAGCTTTGTTACTAAGTTGCATAACTCTAGACCCGATTGCAGCTGGATTTAAAGGTATGGCTGAGAAATCATATTGCTCTTGTAATTTATTATGAGTCGTGTAATTGCCATGCATTCCATGCCTTAACATTTCAAATAAATTAAAAACATTTTCCAACTCTTTTCAGGAATGGAGGGTATTGAGATAAGATGTGTATGAAAGGCAGCTCTCATATGAACATTCCAGTACTACTGGCATGTTTTTTTTTCATCTGGACACAAAATCCTTCTAGAGCACAAAGGCTCTGCAGGTCAATATAATAAGCAAAGTAATTTTACTCCTCCTACTCTATATTAAACACCTGATTACAGATGCTGTGTTAAGCGGTCTGTGGTCATGATGCCAAAAGTTCAGCTAAAAATCAGAGATTCAGCTTGTATGTGTAGACATGACTACATTTAATCTTCTGAATATGTATTACTTTAGTTCAGTAGAGGCTGCTACAAGTATCCATAAGCACACTCAATCCTGAAGAAGAGGCAGAAAATTATTAGTTTTCCTTCCATAAGGCATTTTCTGATAATATTGCAGTGTCTGAGACCTGTGAGGCCACCCACTGTTAAGTTTTTCATAGTGACCTTTTCCAAGCTATTCTCACTGCATCCAAGCTTGGACAAAGTGTTTGGTTGTAAACATTTTTTTTGCACTTGTGAGTAGTATTGGGTTGTACAAGTAAAAAGGTGTTAAAAGACTTGGCTCATCAGAATTTCCATGGAGCTGGTGTTCCTTCTCAGCTGAAAGGTGGATTCTGTTAAAATACTTCTGAGGAAAAAGAAATTACATTCAAATCAAAATTTTCCACAACTAGTTCATACCCTGCTGAGTTAGGTGGCAGTGATTCATAGGTTGCTGGTGGTGTATGACAGTAAAGTCTATTACAGTGCTCAGTAGTAGGATAAATGCAAATAGTGATGATGATAGAATTCATGGATGGCTTTTTATCAAAGAACCTCTATACATTTTGCAAATGTTGCGTCAAACCTTAAGATGAATTGGCTGCATATAGACAAGCCATAATAAAAGGGAGGGGACACAGGAGGTTGGCAGCATGCCACAAAACAGTCCAGCTGTTTGAACTTCTAGCCCTCATTTCCAAAGTCTCCATCCAGCACTAAGACAGCTGAAGGGAAACTTCCCATATCTTCAGGCCAGAAGCACAACAGGCTGATTGCCCAATAAGATCTGCCCTTAGCCTTATTTATCAAAGGATGGATGGAAAATGAGATTTTAAGTGCTTGTAAAATATTTTAATACCTTAATACCTTTCTTAAAAGAAAAGTGTATATACGTGTGTAAGCAATTGTACGCATACCCTGATGTGAAGTCATGCATGACTTTATTCTAGGGTAATTAATATTTTTCTGGAGATCAGAAACGTCTTGCAGGAATCCATTCAGAGTTCGTTCTTCTGATCAAACAGAATTCACAGAAGTCTTTTAGAAGTAACAATAGAAATTTAAAGACAATAGGCATAACAGAAAGTTGGTAACAAACAAACTGTCATCTAGCAAATAAAATGATGAAATGAGTAGTCACTGAGCTTATAAAGCAGCAGGTTCTAAAACACATCAGATATTTTGCTCTGAAAATTTACACATATTTTGCCCATGTAAACAAAACTTTATTGATGTAAAATTAAGTGTTCCTATGGAAATCCACTTAAATGCCACCATGGATATCAGATCTATGTCTCAATGTTCACGAGAAGATATAGGCTGCAAAGAATCTTCTTCTTACCCTGCCATGGATGACACTAAACAATCTTCAGTCTAATACATCTTTCTATTAATGTCCCCCCTTCACCCATCACTTTGACCTCCAATGCTTGTCCTGTGAGTCTGAAGAGAAGTTTTTGGGGGAGTGTTATGTGGGAAGTGTGCTTGAGTGATGCATTCCTGCATTTCAAATTTCAAAAATCTATTATATGTCCCAATTGCCAGTAGAATTTCCCACTGCTTTAAATCTTAGTTCTTGTTGAGCTCAGGAAGGTTGGCTGATGTGAAACTGACGTTCCTGACACAAAGAACAACAGAGCTGTGAGAAGGCCTGTTCTGGGCTGCTGCCAGAAACAATATAGCCACATTACTGCTGCACTTGGTACAGATTAATTAGCTCTGTCGAGAAGCAAGTGTCACACTGTGCTAACATGGCTACCTCTGCTCTGCAGCTTAAACTAACTCGTTTATATCTGATGTAGGTACCTTTCGATAAAGAGTGGTTTCTTTATCTTTGGACTACATCAAGGTAAAATGACTCATTCTACAGCACTAATTTTTTCTGGCAAGTTATGGTCAGTGTTAATCAGTGACACATAGCAGATGCTTTGTGATGGTATCATCTTGCTCTTACTTGTATCCACCTATTCAGAGGAAAACAGCTGACCTGGAAAGTCATTTCCCAGATCTGCTGGTGCACATATGGAGCATTGCTAGTAGTTTCTTGACTCCAATAGTGGTGTAAGTCTTTCAGTCTTGGGAGTTCCAAAGAGCAGGATAACTGCTAAATCACTAATCTAAACAAGATCTCTTTGGTCAGGACCTGCTCTCTTCTCCCTGAGGACATGCATTCTTGTGTATATACTTGTTAACTTGCCCAGTAAATGGGGAGTATTTACTCACTTTGTTGTTTCTTGAATTGTCTTCTTTCTATTACCAGGAGGACTATTAAAGCCATTTAAATATTTGGCTTCAGAACTAAGCTAATTTTGGACACAATCTGTGTCCAAAACTGTGGAATCCAGAGTTTCTCTGTGGTGCTTGCATGATTTATTAAATATTTCTTTGTATTGCTGCACATATACCTGGCCTATATACAATACATATAATCCTGATACAAGGAACAAATTTGTGATGCTGTGCCAGAAAGAGCCATTAATATCTGTAAAGAAGAGAGAGAGCACATCACTCTGCAAGTCACAGTTAAGCATGAACTCTGATGGTACAATGGTAACTGCTAACTGGATGTTATGAGGTAAATGCCTAAGGGAAGCTGCCCTCACCAAACAAGTCAGTCAAGAGGCCAATCCTTGTTGGTAAGGAAGTTCAAAGTATTAGTACTCGTGTGAAACAGCTGCAGGGAAATGAATCATACAACTGAAGGTTGCTTGAAAATGTCCTGTCACTGGGTGCACTACTCTTGAATTTGTGTGCTGAACAGTGAGTAAATTTCATTTCAAGTTACTGGAGTAAGAGGAAATTTTTGAATAATCATCACTATATAATGACCTAGATGACAATGGGTAGGTTAAAAATAAGAAATGTCTTTTTGGATTTAAGGGAAATGAGAGTGGCCTTCCTCTGGGAATCAGGGAAAAAATTGAATGTGAGGAAGAGAATGTCCAATTTTAGACCTGATTATCCTCTCCTCTTGCAACCTTGCACAGTCAGTAACATGTTTTCAAAGGGATGTGAAGGGCTATCATTCAGATTTTTTAAGGTTACCATGCATGCCCTGACTTCCCTGGTGTGAATCCCCCCAGATCAACATAACAGAGTCTCCAGTTTGATCTTTCTGGCTTTAGATTTCTTTTAATATCCCAATTTTAGGAGAGATTATGGAGCAACCAGTGGCAAACCGACCACAGTTTCACAGCTGACAAGTGCTGCATGATGGAGAACTGGATTCATGGTGTTTCCATAACACTGTTTTCAGAGATGACTTGAAATATTTGCAAGGAAAACCGCTTATGAATTGGAAAGTGTAAATGACAGTTCACAGGATATTTTATGTTCTCTGTCTCAGTGAATGATACTGGAAGATACCATTTTCCCAGACAAATTACATTAGAAATACTCTGAGAGAAGTGTCTGAGCAGCAGGAAAATGTGAAGTTGTAAGGAGTCATGATTATTTTTCTTCTTATGACCTCACAACTCTCTGTACATCCAGAGAAAGTGAGAGAGACTGAGTCAGCAAGAGGCTCTCTGGGCTCCCTAGTGGTTCCTGTTATACTGACAGTTCAAATACAGTCCCTGGTCTGCAGGCTGATGAAAGAAGTGAATATTCTTCTATAAATTATATAATTGTGATTGCTGATTGATTGTATTACAATACTTCATTGCAGTAATCTTTATATAAAAATATCTGCAGCTAACATGGTTATCCACAGCAGCAGATTTCATTTGTCACTTCCTTGCATTCTGTTCACAGGAATGGACGTCCCACTGAAATGTGTCTACAGTCTTAAGTGCATTAAGATAAACATTCTTCTGGCCATTGGAATAATACAGTTTTTTCTTCTGTTGCTTGCTGAAAGTTGGTTTTATTTCACAAACTGAAGCTTGAGGGGACTGCTGTGACTGCATCTTTCGTGAAGCTTCCAGTTAAGCTGATATCACATAGTCTGTTTTGGTAAACTAGAAAATATTTACCAAAAATTGCAACTGGAGGTGAAAAAGAAGATTTTGGTGTGTTTTGCCTTTGCCATTGTGTCTTTAGGGTTGAGAGGTGCCCGCAGTGCTGGGAAAATTGGACAGTTTTCTAATAATCACGGAACACAATAAAAAATGGAGTATTAAACTGCTTCAAAAGGATTTGCATCTGTAAGCCTGAAGAATCTGACCTAAGCTTTTAAAAACGTTTCCCTAATTAAAGACAAAAAAATTGTAAAAAAAATCATTAAAATCTGCAAGCTATAAATGTATACCTTTCCTTCTGAGCTATCTCCTCAGCCTTCACAGTAGTATAAATAATTCCTCTCTGTTTTTTATTCACTGTGTTTCTAATTTCTGGTTTTCATAGGGTGTTCCCCCCCATCTTTGTTATTTATGGAGATTGATCATATTTATTCTTTGTACTTAGCTTAATGACACCAGCACACTTAACCTTTGAACCTAGGCTGTTTTGGCTGGATGGTAATTTGGCTGAAATTGTCATTAATGTTTCAGAGTGGATTTAGAACAGCAAATTGGCAGTGCTCTGCTATCACTGCTGAAAGCTGAGGGAGGGTCCTTGCTATGCCGTCTGTCACTTGGGGGAAAGCTGCCACTAAGGCATAGGAATAGGTGACCCATAGTTCACATTTCCTCCTCCTTTAGCTTTCTGTATGGAAATGTTGGGTTTACCCAACTGCAATCCCTTACGTTTCCATTTCTGGGGTTATGCCATGCCTTCTTCCAGTCATATCTAAATCTTTTGTCCCAGCATACTTTAAACTGGATAATTCCATTTTATCTCTTACTTCCCATGTGCCCATCAAGCACAGCTGTTCTGTAATGAGGTTTGAAGTGATGTACACAGGAAATGTGTCCTTCAAGGGATGAATTTAAAATTCACTGTTACCTCAGGAAAACTTCAAGCTCAGCAAGGGTCACATCTGACACCTTCAAGAACCAGCCACATTCCTGCCTGACTGTGAGACTGTGATGTGATTTATTTGATTAACATAACCAAGAGAGAAAGCCATTGAAAGAAAAGACTTATATTGTGAACAGGCTGAATTGAACCTAAAATATTTGACAGTCCAACAGTTATTTGAGTAATTAGAATAATCTCAGACATGTTAATATTAATTGTTGTGTTGTTTAGTCACTAGCTTTAAAGGAGCCTGGTTTTCATCCAGTGTCTGCCAAAGACCTTTTAAACTAACATTGCATTTGTCCCATGCAGTGCTAGGACAAATGTGCCTGTCCCATACAGATCCTGGGAAAGACGTACTGTGATAATTTGTCTGCAGTTGATTTCCCACAGAAAAAACAATTTCCCTCGAATCCATATGGTTAGCAAAATACATTGTTAGCAGAATTACTATATACTGTGGCTGTGATAACACATGCTACAAGTTGTCTTTACTGTTTCAACTGACTGTCTGCTTCTGATTCATCTGTTGAAAGAGGGTAAGGAAAAGAATTTCCATACTGTCTTGCTTTAACCTCAGAAGGACAGGATGGTACCATCAGGCAATTACAGGAGTTTGACTGCTTTTCTACTGTAAAAAAATTTTTAACGTTTAAAACCAACTAATGTACAAGCGAGAAAAAAAAATCCACGCAGAATTATAAAACAGCAAAATAATTGAAAACCAATATCTCTTCAAGGAATGTTGAGAGGTGACATTTCTCTACAAATTCATAAATTCCAAAATTAGTAATACATGTTGAATTTTAATATCTAGTAAGAGATTTTTCCTGGATAGTTTGATGTATTGCCTTAAGAAAAAGATGGTTATAAGTGAAAGAAATGGTTATCCATTGCTAGCATTTGCTGTCCTTTTACACATCCCTTCCTTTTCGTTGTACAGCTCCTCTCTCCTGTTGCTTCATCACAGTCCATCAGAAGGTGTTCTCTTTCAAAAGAACTAGCCACTGTTTACCTGTCGCAGCAGAGGGAAGCATCACCACCTGAGGACAAATATAACAATTGTGTCCCTTTCTTTTCCTGGTCATGGATCACAGAGATAATGGGGACTGCAGAATGTGGCATGGGGACTATGAGATATTGGGCACCCTTCCATAGTCAAGTCAGTCTTTAAACCACATATGTATATCTATTCATATAATAGCCACAAAGTAGCCCGTTTTCCCTAAATAAAACTATAGGAAGAGATTAAATACTATATAATAAACATCCATAAAAATATTTCTTTTCAGTGCTGTTTACTAGTTTGCAGATAATTCCAAATCCAATTCATATCTTAGCTCTTTTATATCCTGCAGTGTAAACATATTTATCAAAATAAATGCATTTATGCTGCAAGGCCATGTTTATAGCAGTGTATAACTTTGCTAAATTTAATGTGTTTGGGCACACATTTGTCATGTTGAATGTTTGACTCAGGAAATGATTTTTTTTAATGGTTTGGCCATTTCTAAAAATGAAATTAAGGAAAAATGGTGTTTCTTCTTGATCTGACAAAAAGATCACTGGACTTTCTTCAGAAGTTTGAAGCTGTCAATCATTTTAACTATTCAGGGTGTTTGTTATGGTAGTAGACAGATGTGTTTACAGTTTTTGAAAAAATCATCTTGGTTTTTTTGGTTTCCAAGACTCTGAAGAGTTTGATTTTTAGCATTCCAAGAAGAGTACAGGACAACAGGCCAGTGGGCTGCTTTGAATACTCCCTAAAATGAGCACATTTTAAGCTTGTATAACTCCTGCACGGTGACTGGATGGGATGTGTGGCATCTCTAGAGCAGAGCAGATTTTTTAGTTATTATTATATTTAAAAACAATTCTAAAATCCTATGAGAACAGCACAGTCTGTAGAGGAAAATAATAATTGTCACTCAGCACATTTAAGATCAGCAATATTCACCTGCCCAATGATGAACACGGAAAGAGAAGGCCAGAGTTTGCCCATTGCTGTGCAAATGAGCACAACCCATGTGAAGAAGCCCCAGCATTGCTGTGCTTTTGGTGATGCAGCTCTTTTAGAAGATCACAGTCTTTGATCATGTCACTCAACACTGTATCTTGAAGTGTGTGAATAAGTTAGCAAAATGCTCAAATTGCCCTTTGTTGCATTGCTTGACTGTACAGCCTTACCTTTACAGCCTTACAGCAGTGACTTTTTTTTTGCTATTGTTTCTGTATAACTGTAATGTAAATACCAAAATGTTCAATTTTTTTGATACACTGAAACATTACACACCACCATTTTTAATTTGCTTGAGTCATCATTTCTCAGAGAAATCAAAGAATAAATATTTTTTCTGATAACACTTATTTCCTTTATATTTAGGTCTTTATTGGTTTCCCAGAATTGAGTTTTCTCTGTAATTCTGAAAGACTTTATGACAGAGGAAAGCATTGTTACATAAAATGAAAAAAACTTTTTCAGAGATAAGAATGGATAAGTCAGGATATTTATGTTGATAAACACTGCAAAAGTACTTTGCAGCTAAAAGTTGAAATAAAACCTCTGAAAATTGGATGATGGTAGGTGGGAAGACACCTCTGCACAGCTCTGCAAGTGCTTATATTGCTGTAAATGAAAGCAATTGTGGTGTTTCAAAACTTGGTGGGAAGACTGAAATTTTGATTTGATCCCAGAGTGCCAGATGTTGACTCATTTCCACAGGCACTCCACACTCTTCCACAGACTTTAGTGGGGTTGCTCCATGTTCACCCTAATGTGGTCTGAGGTCTCATTCTCTGACAGTGAAGTCAATGAAAAAGGCACTGACTGCAGCCTGGATGACACACTCAGGACAAGGCAGGCTCCTTGTCTTTGTAGGAAAATGTGCAAAAAGACCCATATCTTTGAGGCCAAGTGTGAATGTACCAGTGTTGAATGAAAATCTTTCAAAGTCTTCTTTCATTGTCCTATGATAGTCTTATTTATATTTTGTATCCATAGACTGAAGCAGAAAATGGAGTGGCTTCTTGTTTCTAAATCAGATTCTGCCTCTGTCTCTCAGACTTGCTGTAGGAAATTCAATATACAGAAATGCTATGGATTTCGATACTTTAGAATTTTAGAGCTTTTTTTTTCCAGTAACAGAGGTAAGAAAAAACTATATCTGCCACAAGAACAACCCAAAATCTGTCATAAGACTTTTCAAATGCAGGCTTTGTGGAGCTTTCATGCTGGTTTATGTAATACAGATCGGTATGCAGATAAGTAATACACCATATTACATATAATTGATCTATGTTAACTGCTACAGAAAAGTAGGCATAGTTTAAGATGTAGAATTAGTACAGCATGAAGGCCAAGCCATAATAAATAAGAACTACAGTAATGCCATAGCAATGCCTCTGGAACTCATTGGCATAAGTGAACTTAGATGTAAATTACTCCAACAGTTAATTTACAGAGAAATGTAAATAGGATGATTAAGTATAGGCCATGCTTTTGAAATTGGTATGCAGAAAAAATTAATGTAACAGTATATTCGAGAAGTTATAAGTGCATTTTTTTAGGAGGGAAAAAAACCCCATGACCCATGCTTCCCTGAATTGTAGTTGCTTGGTTTCAGATTTCTGTTTAATCAGTTAAAGATAAAAGTTAAAAGTATCAAAGAGACAACTGCAACTGGTCTGCATCTTTGTCTTCTGTGTCCCTCTGATTGTAGTGGTCATCTTTATAAACGAGTGTTATTATCTTTGTAGGAAAGATTGTCGTGAGCCTCTGAGCCTCTGTATCAGTTATCTGAGAGTGACTAATTTGAGAGTTGAGCTGTTCCACGTTATAATTCACTGGAATAAGACAAAATTAATCACCTACCAGTAGTCTTTGTTCTATTTTCTGTTCTACCAGAGAAAAAAAATGGTAGCAGAAAATTTAAAAAGTACATTTGTCGCACTTTTAATAATATTGAAAAGTGTGTTCACACTCATAGTTTTTCTTACAATGCATTGTTCTGATGGGTTCAGATTTGCACATCAGCAAAACTCGTAAAGAATAAATTTTCTTTCTTCTATTAATTTCTCTGAAGGGGGAGAGTTGCACATACCTGGGATATGTTTCCCTGAATCTGAGCAGTAGGTGAATAATACCAAATCTATTGTTCTGTGATTAAAGCCAGGTAAATAAATAAAGATTGTGGCTTTAATCATGCTTGAAGAATTCAGGTGAAGAGGGAAGTTAGGCCTTAGGAAAAAGAAAAGAAATTTCCAAAGCACTTTACTGACAAGGTGGATGAATGATCGGAGAAATAAATATTAATAGCCACTTATGGAAAGGATTGAGAATCACTTTTCAGGGTCAAAATCTGCTGCAACTTTTGTTGTTAGATCTTCAGGTTACTGGACTAATGCCAGTACTGCAGGTATGTGGCCAACTAAAAATCACCTGGCAATCAGATGTTGACCCTTGGCACATGGAAATGGCTGTGCTGGGCAGGCAGTGCTGACAGTTACACTGGAAAGATGCAAATGTGCCTTTCAACCACATGGAGAGCTGCAGATGTATAAATGTAACACACTTTCTCTTACAGAAAGTCTTACAAAGAGAAGGGATCCACTGTTCTAGGTGCTGTGTGAAGGCAGAGCTGAAAGACAGCTCTCAGTAAAATGAGGCAGGTAATTATGCAGAGCTAGCCATAGGGTGGCTGTATTCTCTTCTCTTGCAGGTAATAAATTTAGGATTTGTGCTAATTATGGAAAAAGGCACTGAACAAAATAAAAATTCTGGTTTCTCTTACATGCAAATCTGATAACTCAGTCACTATTTAAAGTGTTTGGCTCAGGAATGTTTCTGAAGGGCTGGTTAGGGCATGCACACACCTGATCTCATTCCAGCCACAAGCAGGGATGTGTGGTGAATCTGTTTCCATAGAAAGGAAATCTGTATGTATATGCCAGAAAAGCCCATGGTTCACTCCCAGTCAGCTCCTAATCTGGGCAGCTGGGGATAAGGATCTCACAGGACTTTGGAACATACAATGATTCTTTTGCAACATACAGTGATGTCTAGCATCACCAAGGTCTCTATTTCTAGCATTGTCAGCTTTTCCTATTAGGACAATGTGAGGTCAACAGTTTACTGAGATCCTTCTGAAGATTTAAACAGCAAGATTGGTTTGATTGATAGAATTCTTGTGAAATTTTCTCTCTGTAAAACCATTTCACTATTCTTTGACTTAAGAATCAGGGCCTTAGGTTCAGCCTATATAGTATGAATTTTGCAGAAAAATGTACTACATGGTAGAGTTGAAACAGAGGGTTAAAAACCCCCCAAAATCCCACCTGATACCCATCTTGGTTTAAGTAAATCTCATTTGGTATAAGTAAATGAAGAGCTCTCTGAACGTGGGCTGTTTTACAGCAGCTGAAAATTTGGATTTATGCTGCTTTTTATAATGACAGACTTAGATTTCTTTCTCACAATAATTTTTTTGTCCTCCCTCAGATAACTGCTTTTAAAAAACTGTGCATTTTTGTAGTTTTTTTCATTTTTGTCTATTGCATTTATACTTGTCATGGTTCACTGCACTGTCATACCTCCCACACTGTGTTAAACTGATGAATTAGATTGTGTTTCACCTTCTTGTTCTTTTCCTTTTAAGTGGTCTCTGCTGATCCTTTCTGGTCATGGCTGTTGCCTTTGAGACACCCACTTCTGCTGTATATTTTGGTTTTGGCTTAGTTTGCAGTTACTTCACTGGACACTCTTGCTTTTCAAGTAGGGCAAGCATGACACCTACAACAGGTTGCAACAATGTCCTGACTTTGGTTTTCTGCCTGGTTTGGTTGTGGGTTGGCTTTGTACCAACAGAGATGGATCACATCACCCACTGTTAGTAGGAGCTATGCAATACTTGAGTTTTTAGCTCTTGTACCTGGCAATTGATCAAGGAGAGTTAAGCAAGATTCTCTCCATGACTCTGACTGAATTATTAATTGTTTATGTCTAAAACTCTAATGCCTTAATTAAAATTAGAGTACATTATTCCATCTTTCATGGACTTGCTGTTTCATTAGCTTTGCTGCTATTTACCCAGTATGTTGCCCAACTTCTGCTTCATGTTAAATTACAAGTGCTTTTCCTAGGTTGGCTTTTATCTGCAAGGCAGCAATGTCACTGAATCTTTGAATTTATTTTGTGTTTCTGACCTCACTGGCTGTGTTGGGTTTTTTTTTTCTTCCTCTTTCTCATATTCATAGTAGAACAAAACCTCAGTTATCCTTTCTGCTGACCTCATCACCTCATACTATTATGGCACGTTAAACATTTTTAAATTTCTATATTTTCTAAAATTATCCAAACTATTAAATGGACTGTTTCTGAGTATTTACTTCTCGGCATTTTTACATTTCTAAGAGACATAGTTTGGGCAATATTAGGGTATTTTACTACCAATAAAGTTATTTTTTATCCTAATATTTACAATAAAACTTTAAAAAGTAATGCAATCACTTGGATTCCTATTATTTAATTTTCATAGATTGGATGTAAAAAATAACTTAACTGCAGATCTCTCTTTATATTTTACTTTTTTATTAAAAAAAAATCTACAATAATATCAGTCCAAACTTAAAATAAACACCCAGTATTTATTTTTAGTGGGGGCCTCCATCTCTGGCCGTCCACACTTCTATTACTTTCATCCAAAAATACTCACGACTTTTGAGTCAATATCGCCTTCCTGGAAACATAAATTTCTACATGTATATGCATAAATATATAAGCATCAGTCTAAAAGAACATTTGCACAGTAAGTACTTGAATAGAACCAAAAGCAAAGGGTGCTTGAAGACAGTTGTTATATTTATTCTTTTAATAGATTTTATGCATTTATTCACTCATATTAGTTTCATTTTGATAAATCTGAAAGTTGTCTAAGAATTAAATGTGTCCAGTCAGTGATTGTTCCTATGTTTCAGCTTGCTATTTTTGTCACCTTTTGAAGTTGGCCTTTGTAATAGAATCATACTTACTGTTAGTCTTTTTTTTCCTTTCAAAAAGAGAAACAAAAATAATTCACTCTAGTTTGTTAAAAGCTTAGAAGCACACATTGAAACTTCTTACGAAGTACTTCACAACTTGGTATGAGGAAGAACTACAAAACAGCTTTGGATGTTTTTCTGCATTGTTGCATTTTATCTGAAAGGAACTGTCTTGTGCAGTCTTTGAGAGAGCAAAAATTATTGACTTGAACTGAGCTTTCCATCATATGAAATAATTTATCTAGTGAAGAACTGAAATGATCTTCCTCAGTCTAGCAGATAGATATAACTGCACTACACTTGCAGCCAAAGGATATCTTAATTCATTATTTTAAGATATTTTGTCACACAAAGCTGTTTTTTGAAATAGCATATATAGGTGCCTTTTTTAGTAGATGCTCCCCTCAGGTAAGGGTAGATACCTCTGAATGAAAGGTCAAAGAGCAGAGGCTGTTTAGCCACAGATGCCTAATTCTAAGCATTGATGTCCGGTTCTAAGCATTGGAACATTTTTTGTGCTGCCGTTGCCCATCTCAGCAATGGGGATGGTGACTTTTGTGCCTCTGTCTGAGATGTCCAGTTCATGTGAGGGTGTGACTCCAGTTCACTGTCTGCCTTTCAGTGCTGGAAAAATCTACCTTTTAGTGCAGAAATGTTTCTTTGGATCTCCTCTAATACTTGTTTTAATTGGAGACTCTTTAGGTTGGTGTTATTCAATGTGAAAATCTGGTCAGTACCTTATTGATTTGTTGCTGCAATAACTGTAGGATCTATCAGTGATTTTTGAGCATTTCCTGAAAGAGTCAAGAAAGAACAAAGTTACCTAGGTACTGGGGTAAAAAAAAAAAAAAGGAAGATGGTATGGAACAGGAGGAGAGAAATTTTCAGTCAAAAACTTTAAAGTGTTAAGGTTAAGTCTGTCATTCACAATAGTAGGGTTGTATAATATTAGATTTATGTTAAGAAAAATCTTTCTTTGTTTGCCTCAGGTCAAAACAAACCAAGAACACCCACAGAATACAAATACATTCTTTTTTTTAATATAACATGAAGTGGTCTAGAAACAGGAAATCCATTTAATCCATGGTGTTTTGAATTCTACAATGAATGGGAAAAAATACACAGCACCGTAAGACAAAGGAATGGAAAGGAAAGTTAAGGTTTGATAACCTACTAAAGAAAACACAATTTTTAGCTCTCTGTCCCTATTATATATAAGCTTTCAAAAACTCACTAATATGTTTGTAGGAAGTTATCTAGCAGGACTGAGAGGACTGTAACTTTGGAAAGACTTTTTTAACATTTGTGAGAAATAGGGGGTGTTAGTTGATACAAAAGCAACACCCATTTGAGGCATTTAAAAATAATATGCAAATAAATTCAGTTGATATTTACTCCATCATTGAGTTGACTTAATTTAATTTAAAGGATGTCTAATGATTTTTTTTCCTGATATAATTAGAGCTGCTGGATAATAATTGTATTATTGTGATTACCCCAAATAAAAAAAACAAACAAAAAAAAACAAAAACAAAAAAAAAACAAAAAAAAAAACCAAAAACAAAAAAAAAAAAAAAAAAAGAAAAAAAGAAAAATAAATACCATTGCTTGGAAAATACCTTGAATTATTTTTCCACCTTTTCACAGGTCTTGAGTCTTGAGGTTTTCCCAGGAGTGCTGTGTTTGAGAGTTTAAAAGCCTTTTCAAGTTTTTCCAGAATGGTGAAAGTGCTGAAACCCTTAGCCCTGGAGTGATGTTCACCCATATCTTCACTCCAGGTGATGATGAAATATAGATCTGCACATACTCTTCTGTAAACTTTTTTTTTTGTGGTTTCTGTAGAAGGAAAGTTGGGTGTATCCTCCAACAGGTGCTGACCTGAAGTGTTAAAAGAGCCGGAGTCTGGGGTAGGTGGTTCTCCATACAGGTACTCTTTCTGTTGAGCACCAAACAATTCCACTGTGCCCCACGGAACTGGCAGCCCATCAACTTTTATATATTACTATATTCCAGCATATATCCCAAATCCAACAATTAGGTGTAAAAATTGAGACCTCTTCATGTTATATGATGTGTTTACATCAAATACAGGTTTTTTGTTAGTATGAATTGCATATTGTGTCATTATTAACAGTCTTCCTCAGCAAATGTGGTTCATTATTATTCACTTTGAAAGTGTGTCTTTATTTTCAAAAAAATACATATAAACGTGCATTTGTGGATGGCAACAACAATCAAAACATTCTTTGCTGATACCTTATCAGCATTTTAATGATGAATTATTATTTTCTTAGCCAGAAATAATAATGTTAACATCCTGAAAATGAAATTGCTTTTGTCAGTAGCTCAGGAAATGAAGGGAAAAGACCTTTGTTGACTGTATGTTCTCATGGGCTGGAAAGATCCTATCGTGATATGCTGTGATAAAAATCTGGAACACATTTGGCACAATTTTAGAGAATTACAGTCAGAAAGCAGATAACTGTGGAACTGAATAGAAGTAAACAGAAGTAAAACAAATCAGCTGTGTTTGAGAGAGACTGATTTTTTATTGCTGCTAGATTAACTTGTTAAAGCAATGTGTTCCCTATTATGTATGGCACTTGGTTCAGCTGTAGTACAAGTGATGTGAACCAGGGTTCAACGAGCAATGGACTTGAGTTCCACAACTGCATCTGCTTTTCCTTCACAGGCAGAGATGGGTAAGATTTTCTGATCATATCTGTGCATACACACACACACACAAGCACACACACATACGCTTCTCCCTTTATCTTTGTGTGTATATAAAAGTTCTCTTCTCACTTTGGAACCTTTCCCTATTCTTAAAAATATTTATATGTTTTACAATATTTATATAATTTCGTTTTCTATTCTCCAAAATAACAAATGCCTCAAAAGAAAGTATTTCTTCCTAGGACATATCAGAAGTTTCATATGTGTCTACTCTGTCTACAATATATCTTTGAGAATTAGATACATTTTTCTTGTCTGACATTCTAGATATCCTATTTTCCAGGGTTTTTTTCCGAAGCAGAATTTACATGCAAAAATCCATGTTTTGATCAAAGTCTGTTTTGAGCGTCTTTACTTGTGACAAGCAGCTGAACAAATATTACTGCCAAGTCAAACAATAGAGCACTGATTTTCTCACTCTCCTACTGTTTTGATGGATCTGAAAGCATCTTGGGAATACTCTGACCTTTTTTCAGAAGTCTGGTAGCAGAGATTAAATAGATTTGGATGACCTCTGAGTGCACAGAGCTCTGAACATAAGACTGTAACTTTTCCAGCAGTAAGAAATCACGCAAGAGACTCACCTTTCTCTCCTTCAGCCTTGTTGACTGTGTCTGGCAGTTGAGTGCTTTTGGGGCATGTTAGCCTTTCAGAACAGGTCTGGGTGTCTGTGGCAACCTGGGTGTGAAGAGACTGTGTGGGTTGCAAACAGCTTTAGTCGCCTACACATTCATCATTCGTTAGGTGGTGACAACTTTTGTTGAAGTCAGTAGTAAAGCTTTAGGTCTGTAAAAGTTTCCAGATCAAGTCTAGCTCATTTGTAAAACAGTCTGTGTCTCTTGTATTCAATACCTTAATTCCACCTAAGGGGCAAAGTAACAAAAATCTATTATAGACTTCCCTTGACACCTGCTTGAAGTCTGGTAATTCCATTGGTGTTACAGACAGGGCTACTGAATGCAATAAGGTGAAGATGTTGCAGCCACAGTCACTCATGGCTCTGAGATGCTCTGCAAAAATTGAATCTACATTTGCAATTGTAGCTTTTAAAGCTTGTTTAGCTTTTAAAGCTTGAAAGTTGTAAAGCAACTTTCCATGCTGAGTATCATGTCCTTAAGAGGTTTTGTCTTGCTTTATAAATAAACTCTTTCTCCTTTAAAGGGACTTGCATAAACTAAAGAGGAAGCAGCAAATCTATGTTGGAAATGTTAAATTTTGACGATTTAAGAGACTGGAGAATATATTGTCACACTCCTGTGTTATAAATCCCTGGGTTTGTGGTTACAAATAGACACCTGCTGTCATTTTGGAACAACAGTTGGTTTCAGGCTGTCATTCTGTAATCTGTCCCATCCTCCTCAGTTTTTCAGTTCCACCTTCCTCAAGTACCATAATAACAGAAGTCCTCAGCTCCTGTGTAGGGTAGATTCCTCCACTGCATTGCACAGAAGGGGCTGTTTTTCATTTCCCTGCTTTCCTCCTTTCCTCTGGTTCTCAGGTCATGTCAAGCTGCTCACTCCCAGACTGCAATCCACTTCAGGTGCCAGTTTCTTTTGCCCACTTATATTTTCAAGCATGAACATATTCTAGGGCAACCCTCCTCCCTACTTGAGCATTTACAAAAATGCCTCCTTATCATCTCTCAGATCACTCCTTCAGCTCTCTGTGTTCATCAAGGAAAACAATGATGCATAAAATCTTGTGAGCAATTGGCTAAGCATGGACTGCTTATCAATTTAACCACCATTATCTCCATGCTTCCTGGGACCCGTTCATTCAGCCCCATCTTATCTGCTTTACTTGTTTATGACTGTCAGCCCCTATGGACAGGACACACTGTTCTGTTCTTGTACAGGGTGAAAAAGAGCTCAGAGCCAGGTTCAGAGCCTGGGCCTATACTAGATAATGATTATTTAAGTAATAAGTACAGGAATGACCTTACTTATTCTAGCCCATATTTTATACCAGTCTATGAATGCTGAGTCAAGAGATTGAGTGGTAGGGAAGTTTTTTTAGAGACATGTGGCATAAAAATATACTGGTGAAGTTGATCAAGTAGTGTGTTTGATGCAAAGTGTGAATTTCCTTCCTGCACTTGTGTGCAGGATAAACCTGTGGCTCTGATATTTCAGGGTAATTTACAGCCTTCTGGCAGATCTTCCATTACATACTGGATGATGTAATATTTTCTCACCCTGTGGAATGTACACAAAGAAATGAAACATTTGTGATCTTCATTTTAATATTATTACTATATATTTGCATTACAATAGCAACCTTTTGATATTTCCAGCTTAGATTTAGATCCTGAACATTTACAGTAAAAAAATCTCTTATTGTTAATCAATAAGATTAACATATAGTGAAAACAAGATAACAAAGGGTTATGGAGTGGTCTGCTAATGCTCATTCCCCTTGAAAAATGCAAAGTGTGGGGAATTACTGATTCTGAGCCTCTTAAACTCCTGGTTGATGCTGTGACCATTACCTTGCCTCTTTGACTGCCATCCAGAGATATTTGGTCTGATACCTGATATGAATTTTCCTTCCAATTTTTCTATTCCAAAGTGTTCTGTTTTCAAAGTGAAAACAGATAATTTTAAATGTTTAACACTGATATCAAACTATACTGCATATGTGAAATACATTTCCATGAGTAGTATGTTCAGTTCCTTACGTTTTGAGTCAGATATAGTTGTGGATGAACATACTGATTAAAGAATTAAACAAAAAGACCTCTGTAATTCAACATGTGATAATGTTGCTGTCTAAAAAGGTGACATGGTCTATTTTCTGAAGCTCCTGACAAACATGGGTGACAGTTTGTCACAGGTCAGGGTGTGGGCCTCTCACAGGTCACTGGGAGGAAAGGTGTCACAGGCAGCACCAGCTGTAGCCCTGCTCTTTTCCTGGGGGAGCTGCTCCCACAGCACCATTGATGAGTGGAGCTGGGAAGCAGCTCCTGAACCACCACAGCTTGCCCCCAGCAGTGCATCCACCAGGGCAGTCTAGCTGTTCCTTATACCCTGTCCAGCTTCTCTCCTGAAGCACATGCACAGCTGGGTACCCCCAGCCCTAGTCCAGCTGTGCTTCTTTGCTTTGCTGTGACAGCTCTGCAGTGATGAATGTACCTCTGCTTCATTTTAAAGTCTGCATGCAGATTTAGACAGAAAATTCAACAAATACCTGAAACATGTTACCCTTCTGGAAAAATGGGATAGCCTTTGGTTTAGGTTTGTTTTGTTTTCCTGAGAGCCAAGCAAATCAGGACATGATACACTTATTCCAGATGATTAAAGACTCCTAGCTGCAGTTCTGTGGAGGTCTGGCATAATACCTTTGGTCTCAAGATGAGCTTGAGTTTATAATTAGTCTGTCCTGAAATCACATGGCTTTCAGATGTCCTTAAAATTTATATTAAAAAAAACCTTTTGAAAATACCAGTTATGCTCCATGGAACACTATTCATTGAAAAAAACCCAATAAAAATCACTCATCTCTTTGTAAATAAGTGTTGCCAATAAAGATAATTTACAAGCATGGAAGCTAAAATGAGATATGATTTGTCAGCTAAATGTTCAGAAGGGTGATGGAAAGAGTAAGATATCTGTATATCTGCCAGCTGAAGCCAGCAAAGCATCATGTACTACCTGCTATTTCTTAAAATAAATACCAATGTGATTTTAATAGAACCATTAGAAATAAGAGTAGAATTTAACACCATTAATATTATCCTGTATTTCATAAACTGATAGGGTGTAGCCTAGAAGAAAGCAGGTATTGCAGCTGAGGTGTTCAGTACAACTTCAAGATGTAGACACCTAAAGAATATTGAAATCCTAAATACATTAAATTTATTGCTTTAAGTGTCTTTGAAAATTATGATCTAAGACCTTTCCTTTTGGATTATAATTTCATGTATGTGACTTTCTTTCTTCCCACAGAACAGTTAGTAGATAACAAAGGTGGCTTGCGTAGTCATTTGTATGAAATGCAATGAGTGCACTGCAGATCTATCATCACCATGACATTAATTAGGGCCTGAAGACTTTGGCCTGTCACTAAATTCCTCCCTCTCATGAATTTACAGAATAAATCACCCTAGAATTCTGACCTAAAATGCGGGAATACTTGAATTATTTTTTGTACTTTTTTTCTTCTATCTAGTGTTTTATTCTTGTCATTTGCAAAGTCATTATCAGAATATTATGTAGATGTAAAATTAACTCTCATGAAAAATTTATATGTGTCATGGTTTAAATATGTGAACCTGGTTGCAGCATGTTTTCTTAACTGTGTTCAGAATACATGTACACACAGATGTAGCAAGTGCATATACAAATATATATTTGCAAATGAACAGTTTTTATGAGATCTAACACTCCTATGAGCAGGACTCAGGACTGGACTCAGTGGCTGCACTCAAACCTATCCAAATTGGCTGCTATTGAGCCTTATTAGTAATTATAAGCAGGGAAAAATAACTCAGGAGTCAGGTTGGATTGGATTTTTGCTGCCTTAAATTTCATGTTTGAAATGGCAAACACTTGTGTGGCAGATGATGCACAAAACCTCTCCTGCTCCTAGAGAGAGCACAGTGGGCAGAGCTTGAGACCAGAGGCTTTGAGGAGAGTGTCTCTACATTCAGCTACAGATCAGGAAGGCTCTTTTTCTGGGATCACTGAGAAATTTTGCACCTCTACACTGAACTGCTCCTGAACTGGTCTGAATATGGGACCAAAATCTTGGCAGCAGTACTTGTAAAGCTCAAAATATCACAAAGTGTTTAATGGGTAAGGATACAACATGTACATGTTAGTGTACATTGAAGGCAATTTTTCATTTCTGTTGGGTTGATTTTCTTGTAAGTCCTCCAAAATATTTACAAATTAATTACCAGCACCTCTTTTCATGTAGTAAAATTCTGCTTTTCTTTTTGCTAAACATTTAAATAGATGTTGATTCATTGCTAGCACTAGATGTTATAAAGTCTTGTTTTAATTAAAAATATTTGTTCTCTCTGTGTAAATATATTTTCAAGTTTTCCGGTCTACTAGATTTAGTTTAATATGGCCAAGGGGGCTATGTCACTGATGGAAGGACTGTTGTGTTAGAGTTTATTCCAATTTCATTAAATCAATAAGAGAGGATAATTTAAAACACAAATCTGACCAAGAAAAAAAAAAATATAAAAATAGCTGAAAACTGCTGCTTTTTAGAAGTAAATCTCCACATAATTCAGAAGTGGAAATTTAATGTTATGAGTGAGTACACTATTCTCCATTCCACAATCCAAACAAAAAATCAGTGATTTATGCTGGGAAAAGAATGCAGATCAACTTCGATGAGAACCACAAGCCAGATCCATTTACAATTTTGTTGTTAAAAAGACAGAGATTTTTTCTTCTGTGGTGCTTAAAGCATAAATCAAAATGACAGTGCTCCTCAGGAAAATTAGGTTCTTGGAATTCAGTGGACCTGCTCCATGTGAGATGGAAGCAAATTTCAGAGTTATGAATGCTGTTTCAGAAGCATATAGGGCTAAGCATTTTTACTGCAGTTTCCCAGGCTGATTACTACTTTTGTCACAAATTCTAATCCATTTTATTTCGTGAGCTAGTTTAACTTCTGATTACTAGCATGTTTTATCTCCTGCCTACAAAGTTTTTCCACTCCTTGTCAGACAAAATCTTATTCAAAGCAAAACCAGATATCCTAGGAGATATATCCCTGTAATTTTGATTTTGTTTTTCACCAGATCAGTATCTTCTGGGTTCAGTAGTATGTTTGTCTTGAATATGTCTTTTTTATGATTTCAAAGGTTATATTTTTACTTATTTCCTTTTGTTCTGTTCTTGCAGTCTTCTTTTCTGATCATTATCCATTAAAGGGTATCAGTTCATCCTGATTTGAATTAATGAGAATTTGCACAGAGAATTTTTGCTCTCAGTCTTAGCACAGAAGTGGCTAAGCCTCAGTTTTTGCTTTCAGTTTCCTTTAGATATTCTTAGATGCAACTTCATGTGTGACTAAAATTGCTTTATATACTTAACCAAAAATTTGCTATTTTTATTCACAATTTACTTGATTATCTTTTTGTTTGTTTTAGCATAACAGGCCGAAGAATCACATTCTATTAAAAAAACAAAGTAATGTCAGAGTTATGTCAAAGATAATAACTAGCTTTATCTCATTATACATCATTCCAGGCTCACTATTCTTGTAATTTCCCTATTATAGATCACCAAAAAAACTGCATGGAATTAAAAAAAAAAAAAAAAAAAAAAAAAAAAAAGACTGTGTCATTCAGCTAAGATTTTTTCATTCAAACTTAAAAGTAGGAAAAAAACCCCCTTGCTTTTCTGTTATAATGTATGAGTCACATAAATACTTGCATTATGTGCAAAGTTTTCTAAAAGCGAAAATGCATCTGTTTATTTCATTTGTTATAAAAAATAATTCTAGGAATTCTAGAAACTCTTCATTTCCTCTACTCTTAAAAAGAAGCTTTCTTAAGAATTAAGTAAATTTCATTGTGCAATCTCCATTTCAGTAGCTGAGGCTGCCTTCTTTCCCCTTACTTCAGTATAGGACTGTTTATTTAGGGAAGCATTCAGTGTGTGGATGGATGCCAGATTCTGGCCATTTTGGTCGAAAGTTCAAGTAAAAAACTCATTTCCATCCCTAAACTCCACCCCTCATTCCCTGCCATTTTTTGCTTCTGGATGGTGAACTTTCAATTATATATTCTTTATCTTAGAAAATGTTCATTCTATTCCCCCAATATTAATTTTAAACATAAATCCATGTACTCACCTTATTTGAAAAGAAAGGAAGGGAAAAGGCCTCTTTGCTAAAGAGTGTACTATTTCTTTATCCCTTGTGATTTCTTTTTTAAGAAGAAAATAATATAGTAATGTGTTAGGGAAACTAATCCCAAGTGTCAATTTTTGACTGAGGAAAAAGGAGTTCCTCTCTCCCAGCTCCTTGCTCTACCTCACTGGACAAACTGGTGGTCTGCCTTTGGTCAAACTGCTGGTCTCCTGCCTCAATCATGTCTGCATGAGATATATTATTCAAAGGAAAAATAAAGGGTCTATAGATTTCAATTTAATTGTAAGAGAGGGGTTTTTTGGTTGGTTTTTTTTTTGTTTTTTTTTTTTTTTTTTT
>CM031860.1:52798717-52858745 GCA_018697195.1 Certhia americana | reverse complement strand
AAGGAAGGAAGGAAGGAAGGAAGGCGCAGAAGAGAGGGAGGGAGGGAGGGATGTTTCCTGCCTATTTCGGAAGCATTAATCAAGTTTTGGTGTTATTTGATCATATTGTAAGTATGCTATTTAACACAATATTTTCAACAGGCTCAGTAAAATGGTACCAAGAGTACCTCTACTTATTAACTGTCCTCACTTCCTGTTAACAGGTTTCTATCCAATCTCTGAACATTATGAAAACCTCTGTCTTTGGGCATTTCCTCATTCAGTTGCTGGATTAAAAATAGAAAAGTCAAAAAATGCAAGTAAACTCTCCATTAGCAAGTCCAAGTATAGTTTGAGATAGGCATTACAATTATTTCAAAGCTAATGAGTTTTAAAGTTGAGAGACTTTTACTTTCTTTTGTCTTGATATTGGGAGTGTTGAATCCAGTCAAGTTAGGTCATTATACTTTTTCACAACCCTTGCAGCATTGGACACATTTTTAAGGAAACTGAAGCTTCTCATTGCTCCAGGAAGGGGAGCTTTGAATATGTCAAAACCCTAGTGATGTGTTAGCAAAGATAGCTTCTACCTGCACCCCAAAAGAATAAAAAGTGTCCCAGCAGGACCTGCTTCCAGTCAGCCAGTGAGGAGATTTGAGTTTTTAAATAAGATTAGCTCTTATTTAATAACCTCTCCATAGACCTGTGGGACAGCAGAAGGAACAGGGGCTGCACAGCCTGAATTTCTAGTTAGCCTTTGTCAGAGGAGAACATGCTAATATTTCATGCTTTAATGCAGACCTGCACAGACTCCTCACAGCCTGTGCATAATTGCATACGCAAACCTTTAAGCTCTTAGCTGTATTTTTTGTTTCCTTATATGCACACATATGCTCAGTTCTCATGTTTTATACTGCTTCTGTGCACAATTTTCTTACATCTTATTAGTGGTTTTGAATCAACTTTAGGCAAAAAAGAGCAGGAAATAAGTTTTGAAAGAGGGCAGACTGGTATGACCTTCAGCAGCACAGGTACAATTACCACCTTTCACAAATATATTAGCAAATACAGTGTTGCAATTTTCTTTTCACCTCACTGATTTCACATGGATGCCAATGAAGTAACTCATGACTTAATGGAAAACAATCATCACTTTTACTTATTCTTCTCCTTGCACCAAACCCCAGAATAAGACTTAAACAAAGAAAGTCCTATTTCTTAAAACAACCCCATTCCACTCCTCCAGACACGTTTACACATGCATAAAATCTCCCTAGGGAATTATTTACTACCTTTCTTGCCCTTAATCACACAATCTGGAGATTAAAGGAAAGAATGTTGTCCGGAAATGAACCTTATTTTTCCGTGGAGACTAAGCACCATTTCTGTGAAACCTGAAGTTCCCAGAACAAATTAAAGATTAACACCAAAATGAATAGTGTTTGCTTCTGTCAGTGGGTTCAGGAAGATAAATCAGTATCTAGTGTTTATGAAAAATGCTTTCAGGAATCATTGGAATAAATTAAACTGCTTAATATTTGCATATGTTTTCATTCAAATGATAAAAATAAAAATAGGCAAGGTGTGTTTTTTCTTTATTTTCTGATGCTTGGACATTAAAAGGTTGTCATCACTGTAAAACACCTAAACTGGGAGGAGAATCACAATTTTTTTCTTCACACCCTATAAAGGAGAAGTTGGAGTTTCACTTGATTTTTTATGTAGACATCCTTTAAATACTGATTGCAAACATTGTTACTTGATAGATACAACCTACAGACTGGACTAGCAGGTGCTGAGTCTTAAAAGTCCTGTTGAAGTCAATGATATTTACACATGCTCAAAAATTCAATATCATGCTTTGGATATATACACTTTTCTTTCAGTGCTGAGTGTTGTAAGCAGCTGATATACTCTATCATTTTGTATAACATTATCTCAGAGTTACACTTTCCTCAATCACATTTTGAAAATGAATTCTATTTTTTGGAAGTACTGTCTTGAGGGAGTATATAAATAAGGGGGGAAAAAAGGAGAGATATAAGCATATTTAAGCATGACTCAGATAACTTTTAATTAAAATGGGAGACATTTATAGATAAAAAATAATCATTATATTTTTCAATTGCTATTATGTAAGATGGCTTCCATTCTGGGCTACATTCCTGGAAATCTCCTTACTGAAATACCACAAAAGTGAATGCAAAACTAAGTATATCTATATAAAGAAATAGTATTTGTCTTTAGGGAAACCCAAGATATTTGTGTGGAAAATGGTTATTATTTCCCAGACCAGTGTTTGACAGGGGAGGAGACAAAACAGATGGCACTTTGGGACAGGAAACCTCAAACAAGTTGAGAGTTCTGTCATAATGCAAGCACCAGTGACAGGGTCAAGAAGGAGGGTACTGTTCAAAGTGAGGGTGGGTGGAGCTTTGGACAACTTACTGTGGTGGAAGATGTCCCTGCTCATGGCTGGGAGTTTGGAACTGCAGGTATTTATAGGTCCCTTTCAACCCAAACCATTCCATATTCATATTCTATGATATTCCAAGTCACATGCCACCACTATCCATTTTAAAATGGTGAGGAAATAAGAGAAATAGATGCCACAGCAGTCACAGCAGTTAGCATGAGAAAAAATGACTGGAGAAATAGTGTAAAATGGTGCAGAGAATTATGCATGAAAATACTCCTGTTTGTTGAAAAGTTTTCATCACAAGCCAGTAACATCGTGTTACACGAGCATCAGTCATACTATGACCAAATACTGTGGGCAGTATAGCCTGTTACTGATTGTATGTGAAATAAAATCTGAAAAATAGTGACAGATTCTGAAATTAACTTTCTAACTAAGGATCATAAGTTTATCCTAAATATTACAATACCTGGACTGGTCACATTCTTATTTTGATAATTCAGTGAGTACTAAAGTTTACATGTGTGTTTGTAAGAACGATCACATACTTTCAAAGTGCCAACTAGGCAAATATTTTATTTCATGTTTATTTTTTTTTTCCTCTTGTTTAAATAGAATGACATGTAGTAATCACAGAATCCATTAGGTTGGAAAAGACCTCTGACATCATCGAGTCCAACTGATGTTGACTGAGCAACACCTTTTCAACCAGACCATGGCACTGAGTGTCAGGTCTGGTCTTCCCTTAAAAAGGACTTCCCTTAACTCTAAAATGTCCTCTTGTCCTGCCCCTGATTACCTGACCAACTCCCCCCTGGCTACAGTCTTCTTACAGGAAATATTAGAGAGTAATAACATCACCTCTGAGTCTCCTCATCTTCTTCATCATCTCCTGTTATCATCACATGAGTAGAAAAACTTACGACTCAGTTAAAAGAGGCAGCAAGAGCCAGTAGCCAGGAATTTGCAGACATTCACAGAAGGGTCATACTGGTCTTTCTGCTCCCTCTAGAAGTTTTTCTGTATATGTAATTGATTGTCCTCTTAGATCACTGTATGCTGGAGTTATGCCCATGGAGTTACACGCCTCTAAGTGAGCAGAGGGACAAGCCCAGCTGATTCTATGAATAGCTAGATTTATATTTACATGAAATAAAAATCTCCAGTCCGTAGAGGAACTGCAGCATCTCAGCACTCATTGTCGTAGCAGATTAACATAATCAAAAAATCATTGTACTTTTGATTGAAAACTCTTCTGAAAATTCTAACAATTAGTGTCCCAGTACTAGGAGCTGCAAGTTGAAAACTTGAAAATGTGGTCCCTGTTTTGATCCTCTGATGAGAGTAAGAATTTTGGAAAAATCTGGCCTATGCTGTCATTTTGAATACTAAAAATACAGCTTCATACATGCAGCTTGCATCTCTTCTGTATTTAACTGTACCCAATACAGCAATGCCACCATATGGTGTAGTCCCTCTTAGCTATATCAGTATTTAATTGACAACACCAATGGGATCCCATGGAAATACAGTGATTATGAGTCAGTATGTGGATAACAATGCAAGGTACAGACATCCTCAGAGGGAGAGTTGGAAATGCCTGAGGGAATTCATTAACTTCTAACATCCTTTCCCATTACTTTCAAACCCTTAATTTCTGTCAGTAGGACTCATGTCTCCTATCTTTTGAAAACTGCAGGATGAAATTTCCCCACGCACAGCTTGGAACAAAACAGGCATGTGCAGTTGAGCAGGCAAGAAATGTGTAAGACTAAATGTAGTTTCCACTCATTTTTTTCTGCCCAGGCATCTTACCTCTTAGGGGAGAATACTATGCAGTGAGTATGAAAACTGTCATCTGTTGTGCTGGAATCCTCATCCAAGTACATAGGATATTTCTATCAAATTGTGGTTTGGTTTTTTTAGAGGAATGTTCATGAAACATATAGAATTCTTTTATCAACTTACAAGACAACAAAAACCCAAACCTCATACAGAATAGTTTCCTTCTTATATATCTTATAATTTCTGAAAAATGTTTTAGACTTGGAGTTAAACATGTTCCACTCTGTTTCTTAAAAATCTTGCTACTTGCTACTCACAAAAGATCATAGAAATCATAGAATATACTGAAATGGACAGGACCCATCAATATCACAGTGTTCAACTCCTGGCCCTACACAGGACCATCCCCAAGAATCACACCATGTGCCAGAGAATGTTGTCCAAAATCTTCTTGAATTCTGTTGGGTGAGAACAGTATGCTTCTGTGACTCCAGCAGCTGCAGGGGAATGAGCTCTACAGCATCACCACCACAGCCATACCACAAATGAAGTTTTCACTGGTACACTAATAAGGCTGAAGGGATCTTTTTGTGTTCTTCACCAGATACTGAATCTGTTTATCTGCCTGTGGGATTCTCCAGGTGGTTGTAGAGGATCTCTTCCTGCTCACCCCACCTGCCTGAACCACCATGCAAACTACCATGCCACACCTTCACTGCCATGCCACACCCCTGCTTGTCACACTCTGGATCATTCGTGCTCGTTAGATCCATTTAAATTTCCCATCTGCTCCTGGAAATGCCACCTTCATGCCTGATTGGCTGCCCAGGTCTTCCCAGTCCAGGTGGTTCTTGGAGCTGCTGCTCAGGGGTCCCTGAGCTCAGGAATGCCCCTGTGTGGCTTGGTCTAACCCTTGGACTTGCCTCAGTCACCAATGCTGTCCCCACTGCTGCTGCTGCTGCTGCTGCTTCTCCAACTGACCCAATATATGAGCCTAATACTAGACACTAAAATTCTTTAAAGTTTTGCCATTAAATAGAAGATTGAAACTGCATTAGCTCCAGTGGACAGCTCCACTTCAAGTATCCACTCTACCTTGTTTCCCTCTACATTTCCAAGTAGGTAATCCATTTTCCACAGTTCTTGTAAAGTGTCATACACTTTCAGAATACATTTGAAAGGTACATACACTTACAGTTTGCAGTATGCTCATGCATCCTTTGCACTGAAAGCTGATCTGTTAATGTACTGTAACAGCTATCATGGACTTCTTCCAGAGCACATTAATGTCAACAGAAGATTCACAATAAACACTGAAATCCAGATCAAATCTTGTTTCCTTACTATTACTGTATGTAATAATAAATAATATATTTATATTATAATATAAATAATCCATTATCACAAATATCTCCTGAACTCTTCTGATAGGCATCACATCACCTGTTTGTGCTGAGGGATGCTTCAAATAACATCTTAGTAGTACTGGTGCAATGGATCTTCAGATTATTTCTCACAGAGAAAAATACACTATTTATGTCCCTGGACACTCAATTTTCATTCTAAAAACATACTGGGAGACCAAAGAAGGTTAAGTATAGATGAGCAAAATATTTAATAGGAAAAGAAATCGAAAATCTTTGGTTTCACATTTGCATAGTCTCCTTGATTTACCTGTTACCTTTATTTTAAACAGAGATCCAATGATAAAAATCGAACTTTTAATTACATGTCACTCTAATCACATATCATGGGAAAAAGATTTTTTTTCTTTTTTTTTAATAATGAAAAAACTCAGCTTAAAAAATCATGGATTGATTTCAGGTTTGTTTTTAGAAAGTCACGCAAAATGAAGTTTTAAAAGGATTACTTTCTCGCTAAACCCAGTATCATTAATAGTGTATATTTTTCAAAAATCCTCTTTATAAATATACCAAAGTCTTAAAAGTTTGTATGGTTTTTGATCCATGGCATTCACCAGCCATAGGAAGAAAAACATAGGCAGAAAAAAAAAGATATTCTCATGGGAATTTAGTATTCATACATTTCATACACAGAATCTAGAATTATTGCTCTGTGATTGGCCTTCCATAATTGTCAAAACAAGTATCAGCTTGCCTCTGTAGCATTTATGACATTTTTTCTGGTACTAATTAATACAGACTAAAAGAAAACTAATCACTACAATCTGACCCCTCTGTCTTTCTAAATTTCATCTGTAATTTTCCAAAGTTAATGGAAAAGTGCCTGTTGACTTCACAAAATTGTAGATTGAATCTTATTAGAATACTTATTTCTGAGCAAGCAAAAAAGGGAAAGCATGGAGAAACAATATTATTTTGTGCTACATTTTAATAATTCTAATATTGCAAAAAAATTTTCACCTCTCTCTGGGATAATCACTAATGTCAAGGAATGGAAAGAAGACCAGAAGCACACTAAGTGTTCTCCAAGACAATTATTTACCATTAAAAAATAAGGTGCACAAAATGAAAACAATGTGAAAACAAAAGTAAAGTTTTACACTTTATTAGCAAATAGTGTAATAAGGATTGCTGGGTCTCACTTGTGCCATAACAGGTTTGTTACATCTCTCAATGTCTCTAGTTATGCCTGGTTCTGTGAAGTGCTGTGGCATCTGGCATTAGGATTCAGGCTTCATCACAGTATTTTGGTATTGTCAAAATCCCTCAAGAACAGGATGCATAATTTGCACTGGCTGTGGAAGAAGAGATGGTGACTATTCTAGCACAGAGGGGAAAGGCCATCTATTGTATAGCCTGCAGGTGCAAAGGAAACTGCCCACAGCTTCCAGACAGATTTGAAAGAGGACAGTGTTTTTAAAGCCAAGGTATGTCTTTAGGAGATTTTGTAGTCTTTTGAAGGTGAATTTTGCTACAAGAAATGAGAGGAAAACATTAAAGATGGAGGCTGAATCATTCTAGGTGATGTAGAAGAATTAGACATCCAGGTCTCAAACTTTTCTATTGCTCTCAGGAATCTGAAGATGTGAAGACTTTTTTCCCCAGATAGTCCTTACCCCACATTGCAAGCTGGGGCCCTGAGAAGTCATAGTTATTCCATCCTATGGCTCCTTACAGGGTCTATTTTCTTCTTTAATCTTTGCTATACTGAGCTGGTGTTGATTTTAAACTCTAGAATCTCTAGAATAGATATATTCAGGTTAAATCTCAGAAAGATCCTGAATTTTATACCTTGCAGACACTTGACACATTTATTATAAGGTAAGCTTGATCTGCAAACATATTTCTGTCATAGTTCAACAATTTTTAAATATCTAGATTTTAATATAAAATCAAATCTGTTGACATTCAACATGTCAAGGATAAGTGTCTATGCACAAACATTTTAAAAATGTTTTGGAGTTACCTTTGTTCATGGCAGCTTGAACTATAAAAAACATGACAAAGGCATCAAACTGATGTAAACTCATTATCTATGAATAATGTAAAACAAATGTGCCAGATTTGTACTTCTGGGTGGCAAAGCTGGTGCACAGATATGATACTAATGATAATGGAATTATTTTCCAAGGTTCAAGCTAACTTAAAAAGTCCAAAAAAAGAAAGATTACATGTTGATGATTGTGTATTGAAAGAGCTGCAAGGAAAACTTCAATATTTATATGCAAGATGCTAAATTCTGGGCCAAGAGTGGTTTTAAGTAGAGCTCCAATTCAGTCTTTTTCAGAAGTAAGGATAAACAAGGATTGCTTGATGTATTCAAGCAAGGATGCTGAAGCTGCTTTGATAAAGTGCCCTGTGCCAAAGTATACAATGTATGTATACCTTGCAATAAGAAAAGAAATACGTGTGGAAAGACATGGCAGGAAGTTTTTGCTAGTTTTTGAGATTGTGAAAAACTGATTATTTCTTTTCACTTACCAATAATTTGATTAAGATACACGAGTTGTGCTTTGAAGCTCTATTTTTGCAGTAAATAGTGGTTGCTAGAAAGGTCTGATACAGACCACAGAACTGTGAAATAAAACTGGGTGGATCTAGACAGTCTGTGAATGAGAGCATTAAAATTCAAATGGCATTTTCCTGGGAGCAACAGAGGGTTCAGATAGAGTTTATTTTCTGAATATCTAAGCTTCTTTAAGACGGCTTAACTGCTAATGTTAAAAGTGGTGACTGAAGGCAGTTAGGCTCAGCTGGTGTCACACAGCTATGTATAAAACAAATACTTAAAGCTATGCTTTAGTTTAGATGATTGAACCAAAGAATTTATATTGCAATATCCTCTGCATAATCACTACGGATAAGTAATTTTTAAGGTGCTCTAAAAGTTGGCATCTTGCAGAGGTATATCATAATGACAATAGGACAGTCCTGTCTAAAGACTGTGTCACTATCAAGTCTATCTTGAACTGATTAATCAGTGGGTCTCTAGAAAACAGGTGTGCCCATTTGGTAATTTCCGTATTTTGCTATATTTAACAGGTTAATGGTCTAAGTCAGCAATCTAATTTGATTTTGAAGGATTAAAAATATTTGCTTAATTTTATTGCATATTAATATCATATTAGTTTTGGGAAAACTTTATCCCCAATTTTTTATCTCCTAAGAGTTTACCAATATCATAAACCCAATGTTTATTCAATCTTCAGTCAGCACTGCCTTAGAGGATTATGAAGCTGAATAAACTAAGCTATTATGCCTTTCATTATTACAGCTTTGAACACAATGATCTTGTTCCTATTTAAAAAAAGGTAGACACTTCTTAGAAAGATTAAGTAAAGTTTGAATTAGGCATCAAGTTTGGAGATAGTCCTAAATTATTGATATAAAATATTAAATTTATCCTCATAATCAAAAGAAGAAACCACAAAATTCATGGCTTCATGTCTGAAGAGAGATTGACAAGCTTCAGTTATTTGAGAATAACTTTGCAACTTCCTAAGCCAAATAAACTTGATTAACAGAATAAACAAAGACATAGAGAGAGATGTGGCTGTAAACATCAAAACCAACTCTTGTTGCAAGGACTTACTCTGCAGTCAGGGAGCAGGAGTGGGACTGCTGCAAGTGCAGCATGATGTTTGGTGCTTCCTGATACTGAGAACTTAAGTATATGCTGATCCTTAAATACACAAATTGTATGACTGAAAAGTCTTAAGAGGGTTGACATTTTTGAATATGGCCATTATGAGGTCAGGTACTTCCAATTTCTCCAGCTAGAATGATAGTAGACTTTTGTGCAACTAGTAGAACCTAGTCTTTATCATCAACTAGCCATCCATTACACATCTAGGAAGGTAGATGTTGTATATAAAAATACATACATATATATATATATATATATATATATATAAAATTTGAGTGATATTATGACAGCACTGAAATTGAACTTAAGATTTATAGTTGCTAATGCAAAGCCCTCTCCTCATAAGTTAAAAAGCAGGCTTTTCATTGCCATGCTGTTAACAGAGACATCAGACTCTAAATGCAATCCGTCTATCATTTTGGAAGGGTAGTGTATGATACTTAAGAGTTCAAGCTTATTCTTCATTCTAAGATCCATAAAACTTGAATTCCTAAGTACACTGTCACTTGCAAAAATGTTTTGGACCAGATCCAAAGATCTTTCTTAGACGAATATTCCAAGATGACCTTTGACTGCATGTTTAATGTCTCAGAGCTAGTGTGGGTTTTCTTCAACACAAACCACTTAAAGACTTTTTATGTGTAGTTTCCCAAGAAATGTTCTGGTTTTTAAAATTTTTTTTTTTTGAGGCAAAAATAGACTACTTCACTTTGCTAACTTTTATTAAGTATTAAAGAGTTTCAAAAATCTACACAGCTAAGAAAGTAATTATTAAAATACACAAATAAGAGTAGCATGTTCCATAATATATCCTTATTATCATTTGTTAAGTGTTCAAAAAGACTTTCAATTTTCCTTGAAATATTGTTAGCATTATGTGCTTTGCAGCTGTGATAAGTTTCTTTAGATATCATATTCCCTGAAAACATGGAAAAAATCACTTCTAAGTTGATTTTACAAAGAGAAAGAGAAAGGAAACAGTAATTTTATCTGCGCTTTTCATTTTGATATTGCAATTATGTTCTGCTGTACCTTAGGTAACTGATGAGGTCTAAAATAACTCTTCATTTCTTGTGGTTGGGATTTTTTGGGTTGGTTTTGGGGTTTTGCATTTTGGGATTTTTTGGTGTGGTTTTTTTTGTTTGCTTGTTTGGTGTGTTTTTTGTGCTTTTTCTTTGTTTGTTTGGGTTCTTTTTTCAGGAACAAAAAACCAATCTCCTCATCCCTAAAAATGTACAAAATAAATATAATGGAGTAAATCCGTTATGATTCCAATTGCATGCCATATAGCTGTTAATAGTGGATTTGTGCATATAAACAGTTTCTTAATCTTAGCTTTGAAGAATTATTTCATTTTTTTCTAGAACAAAGAAATAAAAGTAAAAAGTGATAATATTCAATGAAAAAGACCTGGAAAATATTTAGTTTGTTTTGGGTTTTTTGGGGTTTTTTTGGTTGGTTTTTTTTTTTTTTTTGTTTGTTTGGTTTTTTTTTTTGGTTTTTTTTTTGTTTGTTTTGTTTTGTTTTTTGTTTTTTGGGTTTTTTTTTGTTTTTTTACTGTAGAAAAAGAATACTTCTAACAATTAAAGAGGTCTAATACTCTTCAATATTTTTGTAGTTGCTTTCTGCTTTTTAGTAGGAATACATGCACTATGTCAGTTAAAAGAAAAGTAAGAGGAATTATTCAGAGGGGGAAGTCTCAGTTTGGAAACAAAAGGAGGTCATAAACCAGGAGAGGCTCGGTCCTCCCTGCCGGGTGTGGTGCACCGGGAGCGCCCTCGGGGCTGGGGCAGCTCCGGTAGAAATGTGTGTAGGTGGCTGTGGTGGCACCCGTCTGACAGCAGGGACTGAGAGACTGAACCTGGTACAAAAACAAATAGATGCCAATGACAGGGCCAGGAAGAAGATTATGTAGCTGGAAGTGCACAAAGAGGAATTTTATCCTCTTTAGCATTAGTAGTCCTGGCTGCATCTATCTATGCACAGCCAGCACGGCTGCTGTTATTTTTGCCTGGCATTTCAGCAAAAGGAAGGGAGGGAGCAGAGGTTGCACACAAATTGCAGCCTCCATATTTCCTCTATATAAAATTTCTGTTTCTGACAGGATGGATGATCTTTTTAAACACAGTATACGCTAGCATCCAAATACACTATTTATTTCCTCAGCATCATATGGGCTGCCTTGTGATATTTCCTTGAGAATAAATACAGACTGCAACCATCTGTGTCTGGACTCTTCACCCATGTCTTCCCACAGTTATTTCTTCTGTGAGCTATTTTAGCTTTTCTGTTCTTTGTAGGTGCATGTTTATTAATATGCAAGCTTTAAAGTTCCAGTTGGAAAAAAAATTGTGTTTCTTTTAAAAATGTGTTTAATCCAATTTGCTCTTAATCACATGAAATTTTAATCCCACTTTCTGACAGATGATACTTGAACACTTATATTCTGTCTGATGCGTTGCAATTATTCACTTCCTTTCTACTGTGTAAAGATGTTATCCCAGTATCTGCTTTGCCTAAACATGCTGGGTGATGTAATATTATAGATAAGAGATGTACAGATTTTTATAAATATGTGATAAAAATAAGGGAACAATTTTCATAAGACCAGTAATAATAATTCCTAACTTGATCTTTGGTTTATTCAAGAGGGAGTCTTTTCTCGACACCAGTTCCTTAACACAGTTCTCACAAATTCCTATAAAGGTCGCCAACTTCTTGAGAAAATTTTCCCCAGTATTTCAGAGTATTCTGAAAAGTACTTAGTGTTGACTGATAGGCAGTTACTGAGGAAAGCTATTAATTCCATCAAAGGGTTTTTTTGTTTTTCTGACGAAGTTTGTAGGAAAGGTTGCTGACAGATCATCATGAGTAACTTTGGGCTTTTGGTTTCACCAGAATTTGCATTAGTCAACAGACCTTTCTGACCCCCACAATGTTAATTAATAGCTACTGTCTTAAATATTTGAGAGCTAATTATGTAGCGTGTCTTCCAGTTAATGTCCTCAGAAATCACTTTTCATGCACAATTTTCACTTCTACACTCAGGGAAACAACTGAAAAAACCTATATAGTGTAAACAAACTGTCTCCTGTCAGCTGGAAAAAAGGGAAGGATTGTTATTTGTAGTGATTGTTATTATCTTTATGATATCAAGCATAAAGGAATCACTAGATAGTACTGTACCTGTGAGGGCAAAACCAATAATCTAATATTTAAGATAGAAGGAAATGAAGATTCAGATCTGGTTCTGGAATATCCTATTTCCAGTCAATGGACTTAAAATTGATTAACTTGAACCTGGTTTGTAACAGTTTGCAGAAATGTTGACTTTATCCCAGTAACTTTTTGGACTGGTTTTGAGTGACATAGTGTTAGCCTTTTTTTATTTCACACTTTGATAGCTTGGAAAAGGTGATGGTAATTTTGATGTAATTTGACCCAGATCCATCTTGAAGAATCCACACAGAAGAATTTACAAGAAAAGTTAATGCCTTACAGAATAGTGCCACAGTATCTTTTTCTTCTTTTTCTTTTTTTTTTTTTCTTTTTTTTGTGTTAAAGGAACTATTTTTGCAATAGATTATATAGTCTACAAACATAGGCAGTAAATGATGAATGTGAATGTAAGTTTTCTTCTGTGTTAATGCTCTCTTAAACAGGAATTAGAGATTTCCTCCATCCAACATCTTTCTGTATACTAAATTCCTGTAGGGGAGAATCATTTATTATGTGCTACTCTTTAACATGAACTCATTTTAGCAGGAAGTCTAGTAAGTACTTTTGCAATATACATAGTGAAATATAATGCAGTAATCTTTACATTTGGAAAATTCTTTGTATGTACAAATGAGATGAATGAGCAAATTTAAAAGCATAAATTTTTGTGTAAACTGTATCATCCACAACCTTATTAGAAAATAAGCTGTAATAAATTTGATAGGTTTGATACTGTGTAATGAAGTCTATATTTTGACATTATAAAATGATTGAATTGGGAGGAGAGCTTTTCAGAATTGCTTTTTATAAAAGGTATTAAAAACTGAAGAAGGGAAAAATTACTGGCATACAATTTTCGGTGGATAAATTCAGAAATAAAATCCAGCAGAATCTTGTATCACAAAACTCTTTCATCCTCACCATCTTCCCGTAATTGCCTGTTATATACTTACCCTTCAATCTTAAAGAGCTATTCCCACTACTTTTTCCAGGGAGGCTTGGTAATTGTCCTTTATATTTTCCACAATATAAGTGCTACAGCCCTGAAGTAGCAATTTTACAGCTAACTTTTACTTTCTGTATCTCTTCTGATAGTTCATAAGTGTTATTAACATTTGATATTCTTTCCTTCTTCTTTTTAAGAGAATCAGACCTTTATATGGGCTCACCCTGATTCCGTAATACTTATGAGTTTGAATTTTGTTGTTCATGTTTATGATGAAAGGAAAAAGGCCACCTCTACATGAAATTATTGAATTTTAGTGTGAAGTTCTGGAGAAGTGACCTTTTTAGTTAAAAATAAGACTTACTGACAGTCAGTAAGTGCTTTTCTAAGAACATTTCAATTTTCCTCTTCCTTCTATATGTTTAGACAACACATTAGTCAGCCTGAAAGGCTGCAAGTAGTCATCTTATCTGCTGAATCATCAGCTGCCCCTGAAGCAGCTCTGCACAGATTGGGCAGTTTGGGAGGATCAGGGGCTCTTCCTGTGCTTGGTGTGCTGGTAGGGGACCCAGCTCATTGCTGCTGCTGATCCTGATGCTCTCAGTGTTCAAAGCAACCACTTTATCATGCCTCAGGCTACCTGTAGAAAAAAAGTCATAGCCTCCTTTTTGTCTACACATTGTCTATTACTGTCTACTGTACTCTGCAATAGTATTAATTTCAGCTAAACACAATTTAGGAAATCAAGGCTAGAAGAGTTGCCAGTGGGAGAAAAGACTATTGCACTTGTTTATTAATTGTATCCACACAGAAACAGAACAATGGTTACATCATGAAAACATTCTAAACAGTATTACGTGTATTTACAGACATTGTCTCAAAAAGGAAGGTGACCGCTATCTAACATTTGTAATAGTCTGCATCCATCTTTTACATTCTTTTCCAGATCTAATTATAAATATAATTCAAGAGAGAAGAAATTACAACAGAAAAAATGCACAAGCTCTCAGAAGCTGCAAAAAAGTCCCACCAATACCTTTATTTGAGAATAGTGTCAATAATTGGCATATGCAAATGTCTGCAAAATATCTTTTTTAATATTTTGTGTGCCAGTTTTATGTCCCAGTTGTAGACAATTTGGGTGTATTTGCAAATATGGGCTGAATTATAATCTATACTTTTCTTATAATGTGATATTTTTTTTTTTTTTTCATAGTCTGGTGGTTAGAACATCCAACAGGAAGCTACAGACCTAAGTTTAAATCTACTCTTTTTCTAATTTAGTACTAATTTTTCTAATGAGATCTGAGTTCACTTCTCAGACAATTGTTATTGGAAAGCTTTGTGAGTTGGCCACCTCCAGATCCTCAGCTGATGTAAATTTGCTCTAAATTAAGTGCTTCTTGAGATAAAGTAAGTGTGTAAATATGACTAATCAAGAGTCTCACCATTCAGAGAGAGGGTGTGAAAATTTGGTTTAAAATCATGTTATAATATTAAAGTATTTTTGACACTGCAGTGCTTATCTTACACTGTATCTAGCATAATTATTTGACTGTTATCCTGTGACTCCCTAAGCAGGGAGAAACGGAAGACAAGCCTTACCACATTTCTGCAGGACAATCCTCAAAAATAATATTTTCCCTCCAAAGCAAAACAGGTGATCCCTGGTACTTCTGAACTAATAATTTTGTAAAGCAAAATGTTTTTGTAGTGAAGAAAATAGGGATTCTTTTTTTTATTCAGTGAGTGACAACCACTGAACAAGCTCATAAATTTCCTATATTCAAATGCAGAAAGGAAACAATGAAACTGAACACACACTTCCAGATCTGGTATCCTAACTTCCACTTTATGTTAATTGCCATGTAAAAATTTTGTGCTGGTTGTATCACAAAACTTTGAAACCATTGACTATAATTTTGACTGAAAAAGAAAAAAAGGTTTAATTGGACCAGAATCCTAAGTATATGATAAAAAGACTCAAAATATCCCCCTTGGACTCATGAGGCTCAATTCCTGTTTCAGTCAAATTCTGAAGTCAAAAGTAAACTATTGAAAATAATTGTCCCTAATAGCTCAAATACTCTAGTTAAATTTTCATGCAAGGCTTCCATGCTAGAATATCCTGCTCAGCTGAGGACATCTGCATTTCATAACTTTACTGCTTAAATTTATTGAAAGTGTATACCTGGCTTTCTTTCGCAGCAGTAACAATGTCTGCCTTGAGTTTAACAAATAAAACAGCCAAAAACTAACAGACCAGCTTTTTCTTTAGACAACATCAGACTGCTTTTACACATGGATAAACCTTGCTTTGTCATGGTGGAGGTGCCTCTTTTAACAAACTGTATTGCTGACAGCAAAAAGCAAGATTTTACAGCCTGAAGCTCGTGGGAGTTCTTCCTTTGACCAGAGTCAAGAGTGTATCAGAGCACAGGTTACATTCCCTCCTGTAAGACTCTGTCAGATCTGAGACACAGTCCTTGTTTGGGAACCTTTCATTTCAAATCTTCTTTTGCTTTAATAAAACCAGAAATCTTTGACTCAGAATGTCTTAAACAATAGCTCACTGAAGACTGGTTAGGCATGTGGGTTCACTTCCTGTCTTCCAGCTAAACTTTGTTTCAAAAATTGCATTACAAACCAGTAATGACATTATAGATCTGATACATTTGTACGGTATCTTAGAGTAAATGGAGACATGTATAAAGAATGATTATGTATTTATGAATTGGAGAAGAGGTTGTACTACAACTGAGATTTAAAAAAAAAAAAAAAAAAAAAAAAAGACTCATAAAATCCTACCAGCCAGGGCTGTATTGTAAATTTCTGTGAATCCTGGTTATATTGCACAGTCCTAATTCACTCCACTGGGCACATACAGCCTAAATCATGAGCCTTCAATTTCTCAGCATAACAATTAGATATAATAATTGACAATTACTATTTCTTTAAAAAACTTTTGAAGGAAAACATCTTTTGGACTAAAATGAGCAGATCCTTATATTCCTATTGGGGCTTTTTTTTCCAAATTATTTCTTTGTAAAATTCTATTAAGGAAAATCAGAGAGCTCACTTTTTTTTTTTTTTTTGTGGTGATCTGTTCCCTTTCTGTGTTTATGTTGAAGTGACTTTGGCATTCAAAATTCTGCAAGCTGAAAATATGGCAAATATGATTGATGAAGCACTAATTTTCATGCATTTGTCAGTAATTCAAATTCATTAGTGCAGTGAAGAGCTTTTCAACATTGCTTTCTATTAAAGGGTAGAGGGAAAGGTAGTTCGTTGTACTTATCAGAGGGCACATCTTACATTCAGGGCTTTCAAAGTACTTCCTGAATTAAACTTCAATTTTTTTGAGTTAGTTGAGTTAGGTAGGTGAACTGACCATTTTATTTCAGCACTTTTGAGTGAAACATATGCATAAAATGGAGCTGATCCTGAAGAGAGGCAAATAGTGCTCCGTGGGCTGCATGGAGCTTGCTCAGCCCTGGGTCCTGCATACAATGAGGCTTCTGGAGCCAGTGCTTCAGAATCACAGCATTGCACATCATCCCCTGTGCTTCCAAATGCCAGTGTCAGGCTCCTGGTGCCTGCATCTGCTCACAAGGATGTTCTTTCTGTGCCTCACACACTTTGTGTGTCTTACCTCCTCTTTGACTGTTTTTCTCTCACCTTAAAATGTAGGCAAGATTTCTCCCTTTGTCATTAAGTTTGTTTTAAGGCATGAATAATGTTATAACATCAAGCATTTCCCCCTGCTAATACACACATGTATATACATAAATATGCATATGTGGTCTGATTTGCTGTTTCCTGTGGAAAGGTATGCAATATCACATTTTAGAAAAATCTCTTGGTTTGACTGGGGAAAGCATGCTGGGTTTTGCCAGATGTGTAGTTAGTCAGAGTAATTAAATCAGCTGGGTTTGCAGGTGGTATGTGGGAGAATATTTCTTGGTTTATTCATATGAAAAATAGAATTATTAAAGTAAATCATGTTTTTATGTTGAGGATTTTAGCCAAAATTCATGGCCATATAGTTGAACAAGAGGAGAAAACAAATATTCATTTTTATCAAGACCATAGAACTCTGTTTTCCTGATCAGATTTCTCACAGGAAATCTTATTTTTCTGCAGTTGCCACCTCCTTTTCAGATTCTGCTCATCTGTAGAATTCCCCCACAGTTTTTCTCAAGGTCATTTTCCAGTGCTTGATCAGATGTTTTTCTGCTGCTTCCCCCTCAACATTGCACTTGTCTTCTTTCTGAGGCATTAGGTTTTTATCACTGATCAGTTCTTTTAGTGAGTCACCTCCAAAACCACATATGAACCTCTGTTCTGGTAAAGGTAATAAGCCTTCAATCTCCTAGGTCCTATACAGGAGTCTGGTTATTTTTATATTTTTGGGCAAATATAAGTCCATACAGTGACCCAAGTATAATGTTTCAACAAACATTGCAAGAAATACAAGTTCAGCCTAAATTACAGTACTTAAAATAGTTATGGTAATATAAAATGTGACATATCATGAAGTAAGTAATATAGAGTGTTAGGATAAACATTTTCTGTATCCTTTTTTACAATAACTTGTGATGGTAATGGTGAAGCAATGTAGTCAGAGAAGATTTTGCTGTTAAAACCTTTAACCCAAGCAGTATATGTACATATATTTCCTGTCCAGATTTTTTACATAGAAAAGCTCTGGTAAGAATTATTCACATGGCAGAAGAAGGAGGAGTACAAATGACATGTCAGTTATAATTTCAGTGTTCATTGCAGTCCCTGGAACATCCTTGGCATAAAGCAAAATCAGACAACTGGACCAGATGTCAGGAATGTTAATGTGTGTCTTTAAGGTCGTATTTCATTTTCATTCTTTTGAAAAGAATTGGGTTTAGTTTCTGGGATTTTAGGAGGGAATAAAAAAATTTTCATTACCCAATAATAACCAGTGTGAATGTGAGAAGCATATTTAAAGGAATTCTCAGTATAGTATCACAGCTGCTGTAGCTGCCTCTGCTCAGCTCCCTGTGTAACAGTTAATCTCTATAAACCTTTTAAGAGTAAAAACCAGATAAATTTTTCAGTAGTTTCATTCAAGTTTACAAAGCATGAAGCTAGTTAACATCCACCATTCCTGTTTCCGAATCTTCTAAAGAGAAAAGGTTTTAGAAAGATTTTATATACAACAGTTGCTCTGTTGAAAAGATGTGTAGGATTCATTTGTCGATTTACAGTGGTGTAATATTTAAAAATTCATAAAGAATTTAAAATATGTCTTGCCAAACAAGGAATGATTCCTTTTGTTAAACATATATGTTAGATTAAATGCCTCTCTTTATACATTGGTTATTACATTAGAATTCATTCTGTTGTAAAAACAGAAGTCTTGATTTGATGGAATGTGCTTCATTGAAGGGAGAGAATTGACTAGTTTGACAAAATGCATTTTGTGGATGGATTAGGCACAGGAGAGTGAATTGTGGTGTGTTGTCTAAGGAAAACACCAAAGAATTGATTTTAAAATGTTGAGTATAGAAAGGATTGGAGTATTTTAAAATGTGCATGTTATTGATCAATCAGATTGAGAGGTCTGACAAAAAGTAAAAAGTGCCCACAGAACTCATTCTGTCAATGGGGATGTTTTTCATCTACCTGCATCCTCAACAAATTGTGTTTTCTTGTACACTTCATGTGCTCTTATCAGCACAATGCCACTTTCATCCAATTTCTTTCACCTCTGACAATAAAAATGGTTTGGTGAAATTCCTGCTGTGGCAGATTTCACAGGCAGTGCTTAGCTCATCTGCTTCTGTTTGGTACATGCCTTTCTGGCCATGAGAAGGATCACTGAGAGTTTGGCCAGCTGTCTACAAATCCATCTGCTGCAGATTCATCCATCGAATTGGGTGAGTAATGTACAGGTAGAAACCCATCAAGGCCAGTGTTTTGTGTTCAAATGCCTGACGCAGGGGAGCAGTGAATTTCATATCCCTAAAACACCTGATGTTAATTAGACACTTAGTAATGGTGTTCAGAAAATCCCAGGTGCTGAGAGAAGGGGAAAGCTGGCTAGAGCATAATGAGAGCACTTGGAGGCTGAGACACAGCTCCCACCCACAGAGCTGTGTTTGTTGCTGCTCAGGATAACTCCCCAGCTACATGCCTGCGTCAGGCTGGCCCTTTCCTCTCTGGGAAATGGCAGTCTATCAGCTCAGGGCTTTAACACTTTGCTGCAGGAAAATTTGCTTCATATGCACAGCATGTGTACCTGCTTTATGAGTAACCTTAACGAGCTTTGCTCTTCTCTAGAGAAAAAACAATCATGTTTGACTTCTGCAAGTATTGGGGAAGCCACTATAACAAAAGCATATAAAGGACATGGATACAGCCAGTTTTCCAGAAAACCGTATGAAGAGCTTCCAAAGTCTGAATTGGTTGTGACTGCAAAATTTAGGCACACCTAATATAAAAGAATGAATTCCCTTTTTTTAAGCCTTTACTTGTTTTGTAAATACTTCTAGAAGTCAAATCCCAGCGCTGTTACCCAGAAAAATCCAATGCCACTAAGTCATATGTAGAAAACCACTTTTTCCAGTATGAACAAATTAACATAATTGAACCATAATCTCATATTGCATTTTACACTGGGCCTAGTTTAGGTGAATTCAGTAGCTTCTAGATGGGATATGTTCCAGGTTGAGATAGTAGCTCTGTGTGGGATCTGAAGTCAGACATGACTAGATCCTCACAGACCCACTTGAATAGTACCTATGAACCTGTTGAAATTTTAATTTGAGAAAAGTACATTGTTGGCATATGAAGAAGGTTTTAATTTTTTTCCCCTCTATTTCAAAATTGTTATCACGACTGTTTTGTATCAAACACCCTCATAAGAGTTCATAATGCTGCATAATAGGGGTAGGTTGAAGTGTTTATGAATTGTTAATGAATAATGTTAACTGACCAAAGTTAATAAAGATTCATTAAAATTCATAAAATGGTTCATGTATATTTCATTGCGAATATAAAATGAGATACTTTTCCAAACATGCATGTTTTCTGAAACTTAAAATTAGGAATTTTCAGAACTATTAATTAGTGGAAAGCTGAAGAAAAAGGTTGTGATGAATGTACAGTTTGAGCTATTTTGAATAGCTCTTCTGTATAAGCTCATAAATTATTCAGTACAAACCACTTATGTAATATTTCTTAAAGGTAAAAGAAGCATTCTTTCAGGGTTGGTTGCCCTTTCGTTAAAACAAAATAACTCTGTTACATTACTGGAACCAAGTTACAGAAATAAATTGATTTTTCCCCTGGGGCAGGCATCTGTTTCTTCCTAAAGTAAAGAAATGCTCAAGGAACATATGGTTGAATGGATTTGGCAGGGTTCTGTTTTAGAAGAAAAGATGTATATGAGATTGAAACAGGAAACAGGAAAGTATCTGATTCAGCCAATAGATTGCCAGCATGTTTTATCTAAATTTAAGTCAGTTTCTGAGTTAAGAGCAATTCAACTTCTTAATTCAAAAGGAAGTCAGGCCTTATCAGCTGGGTAGCAAACTTAGCTTAGACTTAATTCTGCATAGTTGGCTAGGCTATGGTCCGAGTCAGATGGTCAATTTCATTAAATTAATGCCTTGGGGGTGAGGGTTAAGGGTTACTCTCATGAATAAACATTTCAGAAGTGCACATATCACATCCAGAAAGGCTACTGAAATAGCATGTAAAAGCCAGTAAAAGCTGGGTATATGGCTCTGCATTTGGAGTCCACTATTCATTTTAAAATAAAGTTACCTAAACTAATAAAATGGGGATTTATCTTCCTTGAAAAGGGAATGTGAACAGAATTCAAAAGTGTTAATTAAAACATTGTGCATTTTCTATAGACTGGAGGCTATAGAAAATTATTTCCAATTACTTTTATTTTTGAACTCTAGGAATAAAGAGGGGGATAATGTCATAGTCATGATGCCCAGATAACTTAATAGCATCTGGAAAATAGATTTGTGGCAAGATTTTTCTGGAAGGGTTGCACTTTAAAAAAAAGAGTGGGTTTCATATTTTTCTGGAGCTGTCAAACTAAGTTTCTGCTTTCATTCATTTGTCCTATTTTTGGTAAGAGTTACAACATTTGCAATATCAACCCTTTTGTAGATGCATTGCCACTTGCCTTTGAATGAAAGAGAGAGGAGTCAAAGACCTTCCTACTTTTTCTAATATGTGCCCCTTTGCAATACAAATCAATACAAAGTGAGATGTTAAACTTCCAATGTCATTTACCAGGATACTGATGAATGACTATCAGGAAAATAATTATAAGAAAAATCTAGACTCCAATGGAATAAAGATTCTATTTCCAAATACGTATCAGTAAATTGTAGTCCATAGTGCTGTTCTACACCCATCTTACTGCTTAGAAGGATCTGGTCTCTTTAATAATGCAAGGAATCTTGTATTTTTAACCCAAGGCATATTACTAACAACCTGTGAATGTTACTGCTGGAAGGGCCCCTCCCAAAATGTGCCTTTCTTCCCCATGTGGAACTGGCTGCATCATGACTTGTGCACTTGTTTTCATGCAATATTGAATGTTTGAGTATCCTCACTCTTCTGAGCTGCAAGGGAGGGGGGCTGGCAGGCACTTGGAGTGTCCTCAAGAGAATGGGTGTGCTGCAATGAGAAGGGTCAAAATTTCCTGGCAGCTGAGAGCAAAGAAGCTGTCAGTCAAGGGAAGCTCTAAGATAAATGCAAGGCAAAGGTTTAACTTAGCAGAATAATTCTGTTTTAAAAAAAACCCACCCTTTTAATCAGCAGATTTCAAAAGTACTCAATGTCTATATTTTACTGAAGGCACAGAGATGTGAGCTGAAACCAATGAAATGATGCAGAAACAATGCCAGATTTAGAGCATGGGTCCCTTTAATGACAATTTGCAGTTTATTTTCTAACCACACCACCTCATTTTGTCTCCAAGTAAGCTCAAAAAGTGTGAGACAATAGATTGAAATGATTTCCTGGCTTCCTGTGCTGGATCAGCTGCAGCCTGGAATGATGCTTTCTTGTGAGTGGTATGGGCATCTTTTTCCCCAGAGTAACAATAAATGTTTTCTGTTTTCTTTCTTTGGAGCACACATTTTTTTTCCTTATGTTCACATCACAGAATTTTTGGCCACAGACTGTTAACAGGTTTGATTGTCATTACCATATATGTGTGTTTTCTTAATTTCTATTAGGATTCCATTACAATTTGTTGACTTACCATTGCTAAAAGATTTTTTAAAGAAGTATTTGACCTACCACTGACAGTTTCTCTCATCTGCATATTGAATGACTTGACTATGTCAAGATAGAGAATTGGATGTGCTGGGAGAAATTTGGACAGATATTTAGCACTTTCAAGTGCTATTGGGTGTGAAAAGCAAGACTGGAACAAGTTTGGGCTGTAGAATCCAACTCAACTGCAGTAAGCGAGAGTTATGTTCTCTGATATCCCAAACTATCAGGGACATCAGCAATGAAAAGAACAATGTGAGATTTTATCTGATGTACCAAGAGAGCTTTTGCAGCTACTGTATTTCTACTAATATTCACTCCAGTACAGAAGAGCAAAGCCTGATGTCATTGGTGAATCTTAACCTAACACAGCGTGATAGAGCAAGTTTAAGGCTTACCATTTGGGTTACAAAGTTTTCCAGTTTTGTTTTTTGTAAATTGTCATCTCCTGTTTAGGCCCATTATAAGTGAAACTCTCTCTACTGCTACAAAAGCCACCCTGAAAGCAAAATGACACATTCAGCACAAGAAAGTTCTCCTTGCAGATCTGAATGAACGTCTAAGCACTCAGATTTCATTCAGCTTGAAACAAGCAGGTTATTTCTATGATTTTAAATTTACAAGGTAAAATGCACCCCACATATGGCTATTTTGAAGACCAGACTCAAGCTACTGAAGACTTAAGTTATAATAAGTCTTATCACTAAAAAAACCCATTTCTTTTAAGTGGGGGCTGATCAGCATTCAGAACTACATTCAGATGATTACTCCTGACTCGTGTGTTTGTAGAAGCAGGAGACAGTGAGCAGTAAGGCAGTATTTCCAGACTTTGTCAAGCCATAATTCTGTGCATACACTCAAAATGTCTTCCCACATTACAAGTACAGAGCTTATACCTGCAGCACATCAGAGCTCTTAAGGTGATTCTGTATATATAAGAAATGTCTACTATTTAATGGAAATATCAAGATTTAAGAACTAGGACTGAGGGAAATTTTGCATTTTTAAATGTTGAATTTCTTTAGGCATGATATAAGAAAAAATATTTGAATAATTTGAAAGAGATAAACCTTAGGTGATTGAGATGATTAAGAGTGAGAAAGATATAATTTCTTGTACCCTAGTACAGTACTCTGACATGAGAAAGAAGTAGAAGCCTGGTTTGGCTTTGTTGCAAGACAGATACAAGAAAGTTAGATGAGTTGTAAAGACTGTGGAGGGAAGATCATTGAATCAGCCTACAGGACCATAGTGTGAAGGAAATTTTAGAGATTTCTTTGTGCTAGGAAGTTATGTACAATAGAATCCAATGTGGAACTGACAATTTGTACCTATACATGCTATTTAAAAAAAATAAAAAATGTAGTATTAACCTGAAGCTCCAGCTTTCAATAATGAGTTGTAGGAAAAAGTAAGTTTAAACCTTTAATGTGTTTCAGGAAGGAAAGTGATAACACAATAAGGTCTAGAGACCTTTGTGATATCAAATTTAATGAATGGTTCCATTTTTATATGAGAAAATATACCATGAAAGAAATGGTACTGGAGCTGGTTAAGACAAAAAATGATAGTTCATGGCTCAAAGAATTTAAATGGGATACATTTTTCTGAGGGATCAGAGATGTTTAATGCAGACTTTACTGTCATCCCTCATGAATGAAGTGAATGTATATGCTGGTAGCCAATATCTAGGTCTTCTAACAAGAAGAAACTATTAATGGTGATGTATTACTGCTTTTGGATTTCTGTTCCTTCAGGTACCACTGACATTTGATTCAGGTTTCTGCTTTACATAGTTTGTTATGAGAACATTAGAAGAACATACCTGCCTGAGCGAATGCCTGCTTGTATTCATCTCTTGCACACCTACATTTTAGAAGCATTTGAGTAATTTTATGTGTATGACAATATCAGATTGAGCACAACTGTTAGGTGTATTGAAAAGCAGGAAAAGGATGATTTTTCTCGTTATGTTGCTATATCTCAAATAAAATGAAAAAATTTGAATCATGTCTGGGTTTCATTATATGTTTCACCCTCAGAACTTTTTCAAAGTGTTTTCCATTGTGTTCAGCTTTACAGCATATTTAAAACTGCAAAGTTATCAGAAGTTCCATTAAATTCTATCTGGTTTTCTCTGAATAACAAAAATGTCTCTTCCCTTCTGAATTCTGAACCTTTAGTCAGTTTTAATCTGTCTTCTCTTGCAGTAGCTTTTATGAATTTCTTCAATTTTGTGCCATTAAAAAATATTTTAAAAGTATACCTATAATGTTCCTCTGAAAACAACTGAAAAATTGTTGGGCTGAACACAATAAGCACTGCAGTGCAAGCCATTTCTTTCTTTTGTTCAGAAAAGAACTCTGTCTTCTTTGCTTCACCCTTCATTATTTTGTTATTTTGGTTTAGCTTGTGAGAGGTCAGTACAAGGTGATATTCTCTAAGTCAGAGTCACAAACCATCCTTTGCAAAATAGTACATTTGTAAATTTTATGTAGTATGCATCCAACCAGCTGATAATTGGAAGTCATATTTATACATTTGATCCTTCTTAAACTTTTGAACAGTATTAGGCATCCACCATTCTTCTTGTACTTCCTCTGTCTGCAATGAGACATTTGTAAGATTTGCCAAAGGCTTTCCTACTTCCCCTGCTACTTACTTCATAATGATGGGATATTATTCTTCTAGATCTGCTGGCTTGTCATCTTTTATTACATCTAGTTGCCAGACTTTGTACTATCTTGTAGTGGTAAAATTTTAGTGCATTTTACCCTTCTCCTCAGAAAACTCAGCTCTGGTCTCCAGTGTGTGATCTTCCTTTCTTTGTTTTCTTTTTTAGCACTAAGGCAAAGCTGTATTTACAATTGCAGTGATGTGTAGGCTTTGTTTTTCTTATGAATTCCTGACTCACTTCATGCCAAGCATTCATTTCAAGATTAAGATATTTGAAAATTGTGTAGTGACATGGCTTAAATAAGAAGCAGTTTTTATTTGTTTACATTTTAGAAAAAATATGTCTAATTTGGAGTAATGCTGTTGAAAAGACCAATGGCTGAGTTGTCTTTCAGGTGTTTTTCTATATCTCCCAGAACAACCTCCAAACCTCACCAGGAACTGAAATGAGACTGACAGGCCTGTATTTTCCAGAATCCTCTTTCTTACCCTTCTAGAAAACTGGGACATTTGTCAGCTTCCAGTCAGCTGGGACCTCTCTGGATTTCCAAGACTGCTCAAGAATTGAGAGAGCTTTTACAATAACCTCAGCCAGATTTTTGCAGATTCTTGGATTAATTCCATCAGGGCCCATAGATTTGTAGGGATCCATCTTATCCCACATAATTTCGGGGTCAACTGGGAGTTTATCATTCTTGCAGTCATGGTCCTCCAGCTCAGCTGAGACCCCCTTGGTCCATCATCTATACTGAAGTCAGAAGCAAAGAACACATTAAACACTTCTGCCTTGTCTGTGTCCCTGTCTGGGAGGTGACTGTCCTCATCCTGCAATGTGCAAATGTTGTTTTGACTATACCTATTGCCATTAAGATATTTGAAAAGACTTTTTATTTCCCCCCACATTTCTATACAGCTCCCAGAGTTCAGTTCCAGACAAAAAGGAAGTGACTGCAAATTGGTTTAGAAGGAAAATTTTGCCTCAGAATGAAAGGAATTAAGATGAGTAATACATGAGCAAACATATGGACTGAGAATCAGACTTATCATTCAAACATTCATATTATGGACCTGCCATGCTGCAGGACTGGGAGTACAAGTCCATCTTGTATATTACAAGAAGACTGACTCTGGATTAACTAAATATCATGCAAAAAGCCAGAAATGCTGTCACCATCAAAGCCATTAAAACATCACAGCTTTTCCTTACCATTTGGAGGACTGCAAGGAACAGGAAATTTTGAACAGGTGGTTATCCAGCTTGAAGTGGATGAAAGTCAAAATGTTGATTTTTATATGAAGATGCAGATATTAAATCAGAAAGTATTAGAGCAGCCAAAATCATTCCAATCTATCTGCTTGGTTTATTTTTCTAGTGCATCCCTAAACTTCTTTATTGATGAGGTAATCAAACATATATGTTCTTGATCCCAGTACTAACTTGTCATACAAAATCAGGATTTGCATTTACAGGTAAATATTCATCATCCATGGCTTGAAATTAAAGCTAATATTAAAAATATGAATATATTTCTCTAACATGCTTGAATGTATTTATGCAGGAATTTAAAAAAAAAGTATTTATCAGAAGTTTTCAAAGTATCTGTTTTCTCTGGATATTTAGATTCACAGTTTTAAAATCTGCTCTTTGCACTGAAGTTCCTCTTCATCCCTTAGGTCTTATGGAAAAAAAAATTAGACTGATGGGCCACTAGCAGATCTTGTTGTTGGAAAGAGTGTTAGTCAATTCTGAGAAACAAAAAAAGATACGTGAACTTTTTAATGGGCCACCTCTAAAATTAAAGGGAGTCCAGGTGTGACCTGTAATTTCCAAAGAAGTTACTGCAGTCCCTGAAGGAATAAAATAATATTGAGTCTCATACCTACAAAGCCACCTCTTCTAGTACCGATGGAAGAATTAGGAAAAACAATAAGGAAACTATGTAAACATCTTCAGGATCTATTGTTATCTTTCTGTTTGTTTGGTTTTTACCCTTGGAAAAGAATAACTGTGCTTTTTTATTTATTTATTTATTTTTTATTTTCAGACATATGTATTTATTATATAAAGGCCCTTGGAAAGTATTTTCTCCATTTCATTGCAAATTTTCTTGCCATATATCTTGCAAGGATGTAAGTCTGGTTGTGTGATGATCACGCAATGTGTCCCTTGTTAATCATTTGCCATGTGCCATGTTTTCCATCTTCCTTACCATTAAGTCCTCTTGATTAAACTTTATTAAACCATCTTCTTTGGTCTCACCCTCACTCTTATGAAAGTCTGAATCTCTATAACTAATGTTTCTCTAAGCTGCTAAGTCCCTTCCAATCATATAAAATAAGGTATATTTGAGTTTAGAATGTTTGCTGCTGCTGAAGCATGTGGTTTTCTACTGATTCCTCAGCCTGTATAACTAGAGTTTCAGTTATAGGTGAGGTGACTGAGAAAGTCTTTGGAAACATTGCCTAAATTTTTGGAGTCTTGTGAAGATACTAGAAATTACTCCATTCAAATGTCTTGAGGAGTATGGAACAGGAATAGAATGTTGAGTTCCAACATGGTGATTAAGCAAGCAAACTCTGACTGGATGTCATGTAACTTTCCTAGCTGTGACTCCTTGTTTGATGGGAAACTCCAGTAGTTACCTGACTTGTTTCTCTGTAGACCAATGTGTTCCTGGAACTCTCAGGAGTAGGCTTTGAGAATACCTAATATGTGCCAGCAGTGGCTCTCTAACTGCTACCACAATGGAACTTTTTGGGCTGCTTTATGTTTTTTTAAGATTTCTAGTTGCCACAGAGTTGTCTGGTGCCACAGAGGTACCACTCAAGTGGTTCACCCAGGAAAACGTCCATTCCAAGCCTTGGCTTTGCCCAAGGACACAACACCCACCTTTTCAGAGAGTGTTTTCCTCTGAGGCTGGTACTGGAGTGTGGGAAAATAGACAAAACTTCCCTTGACTTTCTGGTGGAGTTTGCAGGAAGGAGTACCAGATTTGGGAGGTCAGGAGAAGACAGCAGAAGGAAAAGATTGTTTGTGTACCAAAAGTTAGAGAATGAATTTCAAAGGAGGAAATTCGGACTCTGTTCTCACACACACATATGCTTATTCATCCTGTACAGAAAGGGCATGGTGGGAGAGAAATATAGGACACATTTCCTAGGTGAGGGCAAACACCAAAAGCTGTGAGCTCTCCCTGGGTCTTTGTTCTTGGTTCAGTGTAGAGTGCCAAACAGTGGTGCTGTTGCAGGAGGAAGGGCAGAATTGTTCCACTCTGCAGACTTGTGCTGGAATTGGTTAGAGCTAGGGCTTTCATACTTCCTGGATGAGCATACCAACTACTGGACAATTTAAAAAAAAAAAAAAAAAAAAAAAGCATAGTAAGAAATAAAGAAGTGGATTTATTTGTATGTGCAACCTGCATTTTAAAATAAGGAAAAAGGAAAGCTACCTTAATTTCTTTAAAAAACAGCTATTGTTGTCTTAAAAGGCAGATTCTGGATCAATCAAACAGTAACCCTCTAAAAAAAACATAGTGATTCAGGCTATGAGTTCTGTTCCCAGTATTTATTATTTCTACTTTCCCAACATGCCATATTCTCAAAATCAGTCTAGAGTGTGCATGGTATTTAGAAAATAACAAGAGTCATTTGAATTTTTGGTCCTATCCATGGCATTTCCCACTGACTGCTATAGGTAGTATATTAAATACAACAGTAGAAATGTAAGGTTCATGGGTGCAAATCTGCAATTAGGAGCCTCTATTTCTTACTGCGGGTTCAAGACTCCACCTGGGATGGGGATTCTGCCATGTGGCCAAAATCCTATGCTTTCAAGTCCTTATTGAATGTAGCCTCAAGTATTTTTTTCCAAAGGTTTAAAGTGAATCAAAATGAAGGAGGGACCTGAATCCCTAATTGTCATTGTGTCTGTATACATGATGAATTTAAAAGCACCATTATTTTTTGCTGAAATAATTTCCATAATATTCTTCAAGCAAGGCATTTTATTGCATGGTTCTATTCATCACTGAGAACTGAAAGATTGTTATGATACAAAATGCTGTTCATAATTATACAGAAAGACTAGAAATTAGACTAAAATATTTCTGTTATTTGCCATCATTATAATTTAACAATGTCAATAAAAAGTTGACTTTAAAAAACAAACCCACTAAAGATCCTTCATTTTTCTTGAAGACATTGTACCTTTGTTAACACCTTTTTGTAAAATTCCTCTAGGAATTTCATAAGTACTGATTTAATTTTTTTTTTTTGTCCAATCTATCTCATACCAAAGTAAATTTTACAGCCACCAACATAAAGAGCATCCCAAGGACTTTTATAAAGATTTTGAGCAACACTTACTTGTTCTGTAATGTAGCAATTGACTTTTATGAAACTATATATTTTGTCATATAACCAATTGCTTTGCTGTAAATGTATTCAGCAGTATAGAGATTTCAGTAGTCAAATTGTTTCCAAAGGCTTATGCTACAATTAAATTGATTGAGCATAGTGTGTGTATATAATAATTGTAATGGCACTATTATTAGAAGGAGGTTCTTTGGGATTGATAACTTGGAGGTCATTTCAAGACAGAAATTTTATCATTCTTCTATCAATGTTTTTTATATGAGGTACAAACTGCAAGACAAGACTTGAAGTTTGCTCATAATGTGCTTATATTATTACTGGGGAAGAGGTGATCAGGGTTCAGGAAATTAATTTCAGTCTCTGCAGGTGACATTTCTCATATTTCTGCTATCAATTCCTGTTAGACATAACCTTTTCATTTTGTTGCCAGTACAATACTGGTCTTGTGCCACTCTTGGTCACTGCACATTTGTACGGGACAGGAAGGACAAAGTAGGTAAATCCTACTATGCTGACATGGAGAGAAGCAGCAAGAGGACAAAAGACTGTAACAAGGTGATATGACTTTTTTTCTGGGATTGTACACATGTTCTTTTTCAGAGGGGCATTTATTAAGTTGTTCTTTTATCAACTGAAACCTCCCATGGCAAGTCAGGGACAAGTGGAAATGCAGTGACTGGTTCTAGGTGAACAAAATAAACCCAAGGTCTTTGAAGTACCTAAACACCCTTTTAGAATTTAGAGGAATTTTACTGGACTACAAGAGAAAAGACCTTCATAGAAGAGATGAGACTCAGAAGTCATGGAGAAAAAAAATAAGAGAATAAGAATAGGGGTAAAGTTGTCATTTCATAAGAAATTTTAGCTATTAAATTGTTTTGCTCCTACAAAACTTCAAAGAATATTGAATAGGGAGAAACTTTTCCTATTGAAAGCAACTTATCAATAAACTGGTTAAAATTTAAGATAATATCACTTACTGAGCCATTTCATAAAATCATTATTCTTATCTATTAGGAAGAAAGCTATAACAGTTGTATTGACAAAATTTCCTTTTAAATATAATTTTTCAGAAGCTGTCCAGAATGCCAAGAAAAGAGACAGAGATATGATCTTCTAAAACAGATGATGTTTGCAATAGCAATACTTTGCAAAGTTTATGTAGAGGTCTTCACAAGCTGGTTGCCGGTATTGAAAATTGCATCTTTAAAACCTAACTTTGTTTTGGCAGAAATTTCTGACTTCTGGTTGAAATGAAGGCCCAGTTTGTTCAACTCAGCCAGTGACAACCTGTCAGTGCCTCATGGAACTGAGGGGTCTCATGGCTGACAGCCTGACACTTGGTCTCACTAATATCCTGAGATTCTTGATCTTTTGATATTTGTTTTATGCTTTTGTTTCTTTAGCAGTTCATGTGAAGCAAAGCAAGGGATTATATTTTCATATGACTAGCAAAGAAAGGCCAGAGTTGTATTTTCTTGGCAGAATCTTTGGCCAGTTTTGCACATAAATCCAGTTCCTCAGCAAACAGATATAGGAAAAGAATAGTTTTAAGCACAGACAAAGGAGGTGGGGAGATGTACACCTAAAGCAGAGGTATAGGGAAATTCTGGAACCTTAAGTGAGGATCCTTTCCCAAAGAGTGCAGTTCAAATAAGAGAATCTGTTTTATCTACAGGTACCTCAGCTCCCTCAGCCAAAAGTGTGTGCAGCTGTGTTCCTCTCTTTGTTCTAGAGGAATATCCTAGACATGTTTTTTAGCCAATTTTGGAAGCAGGACACTTGAGTCGATGAACTTTTGGTTCAATAATAGAGATTGTGCTGTTCATTCTGCTCTATTCCCTCTCTTTCTCCATAAATGTCATGTCTTTTACCTCCCCAAAGCCTCATCCTGCTCTCTTGCACCCAAATGTTCTCTTAGCTCCCTTCCCAAGTTGCCTGCTGATGTTCTGTTTTCTTGAATCATCTGTCCTCCTGCTCAGTGCCCTCTCTGCTGCCATTTCATAAATCAGTTCTTCATACGTCTCTGCAGAGGCTAGGATTGCACACATTACCACAAAATTCCCTTTCCTTACTGAGTGGAGTTCACTGGGGCATTAGATCCCTTTGCAGGATTCTGTACTCAATGAAATCAATGCTAACAAGAATTACTGGATTTTAATCTATAGATACCTTTCTCTGTTTATTCACTGTAAGAATTCTGCACAAGGTACTTAGAAGTTGATGCCTCTCCACCAAGTTCAATTTTCAAGTAAGGAACACATTTTAATGTAGATAAATTGAGAATAATTGTCTTTGTCTTGCCTCCCTCTGTATTCGGGAATTCTCAAACCTCTCAGCACAAAAACCTCTTGACCTACTTTTCCTTGAACCCTGTTCTGCAATCCAAGGAAGAACACACAAAGAAAAACCAAGACAAACATCCCTCAGAATGATGATTTCCCCCAGTTGGTTTCCTGCATGGTTATTTGCTCTGTCACTGGGAGTCCTGATCAGCAGAAAGCTTTGTCCTGCACAAAAGTTTCTGTGAAGCAAATTTAGGGCACAGCAAGGGCCTCATTTGCGCAAAACAAAACCCAAGCAAAGCACAGAACAGAGCAATCCAAATGGTTTTGTTTTGTGTCAGAAAAATGCATGAATATTTTACCATAATTGTCTAGGAAGTTATGGTGAAATATCTCTTTCTCTGGAAAACAGGAAATTATCTTTCCTGAGGTCCATGTTAGTGTGGCGTTAGGGCAATCATCTTTATGAGACAGCAACACTTAAGGCTCTGAGTTAGGACATCTTGGATTATGTATCTTTTTTCCACGTCCTTATTTTGTTTGGGTTTGGATTTGTTTGGTTTTTTGTTTGTTTGTGGGGTTTTTTTTTGTCAGGAGTTTTTTCCAAGTCTGAAGACTTGTTTTGTCCTTAAAAAGAAAAAAGTTAAATTTTGTTTTGAAGTATTGAAAAATTTCTCTAAATGGGAAAATGACCTAATTTAATTGCAACTAGTCTATAGCCTGGTGGAATACAAACATTTATGGGAGTTTTTGTGATCTGCTTAGCCCTAGTGATTGAAGAATATAGAAACAGATTCTTATGTAAGTCTATTGATACTATAAAAAGGCTTAGCTTCACATTTCCTTATTGATTAACCTTTCTATTTGGCAAAATTTATAAGTTCTTTACCAGACTGCAGAATCATAGAGTAAAAGAGTAGTACTATAACATATACAATAATTTTCTGTCATTAGTAGTGCTCAAATGTAGTGTTTAAATAAATGACAGGCTTTCTTTGAATTGTACTTTGTTAATTTATCTGCAAGTATTGAAGATTCAAACTTGTTATAGGTTTCAAATTATAGGGAACTTTATCCTACAGCCATTAATCCCACCAGGATTTGGTTCCTAGATGCTTCATTTTTGAAGCCCAAGCAGTGAAAAATTTAAAGCATCATGGCACACAACATGACTGTTTCTTTGTTCCAGGCTTAGATATGGTATTAAATACAAGGCTGAAGGGATGCAAACTGCTGTGAAGAATACAGAAAATGAATTAATTCAGTATTTCAAATTGACATGCTGGTTACATTCAAAAATTTCCTGAGTTCTGATGTCTACAGAGAATGCACAACACACTGTAAAATCTCAGCACCTTCTTGATAATTTTGTATTAAGTGTTCTCTAGATAGTTTTTCAGGGTCTTTGACTTCTGCCAGAGATGGTGATTTAATTGTAATCCCTCTGAATAGATGCTGTATAATTGTGAGTGTGCTGATGCCATGAAGTCAAAGTCAGAACACTCAATGGTTGTGCATAAGGGTCTGTTCATGGAATATTGTCATAGAGTTGAGGCTTAGAAATGTTTTATGTATTGAATGTGAATAAACATGATCTTCTGAATTTGGTATTATTTCCCATGGTAGGGGGTTAGCCCCTAGTTCAGGTTTTGCAGTGAAGAAGTTGTAACTAAAATAACTGTGGTGACTCGTGCAACCGTGAATACCTTTCTGGTAACACAGTTTATGACTAAATTTTAACTGAAGATGAAAGCCATAAAAAAGCAAAATAAGCATAACAAAGAAGACCAAAGCAAAGGACCAGCTTCTTCAAAACTTGAAGAGTAGTACAGGAAGATACAAGCACTTGAAACAGGCTGACAGGTGCCAGCATGGCCAGAGAGAAAGTCATGGCAGGGCACTACCACTTAGGCTGTGGCTATGTCTGAATCCATTATTGCTTTCATAGCTTCTTCCTTTTGCACAGCAAAATTGCACTGCCTAAATTGCTGTGACTCAAACTGGAGGTCAGGATGCTTCATACTGTAAAGTGATGTCATTTAGTGGCCCTCTGGGCCCTTATTACACTGCTATGTGAAACTGGGATATTCTTGTAAAGCCCCTGTTAGGGCTGTGCAGCTTTTGTGTTGAGTGAGCAGTCAGTCTGGCAAATGTTTTTCCAGTTTTCAATAAGGGATAAAAGGATGACCTATACTGTAGGTAAATGCAGGCCTGTCAGTCACTGTCATTGGTCACAGGCAGCATGGGTTTGTGAGGGGAAAGTCCTGATTTACACAAATTTATTATCTTTTTATGGCACCTTTACCCACCTACTTGAACAAGGGAAGCCAACTGATATAATATTTAAAGATGTCAAGTTTTTTGATCCTATCTCTTGCAGGATCCTTCTGGAGAAAACATCCTGCGCACAGCTGGATAAACACATTATGTGACGGGTGAGCAGCAACAGCTCCATAAATGACTTGGACATAGAATTGAATCTATACTAAAGAAGTTTGCAGATAATACTAAACTGGAACTGGTGAGTCTCACGAAGACAAAAAAGCCCTACTGAGAGACCTCGACAAATCAGAGGACTGGAAAGCAGGGGCCAGATTCTGCATCTGATGTACAGACAGTTTGGGGAATGAGAGGCTGGAAAGCAGTGCTGCAGAAAGCAACCTGAGAGTTGTTGGTTGCTGGCAAGTTGAATATGACTCAACAGTGCCCTGGCAGCCAGGAGGGCTGGGGTGCATCAGGGGCCTCTGCGTCCTGGGGAGCATCAGGCACAGTATGGCCAGACAGCTGAGCAAAGGGACTGTCCCCCTCTGCTCTTCTTCACCTCAAGTCCTGTGTGCAGCTCTGTGTGCCAAGCAAAGAAGGATATAAAACTATTACAGAATGTACAAAGGAGGACTAATAAGATAGTGAAAGGTGTGGAGAGGAATTTGTATAAGGAGAGTCTGAGGTCACTTGGCTTGTTCAGCCTGGAAGAGACTGGGAGGCAACCTCATCACAATCTACAACTTCCTTGTGAGGAAAAGCAAAGGGGCAGACACCGATCTCTTCTATCTGGTTACCAAAGACAGGATCCAAGGGAATGGCCTGAAGTTTTGTCAAGGGAGATTTAGGAATATTAGGAAAAGGTTCTTCACTCAGAGGGTGGTTGGGCATTGAAACAGGTTTCCCAGGGCAGTGGTAACAGCACCAATCCTGAGAGAGTTCAAGAAGCATTTGTACAATACTCTAAGACACAAAATGTGATTTTTGGATTTTTTCTGGGCAGGAGGAAGACTCAGTGATGCTTGTGAGTACCTTTCAGCTATTCTCTGATCGTCAATTATTCTATGATTTAATTGCTACTATTTCTCCCCATTTTCAAGTGTATATTTTTAAAAGTCAGTAACTTGTTTGCTTTGTAATTCTGAAGAAAATAATTGTCAGAAGTATGAAAGTTCTGTAAAATGTTGGTAATATGTCAGCTCCTTATCCATACGTGTACATGTAGCAAATATTGACCTCAAGAGAATAAAACTCAGCAATCATCCATAAATAAATTGATCTGACAGCAAGTTCACACAGTGCTGCAGGCAACATCTTGAAACAGGTTTGCCTGTAGTGGAATTTGAAAGTTTGGAAGAACGCAGTGTGAAAACAACACCTACAGTTTCATTGGGTTGGAAATGTCAGCGTATCACAGATAAGACAAAACTGGGTACTTTCTGTGTTGGGCATGAAGGAGAGTAAAAGATGGAATAGCATGAAGGTGCTGAAGAGTGGTATGAATCTTTCTTCACTTTCCTAGAGAAAGGTCATTCAGGTACAAACACAGTGTCATCCTTATGGGAAATTATTTTTTTTAAACTAAAATCTAAATTTATATTAAATAAAATACAGACTTGTGATGAGCTTCAATGTGAGACAGTAGGCAGTAATTGATAGTTCTATATTTCAAACCTAATTCTGTATTAAAGAATGGTTGAATTTATAAACAAGCTTGTGCCTCAAGCAAAGAATCTCTGAGTGTATGTCTGTGAGGCAGAAATTCATCCCTGTGATAAAAAAAGCTGCATTGACACTTAGGAAATGTGTGTTTCAGTCCTGATCCTGTCTCAAACTTCCTGTATTATCTTTGAAAACTTAGTCTTTGTTTTTAACTGTAAAACTGGGATGAGACAATTTCCTCTAAAACATTCTTCAGTTTATAAACACTCTCAGTGAAGGACACTTGCATGTGTGTGTCCTGCATTTACCCTGAGTAAATGAAAGTCCTAAGACATGCTGTAACAAAAATAAAATACAAGTGCAGAAAGTGCCATTTGGTGCAGAAAATGCTGGTACAAAACCATTCTTTGGAGCTTGGCAGAGATATTCATGACATTTCCACATGGGATTTTTCCCATTTGGAGAATAAGGTTTCCAAAGAAAATTCTTATAACATATTTAACATATTTAACATACACACATTTTCAAAATGAGATACTTGGAATTTACATTTTAGTTGAAATTATGTATATTTTTTTTTTCTGAATCAAGAACAAAAACACTGGATGTCAATATATCAATGAAGTGGAGAAAACTAGCATTTACTAAATGAAAACACTCCTCCAAATTATATTGAAATTATTTTTCTTACTAAGAATTCAGTTAAAGTTTCCTTTCTTCTGTAGAAAGTTAATTATAAAGTGTATTCAATATCTTGACTTCATTATCTTTTGTTTACTTTTACCCTAATGTTGATGCTTTTCCAATAATTTTCAGCTTATGTGTGCATACTCTGTAGTAACCACTTGAAAATGTAGAGGTATTTATAAAAATAAAAGGAAAAGAGTCTGAATAGAGATTCTTATTTCAGAATTGTCTTTACAATGCAGAGTCTTGCTTGCTCTTACAGTGCATTTTCACTGTGATTTATGAACTGTTTTTGAACAGCAGTTGCTGTTGAGGTAGTATGAAGGAAAATTAAGTTTGTAAGGATATCCGCTGTGGTAAAATGTTAGCGAATCATGGGTAATTCAAAGATAATATCATGTCTTGTTTCCTTTTTATTACCTTCTGCAACCTCATCTTTAGGAAGATTCTTTTATCTATTTGGTTGCCTAGTTCTACAGGAACAGTTTTAAGATATTCAGCTTTAAACTGGCACTGAAATTTTATTTGTTTTGTTGTGCTTTTGGAATTTAAAAATACAGGGGACTGAAAAAACAGCAGTCATGAATATCATTTCTTTTCCCTCCAGTGAAGCAGTGATGAGAAATAATAATTTAAGTAAGCCATTAATCCTTCTGACCATTAACAGTTCTAAATATGGAAAATTCAGAGGAAGGAGGGGAATGTGGTGTTTAACACAGTCTTCAGTCTGTCAAATCAGTTTTCAAAGCACCATATTTTTCAAAAGATTTTTGTTTTGGGATAAATAATCACTGTCAATGAGCAAGGACCTGAAAAAAACCCCACATTCCTGAGGAGTATTTCAGAGTGTTTTGCAAATGTTACAAACTGTTAATAGCTTTTGACAAGAAAAGAGGGAAGGAGAGGAAACTATGACAAAAAAGGTTTCTGGAAAAATAACAGAAAAACCTCTTAAACATGAGGATTTAAACATAAATCCTCATGTTTAAAATGCTCAGACAAACAGAAAAATATTTGTCTCTTCTGGATTATTTTTGTGCTTAATTTTCAAACAAATGCTTGGATTCAAAAAGCACTAAAAGGACCTGTTAAACTTTCACTCGTGTTTCTGTAAAAGGCATCCTCTTATTCCAACTCTCACAAATGTCTTTTTAGTAATAAGGTCTCAGGTATATAGGCTCTTAATGTACTTTCACTGCTTAGAACAGAAATCATGGGATTCTTTCTTAATTTGAGACAAAGAGCTTTATGGAATTTTATTTGTTTGTCTTTTTTTTCTGATGGACTAAAGGAAAGTCAAGGGTGATGCTCGCATTTAAACCTGAAAGTGGTAGTAATCATAACAGTGATTTCTTGTAGAAGAAAACTCTGTAGCTTAAATATCGTTCCTGTGACAGGTATGTCACCTACAATTACCTGTCTTATTCTGGAATAATGACAATCAAACTGGAATAATAATAATCAGAACATTCCTTGAGAGACTTACCAGTAAGGGTCTAAACTTGTAGATATTCAGTAGAAATTCAATGCAGAGAGCAGCTCCAATAATTCAGACTTCTTTAAAAGGAATAATTTTTAAGTCAAATATATAAGTGGACATTTCGGTAGCATGAAAACCAAAATCTTTGCATAAAGAGATGGCTAATTTATAATTCTGATGTGAAATTTTTCATTAACAAGCTGGATGAAAATGGTGCCTGAATAGATGGAATTTTCATCTAATATTACACTGATACAAATGTGTTAACAATGAAAGGTGTTTTCCATACTTAACTCTGCTGTGAAAATGTCCTCTCAAGTATAAAACATTGATATCAGTGCTCACCTGGTATGCAAGGAAGAACCTTGTTTGATACAAAGAGGTTACTCACATGGATAATATTAAATCATAAAATCTTCTAATAATCTGGCTTGGAAAGAGACCTTAATGCTCATCTTGTTCCAACCTCCTGCTATGGGCAGGGACACATTCCACTAGACCAGGTTTATACACCCCATATCCAACCTGTCCTTAAACAATTCCAGAGATCTGTCATCCACAGCTCTGGGCAACCTCATGTATGAAATCTTGTGCTCACCTGGACAAAGTGGGGAAATGGTAAGAGAGCAAGATCTTCTCATATATTTCAATTCTGTGGAAAAAACCAATAGCGCCAAGGTTTTCCCAGCATTCACAGAAAATCATAAATGTGGAAAATTAAATTCCACTGGGATAAAAGCAACTTCTTCATTTATTTCAGAGGACACAGATCTTTGCCACAGGACTTTTCTGACATGTTTTAGCCTAACGGCTGAAAAGAATCCATTTTCTGTGTGTTGGTTGCTTTTGAGGTTTTTTTTTGGAAATGTTTATGTGTCTGTGCAATAAACCACAATGGCTGTGAATGAAATGGTTCTATTACTTGGCTGCTGTTGTAGAAATAGTCCCTCTTTTTTTATACTACTCATAGAAGTGTTTTTCTTTCTTGTAGTGATATTTGCTTTAAACAATGCTTTGTTATGCTTCATTTTCTTTAACAGGGTGGATTTCCTGCCACAGTTTCCTTTTTGACCTCTAAAACCTATGTCAGCAAAACTGAAAGAGAGAAAAATAAGAGATGGCCCAACGAGAAATAGACAAATAAGGATTATTGAAATACTGTTGAGAAAGAGGTATTTCTGTCTGTATCTTTCCTCTACCTGTCAGTTTGTGAGCCCTGAAGGACTCACTGGCAGTGGCATGTCAGAGAAAATGCAATTGCCCTTTCAGGAGTGAATCAGAGACAAAAGTAGCTTGGAAATGCATTTTTAGTAGGCGGTCTCTAAGCATATATTAGCTGCTATTGCTCAGAAGTCTCCTTGTGATGCTTGCAAACCCTCAGTCCAACGAATTGCTAGTAAATTAGGCTTCTTCCAGAGCACCCTTTATATTGCTTTACTTTTCCTGTCCTTCCTCCCATGGACTTGCACTCCCTCCCTGCCTCACTGAGTTCAATCTCACAGCAGTTTCAAAACACAGAATTTCTTCTTCCACCTTCCAGGGGAGGTGAACTGCAGGATAACACTCTGTGTAAGAGAAGGGGAATGTGGAAACTAAGCCATCTAATCCATTTGCTGCAGTATCTCACTAATAATAGGAGTTTTCAGGCTTTGCTTTGCCAAATGTCACAAGACAAGGAATATGGAGAAAAAAGATTTGGGAAGAAGGGGGCTTAAAATTATCACTTAAAGAAATATGTACTGGTTTCCTTTTATTTCTCTTGCTGCTTGGCCCTCCTGCACCTTGCAAATATAGGGATCAGATTTAAAAATATTTTGGACAGAAAGGGTCAGGAAAAGGAATTATTTTCTTTCCTATGCACACAAATTAGGATTTCTAGAGTTTTTTCTGAGGTTATGAGATTATTTTTTAAAAATGTAGAATGTTATTCTGACAGCACTGAGGATAATGATATTGTGGCCTAATCCCATTAATTTAAGATTATTTCTGTAGGGTTTTGGTTTTTTTTCTTTAAAATATCATAATAAGAAGATATCTTTAAAAGTCTTTATTTTTTTTCTGGTACAGAATAATATATTTCTGTGGTAGATGTAGAGGATGACTTTATTATCAGCTTTTTAACCGGTTCTAGTTTTTTCTAATTTTTTACAGTGTTTTATTTCTTAAGACATCTTGTGTACAGATAAGTTTCCAACAGATCTACACCTTTCCCCTAATTGGGGTCATGGAAGGAAATAAGGCAGGGCACTCTTTTGGGCTCCTGTCTAGTGGATTGCTGAGCAAAGGTGCGTATTCTGTAGTCAAGCACAAGGCATAAATCACAAGCCATACTCCCACATAAGTATATTTGACATTAGTAAAACAAGATGTCATTGAGCATATGTGTCCTGGCCCACTCATTGGACTGAATATACAAACTTTTATCTTAAAGTTTACTCAATATGGGGTAAAATCAAGATCCTTCTGGTGCTGATGTCAGTTTGCTGACTCAAGTGGTGGTACACCACTTTGCAGCAGTAGTATAAATGCTGCTTTTGTTTCACTGATGGAAATTGGTCAGTAATCTAGAAATTAAATTCTGAAACTGCAAAAATTTGGGTTTGTGGGTAGTTGTGGTACTGTGAGCAGGGCTATTGGAAGTTATGGGCAGTTTGCTGTCAAAGAGTTTCCTTAGACCTGCCAGTTTAGGATCTTAGTAATTTTTGTAAGATCACATGATCCATGGCTTTCATTGTTTACTTACAACATTTCTATTCCAGCTGAGAGAGAAAACTCTTTATTTATTCCTTTCCTCTGTCTCTCTGTTCTTGAGAAACAATATTTGTGTCTCTTCACAGCTGTAACCCATCCTTAATGCTGCTGAGGGGAATTCTGGCCCTGAATAATTGTAATTTTCATGCTGTTGTCACTTTTCTGTCCCTGGCACTGAGAGGCTTACAATGTTTTGACAACTTTCCTGCCATTTTCTCCAGCTTGAAGTTTCCTTGTCTCTCACTCGCATGATGCATTTTAATTCCAGGATGTGTAACTGCTAATGCAGTTACAGCCAGGACTGAAGCCCTGAAAGCACAGATTTATTAGAACTGGGAAAGAGTTTGGAAAACAGAACTGATTTGCTTACTGTATGTGTTTTGGTCTTTCCATCTTAAAAAGATTCAGGTGAAGAAAAGAAAAGTAACAAAGTATGAAAAGCTTCCCAACAGTTGTAGGGAACTTTCTAGTTTAAAAAAAAAGAGTCACTGTACATGGTAAAGGTCAATAACACATTAATAGTGTAAAGAAGTGGTTGTTTTGTGCCACAGTCAGGAACAAGGAGACTTAGTGAAATAATAAATGCAGCACTTAAAAGGCATGAAGCACTTCTTTCCCTCTATATGTAATTTAAATGATGACTCTCAATTTGCGAGGAGGTCAAAATTATAAATTGGTTCAAAAAGGTATGAGGCAAATTCATGAATAATAACAGTATGAAATACAGTGGCCCAGAGGTAATCCCCTGCTTGAAGAGTCTTGAAACTACTAATTACTGTCATCTGTCAAGAAAAGGGTCATAACTATATGTACTTAATTCTTCCACAAGCACCAGCTACTGTACACTGTAAGAAAAAAAATCTGGTCTGGGACAAGTAGTATGCCCTTTTTTTTTTTTTTTTTTTTTTTTTAACTTAAGATGGAAAACTGATTTCCATGAGTTTTTAAATAACATAGAAGAAGTGAGTATTCCACTTCAAGCACATTAATATCAAGGAATATGAAGAATTATACACAATGCTAAAATGACGTGAAAGTAGTAACAATAGATTAAAAAGAAAATTGAACATAAGTGAAATTCTGAACAAAAAAATGCACTGAGATTGGGAACAGTATCTTCCTAGAGCTACTAGAAACAAAATCTGCTTGAGAATGTACTCACTGTGAGAGAGAATTCTGAACTGACGTCCAGATGGCGTAAGTTAAAAGCCACAAAGAATGAGTTTATTTCAGTGGATTCTGGTTTTATCACGACACACACAATTGGTTTGTAGCTCTGTGGATCAAGTATGTTCTGAATTGCATTGAATGTAACTTTACAGAATGGATGACATATTTCTTTACATCAAACAAATCTGTTTTGTAATGGTGCAAGCTACAGGTACATTAGCCTCAGGGATTTTTCTTTGGATTTCTGAGAACAGATCTGGGCCCAGCACTTCAAGTTTGAAAGATGTCTTCAGGAAAAGTTTCTTCCTGCTTTAGAACTTTTAGAACGGTGAATAAACAGAATTTACTTTAAAGGCCTCTCAAAAGTCTTAAAAATTTATGCAAAACTTTTAATGACTACCAGCATTTTCATAATGGTGAATGTTATTTATCAGAAATATTGTGCTTAAACTTTGTCTTGGGTAACACCATTGTCCCCAGAAAGAAAAATCACTGTGAGGCTGAAAAGCAAATTGATCAGGCAGAAGAGACCGTGAGGATGGATCAGAAGGAGAGAGATGGGTATTATTCAGACTTGTAAGGTGCAGCTAGACTCATTTGCGTTTTTCCACATGTGGCAAATGCAGATATTTATACAACCGAAAGTCCTCTCTCTAAGTTCTATCAAGGTTGTTAAGAAGCTAAAAAAAACCCAGCTTATGCATTTTCTGTCCAATAGTGAGATACAAATACCTGCAGGTTGATATTAGCTCTAATTGCAGGTTTGGGAGTGAAATTTTCTTTTTTCATTGCACAGCCTGTTTTCAACAAGGTGGATATTTATGGGAATGTGAATGATTCTACAAGCGGTGATTTAGAGGCTAAATTGGACCATATTTGAAATATTATCAAATGAATTTCTTATCTATTTGTTCAATTCTTCTTTCTTGAGATATTTTTAAAGTGTGCAGTGGAGACAATGTAAAATTTCTACTGTCTTCTAATTACTGGGTCACCTCTATAGAATATATTTGGAGGTCTTTCCATTAGTATTACATCAAATATAAAAATGTTTTATTTTATATTATTTTTATTTGATTCCAAATGAGTGGTGAGGCAAATGTGTGAAAAGGGAGTGACATCTTACAGTGCATTTAGAGACCTAGACAGGATAGAAGACTGTGCTCACACTCTCAGAGATGAAGGTACGTACAAAGTTTGATAGGGCAAAACTCAAAGTCCTGAACATGCATAACCGAAGAACAGCACAGATAAGGAGTTGTGTGGCTGAAAGGGACATGGAGGTCTTGGTGACAACAAACTGGATGAGTGAGCAGTGCATCAACATAACAAGGAAAGCAAATCAGATCCTGGGCTTCATCCACAGGGGCATTACTCTCAGACCTAGAGAAATTATCATACTACTCTATTAAGCCCTTGTCAGGCTGAGAGAAGACCTCATGATTTTCTACAACTTTCTCACAAGGAGAAGTGGAGGGACAAGCACATATGTCTTTGTGATGACCAGTGACAGGGCCCAAAGGAATGGTGTGGAGCTATGTCAGGGGAGGTATAGGTTGGATATTAGGAAAAGGTTCTTCATCCCATCAGAGGGTGGTTGGGCACTGGGACAGGCTTCCTAGGGCAGGGGTCACAGCACCAAACCTGGTAGAGTCTAAACATCTCTCAGACAATGTTCTCAGGCACATGGTGTAACTCTTGGGGATGGTGCTGTGCAGGGCCAGGAGCTGGACCTGATGATCCTTGTGGATCCCTACCAACTCTGGATATTCCATGATTCCATGATTTTAACTACATCCCTCCAATTCGAGGAAGACAGAGAGATGGAGAACAATCCAAACGAGGGCCACAGAGATGATCAAAGGGCTGCAGAATGGGTGCTTTAACAAATCATTATATTCTAAAACAGCTTGACTTTAGCTACGTAATCAAGTACTAAAAATGTTCCTTTTCTTGGTGGATTCAAGTTGAAAAAGGGTGTTTTAAGGTATGAGTGTTACCTTTAGATATATTTTTCTCCCCAATTTCTGTCCCATTTCCAACTAATGAGTTTTAAATGCGTCAGTTGCCAGCAGCAGTAATAAATTATCTTCTAGAATATGGGGCTGCTAATCATAATTTTCTTAAACTGATCACATTATGCCACTGCACCTATCCAACAGTACAGAGTGTTCATCTGAGAAACCCAGCTGACATAATGAAATGTAATTATTCTTTTCAATTGTTCATTTAAAATGTAATTGTGTTTCAAATTACTGTGCAATTTAATAAAATCACAGAATATAATTGCTTTCTTTCAGGTTGTATATGTTATAGAATATTATAATTTTCTAAACTTCCATGCATTCTTCTGTCTTCAAGCTTATGGTCAGCATGATTTAAATTAATATTTATTTATTGCTTATTCTGAGTCATTTTGCAAATTTATGGATGGCATTTAGTCTTCAAATTTGTCAGTTTCTGAAGCAGTCCTGAAGTCCTGCGAACCTTAATATTGCTTAAAATTGTCAGCTTCCTAAGTCTTTACAGACTAAACAGAGATACTTCCTTGATTGTGACTAACAGTGTTTCCCAAAAGACAATGCAGAGCTGCACCACAAATGTAGAGCACAGAAGAAATGGCAGAAGAGGCACAAGCATTCAGGCTCAGAATATTCTACAGATGAGAAATAAATTCCTTAGCATGTTGGGCTTAGATGGCAAGGTTTTGGTAGTGGGAGGAATACAGGAGTGGAACCTCTGAGCAGCTGCCAGAAGCTTCCCTATGTCCAACAGAGCCAGAGATGCCAGCCGACTCTAAGATAGACCCACCATTGGCCAAGGTGCTCATCAGCAGCAGTGGTAGCACTTCAGGGATAAGACAGTTAAGAATGTGGAAAAAAATTATTGTGCGGAAGTAATTGCAGCCAGAGCAGACATGAGTGAGAAAATGTGAGATGAACAGCCCTGCAGGTCCCAAAATCAGTGAAGAGTGGGAAGTGGGAGGTGGTCCAAGAGCTGGATCAGAGATTCCCCTGCAGCCCATGCTGAAGTCTGTCCCCCTACAGTCCATGGAGGTTCATGGTGGAGCAGAGGACTACCTGCAGCCCATGGAAGACTTCGCTCCAGAGCAGACTGGGGCCTGAAGGAGGCTGTGACCTGTAGGAAACCCATGCTGGAGCAGCCTTCCAACAAGACCTGTGAATCCTTGGAGAGAGGAGCCCACGATGGAGCATATTTGCTGGCAAGACTTGTGACATCATGGGGAACCCATACGAGAGGAGCCTGTTCCTGAAGGACTGCATGCCACCGGAGGGACCCGCACTGGAGCAGGCCATGAAGAACTTCAGGGACCTGTGAGAAGGACTTACACTGGATAAGCTTCTGGAGGACTGTCTCTCGTGAGAGGTACCACACAGTGGAGCAGGTGAAGGATGTGAGGAGTTCTTCCCTGAGGAGGAAGCAGTGACAGATATGTGTGATGAAATGACCACATCCCCTGTTTCTCATCTCCCTGGGCCACTGTAGGGGAGGAGGTAGTCAATCAGGAATAAAGCTAAGCCTATGAAGGAGGGAAGGGTTAGGGGAAGGTGGTTTTAAGATCTGTTTTATTTCTAATTATCCTACTCTGATTTTGATAGGTAATAAATTCAACTAATTTTCCCAAGTGGAGGATCAGTTTTGTCCATGACAGTAATCAGTGTATAACCTCTCCCTGTCCTTATCTCAACTCATGAATCTTTTGCTATATTTTCTCTGCCCTGTGCAACTGAGAAAGGGAATGACAGAGTGGCTTTGGTGAGCACCTGGCTTCCAGACCAGGTCAAACCACTACACTTAGTTTCTGGACTGGCTTGACTGAAGTAGATGGTGATTTTACCTATGGAATATTAAATAAACATCAGTTCTTGTTGACATTTATCTGTGATGCTTGATATGGTGAAGTCTGTTCAGGTGAAGTCTATGGACCTTTATCAAATTTCCCATGGACAGAAGCAAGGGCTTCACAGAGTGAAGAGGGATCAGCAGGAGACTTTCTTTATCAGATACTGGGTTATTGCTCTCAATGTATTTTTCCAAAAATGGGCAACATCCCCCATAATCCATAGTGATTCCTGCTTCAGTCTTTACAACAGAGGCATTGATCTTGCTGCTAAAGAACAGGACTGAGCATTTCACATTCAATAAACATAAATATTTATGCCTTGAAACTTAACTAGTCAAGAGCTAACATCCAGGAAGATAAATTTTTGAAAGAACAAGTGTTTTGTTTTGTTTTCAAAATAATCTGAAGGATATCATCTTGGAAATATTGTCCATGGGTTGAAATGAAGCCAGATTCTTCTCTTCACAGCCCTGTGTCCTGGCACTGGCACTAAATTCTTGAATACTCCAAACTTCCTGAATGGTCTTGTCCTCTAGCAAAATTACTCTATGTAATCTGTAAGAAGAAAGCAGTCCCCTTTTCTGTGAAATGGGGAAGAATCATAACTGTGATTCTTTTGCATCAACTCAAGAAATGTCCATCTGACATGACTTTTAAGACCCTCATCTCTGTAATGCATAGGACATTCATGAAGATCAATTAATTCCTCCTAATAATACTCCAGGTGTTTTATCATCTCTACTTTACTCAGGCCCTAGAAGAGCAATAAAGATCAGACAAAAATGATTGATTATGCATTGAACCACATTTTTAGAGGACTGTGCTAATGATTTAACCAAGTTATCTCTCTAATCTCCCTGTGTTCTCTTAATTTCTGATTTGTTAAAAGAAAAAAAGCAACTTTGTGATCTCTCTACAAGCATCAAGTATTAAATGCTTTATGAAGTCCTTTAAGGAAAAGTGAAAGAGTGAAAGAACTACAGAAATTAGGTTTTTTAAATTACATGCTTTTAAATTCCCTCTTTTATACTATCTGACTTTAGGAGTTATATCAAAATAAACTGCTAAAGGATAAACCAAAGAGGTAGGGAATAGACAGAAGTCTAGAAAGACAGGAAGTTTCCCTGTGGGGAAGTATTCGTTATGTCCATCAAACTGGAAATTTACTCTTCTCAAGTTTTAGAATGAGTCTAAATGGAGTCTCCAGGAAGGAGTGAGATGGGTTCTTAGTCATCAAAAATGTAGTGTAGTAGTGATATGCTGTGAGCAAACAGGTGACAAACTCTCCCAGAAAGTGCTGGTAGTCATTAACTGAATTCAAATTTGGTCACTAAACTATGAGTCTGAGTCTTTTGTTCTATAAACACATTTTTAATGTACTTGCTAGAAGAGATACCTAAATAAAGCATTGTTCTGAAAATGCTGTTTCTATGCCTTTTGAATATGTGAAACACGAGATTCTGAATAAAATCTCTGAGGGATGTGATCAGTAATCTAATAGTTAATTGTTAATATGACAAAAATCTGGGGTACCATAAAGGAGGAACCTGGTCTAAAGAGTTTGCCCACATACTTCAACTTACAGTCAAGTATAAAAATCCATGCACCCATTTTGTAAAGCTGAGTGTCAAGCTGTCAGCCTGATGTTTTCTATCTCTAGCAGAAGGATAATTTTATGAAATAAATACTGGCACAATACATATCACCAAATTCTAGAGCTTAAATCTGACAAGATGCATCTGACTAAAGGGGTACATCTGACTAAAAGGGTAACAGCCCTTTTACTACATCTAACCCTTATACAGTGTGGATTTGGCTTCTCTGGGAGGATAATGTCCCGCAGAAAAGTGTTGAGGTGCAAACACTCTGAAACTCCATTGTGGACTGTCCCACATCATGGGGAAAAGCGTACACAGGAGCCCTTTCTGCCCTTGATAAGAGAGATGCTGGGTGCATTAGTGCAGTTGGCCTCTTATCACTTTGATTGGGAAGGCTGAAGGGTTGGCTTCTGATGAAGATTGATGCCCCTTACCCATGCCACTATTTAATACATTTTCATCTAGGAACTTCAGTACTGACATGCACGCTGTAGTATGGTTGGCCTAAGTAATAATAAATTTGGTCACCAGGAGACTTAGGTGCTGTGTGCCACAGGCAAAGAGACAGGACAGACCAAGGTGTGAGCTTGAGACCTCTGCAATGGCAGGGAACTGATTAGGAGAGATGTGCCCCAATGATCACAGCAGGGAATTCATGACCTGTGCTGTGCTGAAAGAAAAAAAATATCCACATTTCTTTAATCCCCTTGAAGTTAGTTTTTTATAAATGTACAAGAACTTCTTGCCACAGCTTTGTGCTGTGAACTCATGTTGAGACAATTACCTATGATGACCTCTAAGTCCCTTTCTGAATTACTTTTTTCCAAGCCAGAAATCTGTACAACCTGTTCTCTGGGTTTCTAACTATCTTGTGTTATATTTGATCATACAAAATGTCTTTATAATATTTTGTGATCATCTACCAAGTGATTCAGGTCTCCCTGTAAGAGTAACAGCACTATTAAGTATACTCTTTGATCCTATCAGTTACCATGTTAGTAAAATTTTTGTTGCTTTAACTTAGATAAAAATAGGGGACAAGAAAAAATTACCTTTCGCCTTATGGTTAAAGCTTCATTCCTGATTACATTCTCAGTATGATTTTATTTTGAGGTCCATCAGGGATCTCAAAAGTTTTAATTGATTTTGCTGTCTTTTAGTTCCAAGATCCTGAGATCAAAAATCAGAAACATTGTCTGATTTGTTTCAAATCAAATTAGGACAAACAGAATTGTCCTAATTCTAAGACAATCCCAAATATATAAAAATATAACTTGATTATATCCCTTAGACCTGAAATCCTGACATAAGAAAGGAATAGTTGATTTGAAAAGGTCAACTCCACAAATTCATGCTGATTGATGGTGAACAGTTCTATAGTCTCTTAATTTAATTGGCAATCTCAAATTTGTTAGATTTTTTTTCGAGGAATTGCTGTCTAAGTGCACTGGAATTCTCATTGCTCCTGCTTTTATTTAGTTTTTAATTGTGGCACTCCTACAGTCCTTTTAAATTTCTATAAGTTTCACGTGCCTACTAATTATGAAAAGTAATAGATATGCTCAGAAAGTTTCTCAGCAGCTTCCTCTAAGACAACTGAATTTTGTTTATTCTCTCCTGCTGTTTGGTTGGCAAATCTTTCATTTTTCTGCAGATGTCTTCCAATTTTTTAATTGTAAATGGAGTTAAATGTTTTGTGCCCTTCACATCTGATTAAAGGGATAGATTTTCCTTGCTTGTTGGTGAGCAAATTTACCAATCATTGTTATTCCTCTACATTTTCTAACTGAGGTTTCTTAATTTTTTACTTCTTTAATTCTCATTATCTAGCTCGCGCCTTACATGGACCTTAAACATAGATGATATTATATTACTGCTTCTGTATGTCTTTTTAAAACACCAAAATTAGATTAGTTTTCTTTGTTTGGGCATAATTGCCTGCAAAACCCATTGCAAGTTGATACAACTGGGAGATAAGTTATACTAGAAGAGAAAATGATGCATCTCGGTGAACTTGAACATCTCTGAGAAACCTGATCCTATCCAGATATAGTCAGAATGGTTTTTTTGTCAAGAACAAATTTTTAATTTAATTAAATTAATTTTTGTTGATTATGCAATGAAACCACTATAAATTCCTTATTTAACAGATCCCACTTGGTTTTCCAGTCAATTAACTTGGCACTGTTTTAAGACTGCCTTTTTAAAAGCCTTCTAAATACATATTCTAATGGTCAATCCTACATTTCTCAGGACTTATGTAAACCTGGTATCTAGGTCTTAAAGCTAATATTTGGGAAATTTCAAATTCTAGGTCTAACTAGATTGACAGATTAAAAAATTAAAAAAAAGAACTAGTTGTGTTTAGAATCTATAAGGAAAACTTGGTCCTGAGATTTTCAAACATGGGGAAATGTGTTTGTGTTTATTTATTTATTTATTTATTGAAAGAGATTGACTCTATTGTCCTTTGAGATAGTGGATCTTAAATTCACTTAAAGCTTCATTCAATACTACAAGACCAGTGCATTAATCAAGTGGCAGGCTTGGGAAACTCACAATAAAATTTTTAACCATAAACTCTTGGTGCCAGTGGGTTGGAAGTACCCACTGTTAAGTGCTGCTGCATTTGGCATCACTGCTGAGGAGTCAGCCTCCAGGTGCCACAAAATCTTATTAACTTAAAATATCCAAGTGCACTGTTTCTCAGCTGCAGTGCTGCAGTCCTTAAGCTCATCACAGCGGATTTATTATGAGGTTAATTCTGCTAGTTTAGAGAAGAGGGTTTTTGTCATAGCAGACCACTTTTCTGTTGCTGGCTGACTTTTGCCTTTCCTTAAACCCTTACCTTCAACCTTCATATATTCAATGAAGGTATAAAGAAAATGCAGGACTATTCTTATGTGTATGTGATGCTGTGCTTTGTATTTTCTTTCAATTACAATGGCTTCAGGCCTAAAGCTTACTTATCATCTCTCCTCTATTTTTTGTTTCCTCTTTGTTTTTTTGCCAAGCAGACATCACAGCACCCTGGTCTCCCACTCAGATGGAAGCTTTTATTCAGCCTGGCAAACACAACCTTACACAACCCTCTGCTCACTCTAGGACACACATACCAGAGGCATCAACAGTGCATCAAACAAAAGCAGTGGGGCATCACAGTGTCAATCACAGTCTGAGATTCTTGCTCAAATATCAAACTCAGTGATGCTGTGGGGGGCTTGTCTGGAGCTCCAGGAGGAAAAGCAGCAGATGTGATAGGATGAAGGGCTGGCTGGCCCTGCACAGAGGCTCAGGGCTTCATCCCCACCTGGGGACGATAGGCTGGTGTGTGAGGCTGTGCCTGAGGTCACACAGACTTTTCCTCCAAGAGAGGGAGCAGGCCAAGATTTTAGACTGCTGTTTCGTGGGCAGTTGATTCTTTTTCCTACCTTTCCATAAAGAAGTAGATTTCACAGTAAAATCCAGCTGTACTTCATGAGCTACACGAAGTTACATTTGTCTCCTTTATAAGAAAAATAAAGGTAAAAGTTGGGGAACAGAGAAAGATGAGACAGTTTAATACTTAACTGACTGAGTATGCAGAAGTTCTGTATTCAGTCCTTTGTATGGACTCTTAACTTTAGATTTAAAATTTTCTTTGCATCCAAGTGACTTTACATATTGATGTGAAGATCGATATCAGTGAATAACAGTAAAGTAAACTGCAGCCATACAGGTTCCTGTGTGGTGCCACTGGTATCATAAAGTCTCACTGTGCTCCTTTGTACTCCACTAAGCTCTTCTGTTTCCCATCAGTCTTGGATTAGCTATCATCAGAATGCATGGGGTCATTAAGGAGGTACTATTCTTGCTCTCAGTAGGGTAATAGGTTGTTTTACAATTAATATTTGATGGGAGTGAGTTTGGAATCTCCAGGAAGTCATTAATTGTTGATAAGCTTAAAGGGGGGTTATTTGGGTTCATCCCATCTTCAATAATTATAATACACGTTAGCTTGTGGGTAGCAATCATTCAGGATACTGGGTCTTGAACCCTGAGGAGAGCAAAAGCCTGTCTGAATGAGGAAAAAGTAATTCATATTAGATGGGGAAAGTGCTATCTGAGAATAAATATAATGTATAAAAACGTACTTAAGGCTATTAACCTTTGTGTTTAAACTTTAAAAAAAAAATATTTTTGGGAAAAAGTCCTTTTTTTAGGCATGGCTTTATTGTTGCATTCTGAAGTACAGTGTACAAAGCTAAGGCCAATTTGCTGACAATGCAGACCATCAGACTTCAAAGCAATTCCAAGAGCACTGAAACCATATCACAAAAAAGCAAATGAAAAAATATATAAACCTTAGGTTTAAGCAATCAGTAGAGAACATCAGTGGGTAATTTTTTATAAAAACACAAATACTTCATTTATCCAAAACCACATTTTTTTATTGACTGCAGCAATTTGTGATGTTATGCCAAGTTTGGTAAATAGCTCCACTCACCAAAATACTATTTTAAAATAAGATGTAGTTCATTTTGACAGTTTATAAACCAGGTATTTTGAATTTTTGTTTTGAATCAATCAATCATTTTAAAACTAAATATATATCTATATTTGTATATCTCAAAAGTTTATAGATTTTTCTTTAGAAGTTACTGAAGCAGAAATGTTTCAGTGAGAGTGAAATAATCAGGGAGTTTTTGTTTGGATTGTTTTGTTTTGTTTTGTTGGGGGTTTTTTGTTTGTTTATTTTTTTAGACAGATTATGAAGATTTAGTTGCAATTTTTTCTAGGAATCTGAAAATTCAGGCATTCATATAGCAAGCATAGGATGACAAGACACTCTGAAGGACCAGCAAAAGTCTTCATTTCACCCTAGATATGGAAAAGTTTGAGATCTTACAGCTTAAAATCCAGATGAGATTTATGGGAGTGAAACCAGAATATTTGAAACTCTGAGTTTCTACATGGAAACACACATGGAATCACACCTTCAGAGTGATTCTGAGTTATTTAGAGGATGTGAATATAATGCTGAACATTTATAAAAGGCTCCAAACCTTCCCTGTCCTTTGCAGTGTTCTTAGCAAGCTTGACTGCTAAAGAGAGCACATGGTGTCATTGAATTTATTGCTGTTTATTGATCCTGTTAGTCTTGGTTTAGGGCAAATTTGGGAGGAAACTTTTGAATGGGGTCTTTTTAAAAAGCAAATTTAAGCGATCTTTCTTTTCTATTGGTTTGAGAAAGATTATTTTGGAGAAAAGTGGAAAAAAATGAATGCAAGCAAAGTGCTCACAAACGTGAAATTATGAGTAATATTAAACAACGGAACTTTTCGTTGTTCTGAGGAGATGGCAAATTTAGAGAGGTTTTTTTGTCAGTGAGAGTTTTTCTTGTGGGTGTGTCTTCAGCTTTCTCTCAGTCTCTCCAGGGCTCAGTCTGGTGTCCTGGCTGCAGTGCAGCTTGTGGGGCTCCGGACTGTAATCCTGGTGTTCCTGGACCAAAGAATAGTGGAACAGTTCCAAAAAACTTCTGGCCTCAACTAACTAAAAAAGACCAACTAAAAGCAAAGGAGAGCTGCAGACATGACAGTCCAGGAGCAGGAATGTGGAGGACTTTCTGAAATGAGTGCAGTTTCTAAAAACAAACGCTGCACTCCCTCTCCCCAACGTCCCTCTCAGAACCAGCCTTAACGGTGCAGAACTCAATATTCAGCATAAAGGGAACAAGGGGATACAAGCATCGTAAAGTCACCCTAGGACATTCTACCTCTTATCCCCATATCGTCAGCTTACTACCAAAACTAATATATATTTTAATTTTGCATACACACATTAATACATACATACGTATATACGTGTCTGCATAGCTATATACAGATATTGGTGGTGCCATTCAGTAAACAGTGATATAAATATACATGGTTTTCACTCAACAATCAGGCTTTTCTGAGATACACATCATGTTGTTCCATCTTTCCGCATTGTACACCATGTGCAACTTGGTCTTTGAGCAAAGATGACCTCACGGATGGGTTTGTCTGTACTTGAGGCAGAATTGATCCAAACAATTTTTCTTAACAGATCTCTGAATTGTATCACTGGGACTTTGTCTCCATTTATTGCATGCAGGGGCTCAGACTGGGTAGGGCCTGCTTGGTTGGTGGAACTTTGGGTATTGACTAACCAGGTAGCCTTTGCTAAATGTTGCTCTTAATTTTTAAAAGATAACCCCCCAATGTTCTCAAGGTGGTTTTTAACAGTATTGTATCTTTCCACTTTGCCTGCAGGTGGTGCATGGTAGGGGATATGGTATCCCTACTCAGTGCCATGGTTCCTGGGCTGGGTGTTGATAAGGCTGTTTTTGAAATGAGTCTCATTGTCTGACTTAATCCTTTTAAGGGTACCATGCCTCCACAGGACCTGCTTTTCCAGGCCCAGGATGGTGTTCTGGGCAGTAGCATGAGGCACAGGGTAGGTCTCTAGCCATCCAGTGGTGGCCTCCACCATGGTCAGCACGTAGCGCTTGCCTTGGCGGGTTTGGGGCAGTGTGATGTAATCAATCTGCCAGGCTTCCCCATGCTTGTACTTGGACCACTGCCCACCGTACTAGAGGGGCTTCAGCCTCTTGGCCTGTTTGATGGCAGCACACGTCTCACAGTAGTGGATAACCTGTGAAATGCTGTCCATGGTTAGATCCACCCCTCGGTCTTGTGCCCACTTATAGGTGGCATCCCTACCCTGATGCCCTGAGGCATCATGGGCCCATCAAGCTAGGAACTAGGGAGGAAACTAAGGAAGGTTTTCTTCAAATCTCGGTGATACAGATCAGAGGTTCTGGTACTAAAGGCAGACGTCCCCCAGATAGAGAGAAGATGCACCCCACGAGCTGAGCTGCAGTTCTTCCTGCATGATTGGGGCAAAATACATAGCTTTGACTTCAAAACCATAGTGGTTGGTCTGTAATTGCCCTAGGAAACAGGCAGACTCTGAGCACTGACCTCTTTGCATGCTAGCTCTGATCCTCAGCAAGGATAGGGAAGGCCCTCTGTATTTCAGTCATCCTAAATCTTGTCTCAGAGTGATGTCCATAATATTCTTGGCTTGTATAAATTTCCAGCTTGCTCTCCAAATGAACTTAAAAAAAATAAGACTCAAGGAGTAAGCTCCAAGCCTAGACCAACAGCTCTTAGATCAGGGGACTGATCTCTGCTGGTCCCTTGTGGCTGGTTTTAGCTCCTGTTCCAACAGGATAGTGAAGAAAAGCTGGATTTCAGTAAAGAAATAAAGCCCTTAATCATCAAAAGAAGCCAGTATTAAAAAACCAGAAAACTAATCCTTTCCTTCTATTAGAATAGATGTATACTCATCAAAAAACATAGTTCAAACTTATATTCAGAAAGCCAAATTATAAATTAATCTGATGGCAGTGATGCAGATTAAGAATTGATGAGTTTTTAGTGGTTTTTTTTGAATTCTTTTAATATGTTTAGCCAGCTCACAAGATCCCAGGATATTGCTTTCTTATCACTATATTATCTCTTGGTATTTTATTTTTGCAGCTTAAATTTCATTGTTACACCTTCACAAATTGGAATTTGTGGAACTGGTCTCATATCATCACAAAACTAGGACAGTCTTGATGTGTGTGATATTAATTAGCTTTGCCAGCATTTGTTGAGCTGGAGGACCTGCCTTTGTTTATCGAAGAGTGAAATAAGTGAAAACATAGTACTGTTGTTGCCAATAGAAGTCGACCTTTGTGCTGTGTAGTTTCTGAAGTCCTCCAATTCTAAAGCTGTTTGTGAGCCCAGAGTCATCAGAAACCCCAGGCTTTGGCTGAAGTTTCATCAGGATTACAAGTTATGCTGACCTGCGTCAGTGCACAACGCATGACAAGTGTCAGAAATGTCAGGAACTACTACATTTGATGATAAATCAGTGAAACAAAAGAAATATTACTATAGATGGTGTTAATAGGTACTGTGGTGTTTTGTTTAATGCATGTTTTTAGATGATCTAACTGGTACCTGGTAAATGTATCAAAAATAAAGTCTAATTAAAAAGAACCACAACCTGATCCTGACTTCGTTAAAACTGCATTTTCCTGCATTTAGTCATGTCTGTAGATACTTGAAGAAAGATCCTGATGCAGAAACACACTTCCGCATTTGTAACCTCTTTCATTGTGATCTTGTGGAGTTTCAGAAAAGGAAGAAGTGAAAATTGAGATGGTATTGATGGATGTTACATGATCTCCAAAGCACATTTCCTGAAAATTTGTAAGATTTATTTCTATGGCAGAGCTGCTTCAGTGCTAAAGGCAGGAATCTCAGGATTCTGCATCTACAAGGATACTTTAATCACTGTGCTCCTGCTTCTTCACCTCTTGGATCTTTTTTTATGTATATGAAGAAATGTTTTTGAAGAGAAGTGTTTTTGCTGCTATTTAGGGATGTGGACTGTGGGTTTGAACAGCTCCTCTGGGCTCCAGACAAAGGCAGGCAGTCCTGATTTTTTGTTTGCTCTTCTCTAACTTGACATTAAGTCATAGATAGATTCAGCAACAACATACATTTTCTAGGTTTTGTGCCAAAAAATAATTGTTTCTGAGGATTCTGAGCCTGGATATGATTCCCTAGGAGGAAACCATAAAGCATGTACACAGCACTGCCACCTCTCCAGGCTTCTCTGATGCCCACTCCAGGGACAGGATAGGAAGAAGCAGGCAAAGCAGCTCTTTAGGCAAGCAATTTTCTTGGCTGCAATACTGTGATCTGAATGTGCAGTAAACTTTCATCCAGGCCAGAGACAGAGGGAGCTTAGGCCAGGAGTTCTGTAGCTGGTGAGCTCAAATTTCCCTTTTTGGTTTCTGTAAGAATTTGGGCACCCAGAAAGCTGATTTCTGAGGTCTCTCTGATCTCATTTTGCACTGCACTGCTGTCCCTCAGCCACCTGTCCCCGCCCTTCCAAGGACAGTCCATCACCATCCCTGTCTAGTTGAGTGTAAACAAACCTTTTTAGGTCATCATTTTGGATTTAAGATTCCTAGTGTTCTCCTAAATTCTGCTTTGTAGTCTTGTGTCTTTATTCAATTCTAAATTAAAATAGGGTGTATAGCTCAGTCTTAAAGGTTAAAGAATCTGATAATCGCCCCTGACAGTGAGTGTCTTGAAGGTGCTGTGCAAGTCATATTTGAGTGCCTCTTATTTAAGAAAGCAATCTTTAATTTGCCTTTGATTTTCATGATTATTTAATAATTATATGTCAATTTTTCCTCAATTTCACAGGACTAGAAATTTTCTTTCCACAGGATAAAATGAGCAAGCAATTGAGGATTGTGGGAAGTAGATGCCAAATTCAGGAGGAACACTTTTTCTAATATAAAACTGTCTGAGCCCTAACGGTAACTTAAAATCTGAGTGTGAAAGCTTGTAAAATTCAGTTTGTTCATTAGTCAGCAGTACGAAAATATGATCTCCATGTTGGTAATGCAAGTTTTGCCTGCTGGGGAAAAAGGTTTGTGGCTTAGTTCTCATCTTTTTTAGTTTTTTGTATGGGAAGAGTGGTGTTTGCAACATGATATCATGTTATGGAAATAAACACTCTTGCATAAAAATAATTACTCAGGGTTACAGACTGAGAACAATTGCTAGCAATTGTAATCAAAGAATCATAAAATCATAGAATATATTGAGTTGGAAGGGCCTCACAAGGATCATCAAAGTCCTGCTCCTAGTCTCAGTCCCCAGGAGTGCCTGAGAAGGCTTGGTGCTGTGACCACTGCCCTGGGGAGCCTGTTCAGTGCACAACCACCCGCTGGCTGAAGAACCCTTTCCTGATATCCAACCTGATCTTCCCCTGAAACAACTTCAAGCCATTCCCTTGGGTCCTGTCACTGATCACTAGAGAGCAGAGATCAATGCCTGCCTCTTCTTCCCCCCCCCCCCACTAGGAAGTTTAAGACTCTGATGAGTTCTTCCCTTCAGTCTCCTCTCCAGGGGACTGACCAAGTGCCCTCAGACATGCTTCATACACCTTTCCCTCCAGACCCTTCACCATCCTTGTGGCCCTTCTTTAGATGCTCTTTAATAGTGCAATGTCTCTGTTATATTGTGGCATCCAAAACTTCCCCCAGCACTTGAGGTGAGGCTGTCCCAGCCCAGAGCACATCAGGACAATCCCCTCCCTGGCCTGGCTGGTGATGTTGTGCCTGATGCCTTCCAGGACAAGGCTGGCCCTCCCGGCTGCCAGGGCACTGCTGGTTCATGTTCCACTTGTCATCAACCAGCACCCCCAGGTCCCTTTCTGCAGTGCTGCTCTCCTGCCACTCATTCCCCAGTCTTTATACACAACCAGGGCTGCCCCATCCCAGGTTCAGAATCTGGCACTTGTTAAACTTCATGTGGTTGGTGATTGCCCATCTCTCTAATCCATCAAGTTTTGCAGATGATCTGAAGGATATTATCTCCATAAGCTGCAATTTTTTTTTTATCCTTTGTTTTCCATGCCATTTTTCATGGCAATGGAGCTCTTTCCTAGTGGTTTCATCCACTGTTATATTATAGAAAGGAAAAATCAAAATATGTAAGAATTTTACCAACAGAGAAATCCAGCATTCACTCAGTGCATTGGTACCATTGATTTTAATTTTCAGGTTTGGGATTTCTTGTTTACACATTTAAGTAAATTTGGCTTTCTGTGTTAATGGCTGAATTCATCTAGCTTGTACTTTAGATTTTTCTTCTGTAAAAATGCCTTACAAGAGGAAGAGGTGTATTTATTTTTCTCTTTCAGATATATCTGTGTCCATTTGTTTCGATCATCTCTCCAAAGAGATGCCAGAAGGCAAGTGCAGCACCTTTCCTCATGTCTCAGGATGAGGAGGATGAATTGATGATGGGGTGATCTGTGCTGACTTAAGCAGGCTTCTGTATATGACTCCCTGCTGCTTTCCCTGGCTCTTTGTGCCCACTTGCCCCAGAGGTTCTCAATGTGCAAAGGCAAAGATAAGAGGAAGGTTTACATGAACACTTTCCTTTTTCCTCTGGAAACAAAAGTCATGCTGCAGTGCTAGAAACACTGTTTTATTTTTGTTCTCTTGTTTTTCATTTTCTGCTATTATTTTTATTTCTTGTTTTTTAGTGGATGATAAAACTGATTTATCTTAAATCAAGGGTCTTCTACCTCTTTACTTGATACAAAGGAGGAGCCAATCCCAAGTGCAAAGGAGTGGGTATTTTAATTGTCAACATCTGTAATCACTGAGGTTGTCCACTTCTTTTTTTACTCTGTTTCGTTTGGAGATATTTGTTTTTAGCTTTATTTTGTTTATTCTCATTTTCCGTCCCATGTCACCAAGACACTCTGAAGGTCAATAAGTCCCAGCAAAGATCAATAAATGCTTTATAAAATATTTCTTTCTATTTTTAAGAAACTGCATACATAAAAAATTACAGGCACCACTGCAGAATGTTACAAAGGCTTGATGGAAAGAAATGGGGGCAGATTTCAAGAAATTAATAGCTAAATCTGCCTCAATGTCATTCACATAATTTATAATGTAAGGATTTAGTGAAAGCATAATGTAACTGTATCTATTTGATGAGTGAAGAAATACTGGGCTATGTTACATGACAGAAAGGTAATATTTTGTACAAATGAATTCTGTACAGAACTTATGCAAGGAAATTCATAACACTTTAACCAGACACTGTTTTTCATACCCATATTATATGATCCCATCCCTGTTGTCATAGAGGGTGTTTCTACAGAATAAAAGTATTGCTTTATTTGTCTAGTTAACAGCTTTTTTTTATCTTGAGCATTTGAAGAATCAAGAAAGGTTTCCATCATTGAAATTACAGAGAAAAGTACGTGTACCAAAGATAGAGAACTGTAAGAACAAATAAATAGTAGGCTGGAGAGGAAGAGAGAATATAGAGCTGTGAAATGTGGTGCTGGCTTATTTAAATAGCTAACTGAATTCCCCAAGTGAAAAATAGGCAGCAACTATCTACCCAGCAGTCATAGTTGTAATTATTTCATGAATAAATGGAAAATTAACAAATTTGGTTTAGTTTGGTTTGGTTTGGTTTAGTGAGGGTTTTTTAACTTTCATTCTTTAGTAATATGTTTTAATGCTTCTAATGATATAATCTAGTTTTTAATTAGCAATTATATGAACTATCTGCTTTCAAATGTTCCTGTGAGAACAGGAATTCACCTGTGAACAACCAAATCTGTATGCAGCAGGTTAAAGGTAGTCTAGGACACAGTAACTTAACATTTTTGTTTCTTTGTATATCATAGCATACCAAGTAGTGCTGAAAACATGGACAGACAAATGAAAACACTTCCATTTGTCCAGGTAAAGACAATATTATGCAGGCAAGTGGTCTCCTTACCCTGAAAAATTGTCATGATGAATTTCTTGGTTTCCAAAATATTCAGAAGTAAAACATCAAAGAAATATTGCTTCTAACATTAACACAGTTCACATTTCAAATCCTGCTTGGACTGCTTGGTTG
>CM031860.1:52785745-52798617 GCA_018697195.1 Certhia americana | reverse complement strand
TTTTTTTTTTTTTTTGTTTTGGTTATTTTTTGCTGTTACTGAATTCAAATTGCAATGTTTTTCATTGCTGTGAAAAATGTTTTCCTATTCAAATCTTTTTCTCCAAATGTGTTTCTCTAAACATCATTCTCAAGGTACTCAACATCTAATAAGAAGAAGTGTATGCTTATTCTGTCTCTTTGGTCTTCTCCTTTGATGTGTTATGAGAATAGGTTTTATTTTACTTTTATTGTGTTTTGTTATTTTGTTGTTAAGACTGAGATATGTGTTTAGGCACTTAGTGCAGAGACGTTATGAATATATTTATTATTCTCCTCCAGATGATAGTTTGATTTGGGTCCTATTCTCATTGCTTTTTGTATCCCTTGAAGAACAGAGAGCTTAGGCTGTTCTTTTTCATGTTATTTGTTCTTCTTGTAACACTGGAAAAGAAATGTACTGGTGTGTTAAATCCATAAATAATTAGAAAATTTGGTGAAAAAGAGCTTGGGATTTTTTCCAAACATGAAGCCGAGAGATGAAAAGGAAAATTAAATCAAATAATACCACAGAATTTCAAATAAATAAAATAAATATCAAATAAATCAAATAAACCCACAGAACTCCAGAAGACCAGAAGTCAGTGTCTCCACTGCATGTCCAGAAAGCAGCATGGTATTGAGGCAGGACATCACAGAGGCAGTGAGGGGCTATGACTAACTCAATGTTGTTAAAACATAACCTGGGTAAAACACACAAACGCACATACAGAGACTTACAGCATCCTCCACTACCCAGTGTCTCCTAGATCTTCCCTTGTTTCCCTCCCTCACCATCCCTGTGTCTATAAAAACAATCTTTTCAGTAACTTGTCTGGTGGTTATACGGTTACTGCAGCAAAGTACTGGTTTTGCATGCCATAATCTGGGTGTTCCTTCTGGCCAGTGAATTTGTGTGTCCCTCCTGGTTCCTACACCACAGTGTCGTGCTCTTCTGCCTGGAGATTCACACCTGCACTGTGAACCCTGTTTCTGCCTGAGCTGCTGAACTGTTAGAGCAGAGCAACCATCAAGTTACTTTTGACTGACTCAGGTTGGGTAACACTGGATGTGACTTGGGAACAGAAGTCATCATCTGGTGGTTATATCTAAGGACAGAAGTGCATCCACAAATACAGTGACAAGCAAAGCCTCAGCTGGTCCTTTACTTGTTTTAAGCTGGTCCTTATTTGTTTTAAGTAGAACTCTATTTAGAAGAGTATATGGCATTGAAATATTCATCATTCAGTTCAATGAAAATATCTATCAGTTCTTACACTTGGTGCATAAATGTATGCCAATACTCACCTGCTTCCCTGAATAAAGTGCTTTCCTAAGTTGTATCCTCACCTGACATTCTGCAAACTCAGCTTCCCACTTGCTCCTGTGGATTCTGTGACAGTTTCTACTCTTTCATTTGACTTCATGCTCTTCTCCATTACAATCCACATCAGCTCCACAAACAAATTCAGGTCTACCAGGTTTCCCCTTTCTAAGTTTTGTGATTTCACTGATGCTGCTTCCGATACATAGAAAAGTTCAGTCGTGGTTTCAAAAGGGATTTATTTTTAAGATTTACAAACTTAATCCTTTACAACTCCCTTATGAAACTGCTCCTATGGGTGTCTTGGGGTTTTTTTTTGCTTACAACTGACACCACTCTATTCTCATTATGTCAAAATAGTATGTCCTCTCTTGGTTTTTTGTGTTATTATATTGCAGAATTGTCAGCAGTAATGCTTTTCTTTTTCTACAAGTATGATGCTGCATAAAAGAGTTTAAGAAGCTTTGACTGTGGTTTGGCAAATGGATATATTTTTAGTGAAAAAAGACACACAGAGACATTCTTCAGGATTGTACTTAACTAAGGATTTTGAGTTCTTATGCAGACTTGAGAAGCAGCAAATAAGCCATTGACTTTTTTTCTCAATTAGTTGAATAAATGCTACCATACCTCTCTGCAAAACTTCAATTTAAAGCTGTTCTATACAGACATAGTACTATTTTTTTGTTAATTAAGAAACTTGAAGACTTACTGAACTCATCCCATCTCACTGTTGCTGTGCCAACAGGTGTTTTGTTTCATTTAGGGATAAATTGCCAGGAAATGCTTTGTGGCACACAAAACATTTCTTTAAGAATGTCAGATCAGCAAATAGCTCTGTCATTAGAAACACTATGAAGACAGCCAGACGTTGTGCACTCAGTGGTTATTCATTAAACCCCAAGCTTTTACAACATCCTAAAACACTTTAAAATTGCCAACACTCACTTTTCATAAACTTATAGTGGAAATTTTTGTCCTGATATTTTCTATCTTCTCAGAATTTTTACTAACATTTTTTATAAACAGTTCTTATTGACAAGAGCACATACCTTCCTACTGGTTTTTACAAAAAACATATAATTAAATACATGAGAATTCAAACAAAAATGGTAAAGGGAGCAGATATAATATAGCCAAAAAATGGCAACTGAAATTTTGTACACTTGAAAAAAAATCTGTATTGCATCACAGGGAAATAATATTTTTCTTTTACTAGCAGAGGTATTCACATCTGTAACTGAATGAGAAAGAAAAACATCATGTGGCTTAAAGCTGAAATTTAACTGAACATGGTTTTGAGTATTATTTTCAGTTGCCATTTCCACTAACATTTTATTGTTGAAAAGCTATTGTTAATTTTCTGAGATAAGGATGAATCTTTTTTGTTTTAAGTGAAGTCTGTTATATTTTTAATAGTCCTTTTGTATACAAGTTCAGCATAACTCATTTATTGTTTTCACATATGTATTACTGAGAACTCCTTTTCTTGATCAATTTATGCTGAACTCTGGGGAAAGAAGTTGTGTTTGAAGCACCTGGAAGTTTACTGTTTTGTGACTTTTATTCTCCAAATCACTCAGAAATGAAGTAGCAACTCATTACAAGCACTTGTCACTCTTGTCTTATCTGAAGTTCTTATTCTCTTGAGTGACTTTAACAATATTAAATCAACACCATCTACTCGAGTTGCCACTTGAAGGTACTAACTTTTTTTGCCAGATGATCTCTCTTTTAATCTGATTCTGTGGAAAGCAGCAGGGTGTGCCAGCGCTACGATTTATCCTCAATAAAAGCAATCAAAGATGTTATTTTCTTATTCTCTAAGCTCTGCTTTATTTCATATTGTGGAATTTTCCTCTCTGACTGGTAGCAGAAGCTCAGGCCAAAAGCTGTGAAAATGGCAGAGAATGATCATTTCTGATGACATTCATTGAATGTGCTGACATACCATCAGAGAAACAAAATACTTCTCTATGATAACAAATTTGGCCTGCTAGTACCTGACGTTTGGCAAACTCCTGAATATTTTGGTAGTGGAAAAGATCTGTTTCTTTTACTTGAAAGTCAGCTAAAGGAAAGCCATCTAAGAAATAGCTTACTGTAGCAAGATGCATTTTTGATTGTGATGGCAGTAGAGACTGTGCACAAATAGAAATTGAAATACTTCTTTCTGCAAGTGCCTGCCCTCCGTCTCTGTTATGGTTACTGCCCTTGAGAGCAGTGACAGTGCGACAGAGCTTAGATTTGCACCTCATTGCTCCAGTTCTTATCTCTGTGTGTTAGATAAATCCACTGATGAGGAGCTATAGAAAACCCCTAAAACCACACTAACACGATGGACTAGAGCTGTAATTCTGTCATGCTGATGCAGAACTAACAGAATTATAGAGAAAAGGGAGAGCAGACAACTCCACACTGAGGTCTTAGTCAGCTATGACTCGATTTGACATATTCCAGAAACTGCCTGTTCTGGGCATCACAAGTGGAAAGAGATTGCTGGCTGGGATTTATGGTTATGAGCTGGCCTTGTGAAATTTCATCTGAACTGAGGATGCCTCAGCCAGCCAGAGAGCTAGAGGAAAGGCTGGAGGCAGAGAGAAATTCTTACTTCTGTTCCAGCTTTCAGCAGTTCAGAAAACCTCTAAAGATGGTGTTTGTGCAAGACTGGCATTTACAGCCTGAAGGGCTTCGGTGCCTTAGCTGCCCCTCTGTGTTTGGATGCTGCCTTCTAGCTCTCTTTGAAAATTCAGCTGAAGAGGAAGGTGTCAGTTTCTGTCCACCTTTTCTTTAACAGAGGACTTTCAGAAGTAGTTCAAACTATATTCCAGAACCTGTACCTCCATTTCCTGGTTTAAGACAAGAATTATAGAAGTTTATTCTCTGCTTTTCTGTTGAAGTTGTACCACTGTGCAGAAAGGAAAACAAGACTGAGAAGGCCAGAAAGGAGAAGAGAGTAAACAACTGGGAATGTAACTTACAGCCTCATAACAAGCAGCCTGGCCCAGGAAGAGGCCAGCTCAGATATTCCTTCTGTATTTTATTTGTGCATTCTTCAATACCAAAATGCATAAACAATCCTTGGGGAGGGAGCAGAGCCTGGGGGAGGGATCACATCAGATCACAGAAAGAGCTGTGTTCCCTTTGCTTGCTGTTTCTGTGCTTCTGAGCCTTGTGCTCTTTCTAAGCTGTTACATCTGCATGGTACTCTGTGTGCTCAGACCAATAATGGCCTGAGTACAGCATGAGCCAAACAAAAGATATGAGACTAAGATAGTGTGCTCATAGGCTAATTTACTTCTTCCCATCAGTACCATACTGATGCCATACTCTGGCTTCTGCATGTCTTAAGCATTACTTGTATTTCTGAAGCTTTTCAGAACCCAAGGACCAGTTGCTATATCAAAATCCAATTGAGAAGTATGCTTGTATTCTGAAGTCAAAGAGTTAAAAGCAACATTAAGTTGTCTGAATAATCTAACTTCTTCTTGAATGAGTTTCTGTTCAGAAATTGGCATAATCCTTGAGACTTTCCTCATTGCATATATAAAATTTGTGATCACTATGTCTTCTGGGCCAGAAATTTGCAACAGCACAGGGCAATATTTTGTTTTTCAGTGTTAGGTATTCACCACAGAGACCACTGAGGCACTGACAAAAGTGACAGCCTGATAAACCAGAAATAGGTTGTTCACACCTCACAATAACAAAGTAGTAATAAGGAGATCCTAGGAACTGCAATCTTCTCTTGCTAGCTAGCCCTAAAATCTGTTAACAGATTGCACAATTGGTCACCACATCACTGCTTGGTCTGCAAAACGAGATCAGAATAATCATTGCAGTTAATCACAAGGACCCTGCACTTAATATACAAACTACCTCAGGTTCTTTCTCTTCAGGTATGACATTGCTGAGCTTAGAGTTGCTGCAGCAAATGTTTGGTTTGGCTAACAAACAGCTTAAATGCTTGAATCTCAGATTTTTCCACACAAATTATTTAAGCATATGATGATTTCAGTTGACACAGTGATGTCTCTCTATGGGACCAATATCTGAACATTAAGTTTAATTAGCTGCCCAGCAGATTTAGTAGGGCTTTTAGTTATTGCTCACTGTGGCAGAGGTGTTTCAATTCCACATTGTCCCCACATCTTCAGCCTAGTGACCCGAGTGCATTTCTTCTTTATAAGAGGTGACAGAAGAAGATTGACACCTCTTAATGGTGAAACAACATAGAACTCAGGATGGCTGTGGTCTTCCCAAAAGCTGTAGAGATTACTTCTTATATCAATTTTCTAACTTGAATATCTCATTTAAGTAACTAAAGTTACAATGGATGAATCCAGGCCCAAGTGAATTTTCAACTAATAAGGTTAGCAGTTAATCACTACTAACTGCTATCCACCAAACAGTCATTAACAATTACTCAGTTACTAGCTTGGTGACATGTAGTTGAGTTGTCTAATTCATTTGCACATAAAGATTACAGTATTTAAAACATGATAACAGTGCTTTTTTTTGGGCTTTTATGGGCATCTGTGGATTTTCTCTGTAACATATTTTCAGCTGTTTAGGTAATATAATTGGCAGTATTGATGGTTTGAAAGATTGCATCTGTAATCTTGCACAGAAGTTATGTAAGTAAACACTCAGTGAGCTTTTGAAATTAAATGATAAAGTATAATTTAACATAAGATCCTTTGAATGTAACAAAATTGTGATTTACTATGATCTCCTAGAAAAAACAATAGTACAGTAGCTCTTGTATTTTGTGCATTTGAGAAGACTTGTCCATGGCAAACTGAAGAACATCATGACCTTTCTCCACAAAATTATAATTAAAACATGCCTGAATTGTGTTATTCTTCAATAATTGTCATTATTTTGGTGTCTGATATATAATAAAGCATTCTACTTGATTGCTGTCATGGGCGATGCAGCTCTTCACAGCCTCCGTGAAATGCTCTGAGTGCACCTTCTGGTTATCCATGAGACAGGGAGCTTGAGGTTCTCCTGGTGTGGTACATCCCTTTTTTACTGAAAAAAAAACAGCTTTCAAAATGGTTTATGCAACCATAAAAGATGTCTGCTCAAGCAGAATGAAAACAGGTGACTTCTCAGTTGTATTTCCATGGTGAGCTACAGCGAAACATCACTGAAATGGATTGTAATTTTAATCAGCTCCAAATAATAAGGAGGAAAAATTCATTAAAAATCTATCCAAACCATGAAACTGTGGCCCATGCTGCAATAATAATTAACTGAAATATTAAACCCTGTGAATGGCAGGGCTAGTTTCTAATTTTGACTCTTAAAATTTCAAGCCTCCTGCTTTCCCAATAATTGTGTCAAAGACCTATAATGGTGACTATCAAAATAAAATATTTGAAAAACTGCTTATGGGAAGAAACATTGGGGCAATTAAGGTGGGGAATGAAGACCACTGTGTCCTCACCATTTTAATCTGGACATAAAGAAGCATTTATTGGCATATTGTGTCTTTTAGATACCATTTTGAATGTGTTGCACTCCTAACAGATGAGGCATATAGTGCAGTGAATCTACATACCAGTGAGAGGGTGCTTTCTAGTTTATGTGCCAGATGTTGAGAATGGTTTCCTAGGTACTTGATATGGCCCCTATCCACTTTCAGGAAAATAGTTCAAGGGTAATATTTTAATAATAGAAAAATCAATGCATATAGAGAATTCTTCTATTTCACTTATATCCCTTCTCTTCTGTCTACAACTGTTACTTCCAATACTTGTTCAAGATTGGAAGGACTAAACATTCAAATCTTTTGCAGGAGAACTTATCACTATTTCAATTTTTTGTGTTATTTTAATGTCTTCTTCAATTAGTTCAAGAGAAAGCAAAATTTCAATTTTTTTAATAATTAATAGCTTTGCCTTACCTTATCCATATTAAAATAATCCCTGTGAAGTCACTGTCGGAATCTGAAATTGTGAGGAATATCTCTTTGCATATTTGAGAGATTTAAGAATCTCTGACAAACAGTGTTTTTAACCTTTGTTCATGGAAAAAGGGATTTTAAGCTCTGAAATGAAGCAGGGTTTTCAAGAGCGTGTATTAGACAGTAGAATAGTGTGTAGTTTTATCACAGGGTGAGAATTTTAGTTATATGGGGTTTTTAGGATGGTAAGCAAGTGATGACAAGATGGAGAAAGCACATGGCTTTTGGGTTTCTTCTTCTTCCTTGCCTCCATCTTCTGCTGTGAGGTGGCACATTATAGTTGGCTTAGAATAGAGTCTAACCTTCTAACATAGATAATAGTTATTGGAGTAGAATTATAAATACTGATTAGGTAGAATGTAGTATAAATATCCACGCCACCCTGAGGGTGGGAACATTAGGCTTTTAGTACTTTGTAGTGAGTAGCTGAACATTAGGCATTGGGCATTTGTGCATTTTGTAGTTAGCTTTGGTATTCGGGGGTGTGCCTTGAACTGACCTGCAAGGAAGAGCTTTGCAGGTCAGGAACAGAATGTAATGATAAGAAATAATAAATAATGAAGAGAAAAGCCTCACACGCAGCCTTTCCTTCAAGATCTCTGGCTGGTGAAAGCAAAACTGCATACATTCTCAGACAAAAGAAAAAACAGCCGAACGAGAGAGACACGACAGAAAAATAAAAAATAATTTTTTCTAATTCTGAGAGTCACCATAATGCAGATACTGTGTAACATGGACAGTTGCTTCCAAATTTATTCTGAATTTTATTCTTCTGCATGTTGTGTTTGTAGGTGTCTTTTCTGTTGTGAGAAGCTCTGAATAGTTCTGTAGAGCCCAGGAAGGGAGTGGCATCTGTTATTGCCTGTTCATTGCAGAGAGTTTTACAGCACCCCACCATTTCAAGAGTTTAATGGAAAGAGGAAAATATGCTTCCTTCAGGCTTGTCTGGATTCAAAATTAGCTCCTATTATTCCTTCATCATTTCACCTCTCTCCTGTTAGTAGTTTTGCATCATGAAATGGGCCTGGTATTACACATTCAGTGTTGTAATTTTTGTCAACTTGGTGATTATACTGCTTTTGAGGTAAAAAGTTCTCAGGTTCTCTGAGTTTTAAACTGTCCTTTGCCTGACCTACCTTAAGGCATATTTCTCTAGTTTCAGAAAGTAACAAGAAATTCTGTTATGATTTAAATCTCACTTATTATTAAGGTAAATTTTGAAGTGTCTCTATTTTCAAAATAGCCTCTATAAACATAACTTTTTTAAAAAGTGTATTTAAATTTAAACAGCTATCCCAAAAGGCATATTAATAGCTGTTGGAAAGTCAACTTTTGTCTTTCTGAATTTGACACAGACATGGAGTAAGTATTCTCAGATAACAACTTCCCCAATTAACATAAATAACATATGCTCAAATGGCTTTTGTTCCTAGTAAGGAACCCACTAAGTTGTTTGAATTTTTGGATACATGAAACATTTTCCTAGTCATATAATATGGTTATCTGAAAGATGTTATTTCCTGATTAATAATGTAAAGTGTATTGGCAAAGACAGTTGTGAAAGGGGATTTGTCATCTTATGCATTTCAAGAGAAAGACATGAATAATGTGTTGAATTGAAACAGGAGTTAGATGAAAGCAAGCACCAGGTTATGTATGGAAAATATTTTTCCACCATTCCTGATTTCCTCCAAGTCTCTAGAGAATTATTAGTATATATAGATGTTTAATACACAATTTTTTGGGTAGGATTAATCTAAGAGTGTGTGGGGATTTCACCTTGAAAAGAAGGATGTGGACAGGATGCTATTTACTTTCATTATTGCTTTATTTTCCTGTTCTTATAATGAACATCTTTGTTCTTCATACATAATGCCCTGACATTACTTTTGATACAGTACCCTGTCTTTGTAAGACAAACATTGCTTTCAAGCAATTTTTTTTCCTGAGGTAGCAGTCATTTCTTAAAAGCAAATGTTTACTATAGGTAAAAGAATGCTAGAGTACTAGAGGTACTAAAGGTACTAGAGGAAGGAATGCTGTTGGCAAAAAAGTCTGTTTTAAATGTTAGTAAAAAGTATACAAGACTTCTATAATAGTCTTCTTATCTAGAGATTTCTACTATATACACTGCATATGTTAAAAAGGCAACTCTTAGCAGATAATGAATATATTTACAAGAACATAATACAAAAAATGGAAAGAAGTGAAGACAAGATAAGAATTACTTACCTTTACTCATTTTACATGTGTGCATAACCTTTGTATTTACTCACAGAAAGGTTATCTCCTGAGCAACAGTCTTAGTGTAACACTTGACAGAAAACAAAAACATGATGGAATTTTTTTAATCAGTTTTAATTTATTCCTCAACTTAAAAAAAAACCAAAACAAAACAAAACCAAAAACAACCCAATAAACCCCAAGAGACCATCTTCATACAAAAACATTATTTTGAAAAAAAGTAGGCATGAAGATGCATTTATAGCAAGTTGACTTTGTGCGAATGAATCATAAAAGTACTGCCACTATCCATTTTTGTGTCAATCTTTATTCTCCTCCTCTTTCTAGAAGTGTGTAAAGTCTGTATTGACAATTAAAGAAATTCCTAGGAATATGACTTTGACAAGCTAAGCTCTTCCTTCTCCTGCCTCTGCTATTCTGCTGCCTACCTGCTTATTTTTTGCTTAGGTGATTTAAGATGTAGTACACTGTTTCTCTGTTGAATAGGATTCTGAGAGTATTGAAACCAAATTGTTAAACTTTAGATGATCACTGAAAGTTAGGAGAAGGAATTGAGAATTGATATCAAGTGCACTTGTGTCTCCTGAAGCCTGACTGAAGCAAACGGGGCTTTCATAAAATAAAATGCAGTGAGGGAATATCTGCTTGTGGTTTCCTTGTCTACTTTTACCTCCCGTGCTGGTTTTCATTCCAAAAATTTTTGCCTGAGATAATATTTTACTATTTTTTTATACACAGAGGTTGTATCTCCATCTGATATGAGAGAGCCATAGCTAAGCTCACATCTCTGTTGCCCATATTTGTATAGGAAACTTGGCTCCCAGAGTACACAATGGTATGTATGGTCTCTTCCACATATGTAGTCTTGAGAAACGATGCATCAAACACCTACTGCAGGTATTTATTTTGCAATCAGATTCCATTATTTCTTGCCATACATTTTCATATCCTCTTTTGTTTTAATTCTGGTTGTCTTAGTGAAGAGCAATAATTTCACATTCTTTGTAAATTCGTTATTGATATGCATTATGGTATATTATTACTGAAAAATACTTCTGCTAAATTTTTCTCAAGTTGCCCAACAGAATTTACAATTTTGTAGCGCTGCCTGTATTATAAATGGATATTTTATTTCCTATCGTGACAGAACACAAATGTGTAATTAAAGGTGGGGAGAACAATTTCGGCAGTTTGTCCTTGGACATGTTCCTACTACTTTATTTTGCTTTTGAGTTGTTGGAATACAGTATTCAAACACAGCTCAGTCTGTGGCTTGCTAAAGAATTTTGGCCAGTGTTTGGAGGCTCCTGAAGCTCTCTATAACTGTCTGATGCTCCTAGAAACACTGGTAGGTTCTTGCAGCAGGAAATGGTCTTTTATGCACAAATTGCCCCTCCCCAGAAATGAATTATTTATTTCTATTGCAAAAAGTTCTTTTATTAACATTTGTATAACTTGAAACCCATTTTTAATTTTTATATTTAGAATAACAGCCATGAAAATCTTCATGCAATTCCTCACCTGATAACTGTACAATCCAAAAATATCTGTATTACAAAGTATCATGAAAACCGCAGCACATAAAGATTATTATGAATTCGCATGGCTTGTCACTTGTAGATCTGCTTTAAAAGCATCAATACTACACTCCTCTCTCTTCATTCAACCTCAGCCCCTGCATTTTTCCCTGTGCCTTCTTATTTAGAAGAGAATGTGTTAATCTGCATTTAAAAAAAAAAAAAAAAAAAAAAAAAAAAAGGTAGTCTTTATTTCCTGTGATTTTCTGTAATTTTCCTTTAGATTCAAAACTCTAAATTATATAGGGAAATATGGTGCCACATTCACATGCAAACTATTTTTAGAGAACATGAATAATTACACCAGATGGTTGTTTAATTCTCTTGGCATTATCTCTACTGTACATTTATGGCTTAAAGTAATATTTCCTTACACTTTTTCAATAGCTGTGGAAGGTCATGGGTAAGTCCTGTTTTGTTATTTACAGCTGATCATTTTTATAGACGTATTTCAATGATACAGCTGTTGGTGGACTACAGAGGTGCTGATCTGCAGGCTTGTAGTAAATTATTCAGCTCTTGGGGACAAAGAAGAATGTTCATAAGAAAACTTTACATCTTTGATGGCAGATTGTTGTTAGTGTTTTGTATACAAAGGAGCACTACTCATTCTATGATTGCCTTCATTTAATCTTCCAGGATTTACTAAAATTACCCCTTACAATTGTGTCTTCATTTTTCTGCAGCAGTGAGAGAAGAAGAGGTGTTTCTTCACATTTTTCTTCACATTCTGCATACCTTGACTGTTCTCTGAGGATGTGCAGAGAAAATTTCTGCACTTCAGTCTCTTTGGTTGCTTAGTGAAATAGCCTAGGAATTACTTCCTTTTAAACTCCTAAACATTTGGACCAGTGTAAAAGATTGTTTCTTTAGGTGTTATTTCTGAAAGCCACAGATTGTTATGTGTCAAAGTTAATTCGACTGATGTAGAGAGCTCAAAAGCACATATTCTCAGGAAGTATCTGGCACTAGTCTGAGGAGGATGAAAATTTTATATCAAAAGAACTTTAGAATTTTATTTTTGTTCTGTTCTGGAGCAAAAATAAAACCTTTCAGACCCTTAAATAGGAAGGGAAATATATCAAAGTATCTGGCTTTGGCTCTAAGTAATTCTGTTTAATAAGTATATTTATAACCCATGTTGCTTAGAGAGCTGGCCTTAGTCATAGAAGCCATCTGTTGTGTTTAATTCCTTAAATTTTTATTCTGGCATATCTCTGGAGAAGGCAGAATAAGGCTTGGCTGTTGTTGCCTTGCTCAGACTATTGTCCTAACTGCAGTTATAGGTTATTATTTTGGCTCTAATGAATATGTTGGTGTATTTTCAATTTGTTAAGATGGTCCTGATAGTTCAGCTAAGTCTGGGCTATGGAGGAATGTAAGAAAATAGAGAAATCCTGGGGATTTTTTACCCTTCTGAAGCTGGAAGCATGAAGCAACCCATTAACAGATTCACACTCCGACAAATTTGGCTAGATTCAGCATAAATAAATAAATAAATAAATAAATAAACAAATAAACAAATAAATATATATATATATATCTCCAATTTCTCCTTCTGTATATGTGCACCTGCAATTTATGTGCAACAAGCAAAAGATTTTGCACTCTATGCAGCAATTGACCTTTTTTTATTCTCACCTAGATCAGGGTGTTCTGGGCTATGAAAAGAAACCTGGTTTAGGATAAAGGGAAGGGAAGGGAAGGGAAGGGAAGGGAAGGGAAGGGAAGGGAAG
>CM031860.1:52566646-52785645 GCA_018697195.1 Certhia americana | reverse complement strand
AGGGAAGGGAAGGGAAGGGAAGGGAAGGGAAGGGAAGGGAAGGGAAGGGAAGGGAAGGGAAGGGAAGGGAAGGGAAGGGAAGGGAAGGGAAGGTCCTTCCTAGGTGGAAAGGATAGATTTGGGGAAAGTAAGGAAAAGTTGTTGCAGTGAAATGTCAGCTATGTAACTCTACTAGCTGACCTACCTTGCACTTTCTGTGCATGTAAGACATGACTGCAATTCCTCTACATTTGTTCTTTTTCTTGTTTGGGAGGCATTGTTTCCACTCTAAGCTAGAATAACTCCCTAATTCCCATCAAACCTGTCTACCGTATGCATTCAAGAAATATTAGAAGCAGAAAAGACAAAATGTGGCAACATACGTCAAGATCATTAATTCTCAACGAATTTTAAATATACTAAGCAAGTGTGACATGTTGATGCAAAATGGTCTTATACTTGGCATATTGTGAAGAGAAATGCAGGACAGCTGCAAACATTGATGTGCAACACAGGAAACAAACTGTGGCTAGAAAATTGTATCTGTCTCTTAAATGATATATTCTCACCATCACTCAAAGCTAAAAGAAATTCCACATTGTTGTCATTACAGTTCCCACATATATGACTTTTTTTATCACCTTATCTAAGAGAATCTGTCATTTTAAATAGAAACATGAAATATCCAGGTAGATTATCTAATTAGGTTTGTAACTGCAATATAAGCGACAACACAGAAGGAAGAAATATGAGCTAAACCCCAGGGTTAATTGATGTTTAGAGCTCTAAGGTAACAGAATCAGACTGCTCCCTTCCCAGGGTTGTTTTATCTTGCTGGGAGCTAGCAAAAACCTACGTGCAGTACACTGTGTTCTGCACTGTTGGGTCAGATGTGAATATCCTCTTCATAAAAACCATTAGTGGAACTGTAATAATTTTTTTCCCTCAAAATTACGAACTTTCAACAAACAGCAAATGTGATGTTTAAACCTCCCTTAGCACTGCTTAACTGAATTGCCAGGAATCAGATAAGCAACAGAACTGATACATTAAGATAGAATATTAATAAAGGGAAGACTAAATTGCAAGATTTCTTTGTTTTTGTGTAGATATAAAAGGCCTTTTTATTTTTTCTTTCTACTAAATCAAAAGTTTGCAAAATATTTAGAAGGTGCTGTAAACTGAATTACTGAAGCTATATCAGCCCAGTTATGCTGGTAGTCAGACTCATCATTGTGTTCCAATAGAACTTCTCTCTTCACTTTAATCTAATCAGGAAAATATGTGATGAAAATATATTAGGCAAAAACATATGAAAAATTCTCTTCTTACAGTGGAGAACTCTAGGTAAGTAGAGTACTAAAAGCTTGTGCATTTCTTTTAATAGTGCTACTGTTAAAATAGGAGTACTCAGCCAATGCTGTCCATTACCTTGAGACTCTTCATCTTGGGACAGAGCCCTCTGACATCAGGTCTATCTTCACCTGTGAAAGAGTCATTCCTTTTGTTCATTGTTTTTAACCATTACATCAGGTCCAAGAAACATTCCTGATATTTGAAATGTGTTATGATATTTGAGAAGCTCAAATTATGTTATATTTGAGAAGCTCAAGCCCAAAGCTTTCCCACCTACAAAGTGCTGCATTCTGCACATTGATTCTGTTTTCTGCTTAACAACAGAAAACTATCTCAAAATAAACTGGTAGGTGGCAAATGGTAGCTTAATGCTGATGGTTGAAAATGCTGTAAGTGTGTCATAGCATAGTGATATCATTGCCTAGCAGTAAACAACTTAAAAGATGCTATAATTTTCTCCTCATAATGCACCTTTAATCACAGTTTTATTGTACTTTCAGCATTTATTAAGCCAATAATGCAATAATTAATAATTTAAACATGAATTTATTTTAAAAACTGTAATATTTGGTGTACTGCTACCAGAATAATCTAGTTAAAATGGAGCCTGTATTTCTTACAGTTGGAGGATCGATATACACTATCCCCAAATTATCATAGTAAAGTAGCAAGTCATTTTCTATAGATAGGGCCAAATTCAACTCTCCATATTGCTCCAGACAACCTAGGAAGAACTTCAAATAGCTATATCAGATTTGGAATTGGACCAAATGGTACTGTGGGCAGGTGTCACTATCTTTTTTTAAAAGGATTTATTCATCTTCCCTAAAATTCATTTGAACAAAATCTGTTAATCTGCCATGTAGGTAGTGTCTGAAAAGTTGATGGATGGATCATATTTTCTGATATTAGTAGAAAAAGAGACACTTCTCTCCCCAGAAAAAGGTTGTGAGATTTTTGTGGAAAGCACCTTCTTTCTTTGTCAAAACAATTGAAAGGTTACTATAACAATACATAATGCTAGACTAGTGGCAAAAGACTGCATGCTTGACTCTCCAAGGCTACCCTGAAGGTAATGCAGCATTCTGCATGGAAGGAACGTACGTTTTCATTTTGCTACTGATTAGACAGGGATCTCCACTGCAAACCAAACAGAACACATGCTGCTTGCTGTGCCAACAAAACAGAGCAGAAGTGACCTGGCAGAAGCAGTACAGAAACATTTACTCTTCCATACTTCCTTGTTTTAGATGCAGGGGGCAAATTTGCATCATTCTCACCCATGCTGGAATATCAAAATGTTGCTTTAGAGGATCGTACTGACCCACCCTGACTCCAGTACTGACCAGTGCAATAGGGATCCTCTGCAAACCAGTTCTAGAATAAAGTAGCAAAATCCTTTTTTGCTGGTAGACACTACTATATTCCCTCTGGGACATCTTTCTCTGTAATTGAAATACATGACCTAGCATAAACATTTCTAATTTGATTCCTTTTTTTAAATTACTTTGGCCCTGACATACAAACCTGCTTTTTAATGCACAGTATTCAAAATTGTAATGCAGGACTTTTTAATCTTATCAAGGATTAAAAGAAGTAAGCTATCTAACCAGGCTTCATCTGTGTGCCTGATTTCTTCTGCAAGTCTCTTGTTCCTGCAATACATTCCTAAAGTCAGCAAGGACCCAGCAAGGAACAGCCCAACAATTGTACAAATAGGTTCCAGTAGCAGAACTTGTTTTGACATTGCAGGATAACTCAGACTGCTGCCAGCATTTCTCCAGATCTCAGCAGGCTGTCTCCAATGGTCATCTAAGTCAAACACCCCGAATGATTTTTTTTCTATAACATCATATCTACTTTCTGACAAGTCCTTTGTCATATTCTTTGTCCTCATTTATGGATTTGCATGATAAACACGCAGCTTTCTGAAAAAATTAGGTGCTTAAATCTGTGATGAGAAGATGCAATCTGGAAAGAGCCATTTATCTGGCAGGATATGCTGCGCTGCATCTGTAAATAGGAAGATTTACAATATAAAACACATTTCTGTGTGTGAAGTTTCACTGGTAGAATAAAGAATTTCAAAGGCATCTTTAAATGGAATGAGAAAAGGCAATTTGTGAAACAAAACTATATTTCTGTAGGTAAGAAATGAGCAGTTAGCTTAATTATATCAGTCATCAGGACTGGAGATTATAGAAAACTTTGGGAAAGAGCATGCACTTACTGGAGTAATTCAACTAAGAAAATGTAAAATCAATACAGTCATTTCAGTCTGTATTTACTTCAGAGAGGGGAAGCCAAGGACAGGATGTGTCAGTGACAGGGACCCACTTAGAGAAAGCATGACAGAAGACAATTTAACATGACTGTCACTTACCAAAAGATCCTAGAATGATGATTTTACATCATGGCACATTTTAGTTTGGTTTATCTGTACCTGTTTCCAAATATAGTCAGATATCTGTTAAAGGATTCTGAATTTGTTTTTTAATTTGATTTTTTAAGTGTTGTATTATTTCAGAGAGACTGCATTTTCCTGTGTATGGTGATGATGACTGACCTGAAGATTTGACATTCACCTCTTAGGATCAATCCCATGCTTATCTATTAGAGGGGTCAGCCTCAGGAATTCATGTTTCTTACAGATGCCAAAAATGGCAGGACAATGAGGAAAGAAGCCGAACCTGACACATTATCAAGAACACTGAGAAAAGGGACAACAACCTTGATGATCCAGTGGCTGGGACATGCTAAGCATTACCAGCACCTTCTGCTGGTGCTCCTCTGAAGTCCTAATGCCAGGCTGAAAGCTCTTTCCACTGGTCATAGATTTGGTTTAGTTCAAGTAAGTGAAGACAATGGAATTATAAGAAATAGTATTTATATGTGTATATATATATATATATATATATATGCATACACGCACACACTTGCAGATGAATCCATTACAGATTTAAACACAATAAATCCTACTTCATGGCAAACTAAACTGCAAGGGGTGAAATGTTTAATGCCTTCAAATGTCTGGTCTTTTCCCCTCCAAGGCTTTGTGCCCTTTTGGCATGGGCAAAGAAATGAGACATAAATACCTTCCCTTATATTGAGCTTAGATATCACTATATTAAGGAAAGCAAAATTGTATTTTAGCATGGTACATTGTAAAGTGAGACTGTTCATATATACTGTTCATATATTGCTATATATCCTGTCTGAAGAGGATAAATTCCTATTTAGTTTTAGGAATATATAAGGGTTACTGTAATACTTCCAGTCATCAAAGAGGTGGCTGAACATAAACTCACTATAACATGTCATTATTTTCAAAATTACATTTAAGCCACTTTGAACTTACAAACAGATAACTGCCTAGAAGTCATCCACTTTTTCTGAATAATGTAATGCAGTGTGTTTTAGATTACATTATTAAAAACTCATATCCATAAACACTAAGATGCAGAGAGTCATAATAAACTTATTAGAAAAAGGAGTCCCTGTCCTGACTCCTCCCAGGGCTGTCTGAGGACAACCATCAGTGCTTTGGCACTGAAGGAACTTTCTGGAGTACTACACAGGTTGTAGTGAGGACATGAGGTGAAGAGGTTACTGCCTACCAAGTTTGGGGGTAATAATGGGATGCTGTGGAAGATCATCTTGGGATTATACAAGACCTCATGATGGGATGTTTAGGGGAGGAACCAAAGGCATGGAATGGAGAAATCAGCATGCTCTGCAAAGGAACAAGCATGGAAACAAAGGGATAGGAATAAAAGGGGCCAGTGGTTAGCTGGCATTTGTCCAATAGTGCCCTGTGTCTAATCACTGCGGTCTGTCCTGTGTTCTCATCAGACTCCCTTTCCAACTATTTTACTGGGTGAGGAACTCTATATTCTAGAGCTGTTGGCATTTGCATGAGTGCAGATTTTTCTCTGCATGTTGTCTTGTGTGGCTGCTCATGTGCAAATGTACATGTAGTCCATGCAAGGGTGCTCAGGTGTATATATCTACGTGCTCAGCCTCACTGTGGCTGGACATGGGGACACACTGGTACAGCAGCTCTGCCACTGTAGGGTTACTGGATCTGGCAAGTTTGAATGCTTCAGTGTCTCTGAGGTCTTCATAGATTACTTCATGTGGATATTGGCCAAGTTTGACTAAGTTTTGGAAAGAAAGAAAAAAAATTGAAACGAAAGAGTGACAAATCATACTGTCCCACTGAGATAGAATATATGAATTATCCTGTTAAACTGGCACATTAGCAATGCATTTTCCACCAAGAAACAAAGCTTGTTTTATGAACAAACTGAAAAATCTCTTTCTATGAGGCAATACAATGTTCTGCCTGTATGTGGTACAGGCCCTCATGGTACAGTGGTGAAACCTTGCAGCACTGGGTGTTTTGGCAGAAAAACCAAAAAAAAACCCCCAAAAAACCCCTAGAAACAGAAGTTGAGTTACTCTTTTGAAAATACATTATTGGGAATTCTTTTGCAAATTATGTGCATAATCATCAATGTCTTGCAATTTCAATAGGTAATCATGTGTCCTTGTTACTTTCTGGGTCAAAATAATAAATTCAAGAAAAGTGGAAAAATTGCACCAAATTAATGTATTCTTGTGGCAAAATAGTGATGAGAACTGAAAGTCGTTTACAAGGTAAGCAAAAATCTGTTTTGTTCTACTGCCTAATAAGAAGTAATCACAACAAGGGATGAAATAGTTAAAACTGCAATATCAGAAAGAAAGGAGGTGCTGCTCTTCATAAAGCAAACACATCACTGATCCCTTGAAATTATATATCTCAAAAGGAAAAGCTTGCAGCATTGAAGAAAACAAGTCTTGTTTAAATGAACTGCATGAGTGAAATCTTTCAAAGGCTGTGTCTCTGTTATAAAATTCTGTTGGCACAATTTTCTTTGTTCATAATGAGTCAGATATCCAGCAGCAATGCCTGTAAAGTCTCAAAAAGAGGCAGTCATGGCAACTCCTTTTGGCAGCGGGGTTTACTGGTGGCAGACTGATTTGTCTTCCCTGCATCAAGCCTTCAGTTGAAAATGCTGATAATTTCTTGTAACTAAGGTTTTGTAGCATAGTATAAACATATCTGTTGTATCCCAGTGCAGTGTTCTTCCAAGATAGCTGTGGTGGAAATACAGATGTATCACAGAGGAAATAAGTCACCTTCAAAGTCAGGGTAAATGCAGAATTAACACATTTCTTGCTCCAGTCACAGAACCCACAGAATGTCCCCCCAGACTAACATTCAAATCATTAGGAGAATACATGCCCATCTCTCACTTCTAATTTACATTAGAAATACACACTTCAGCAAAAAGACATAGAAAATGCTACGTGTTTTTGACTTTTATTTGGGGATCAATTGTTAAATTTTTCACAGGTGGTTGAATTGCAGGTTTTCCTCAATTTTCTGGGCACACTCTGGAGTGTCATTTGCACAGGTGCAAAGTACACACAGCTGTAAGTGAAGTCAATAAAGCTGTTCTGTGGACACATTAAATGCTTTATAATTCTAAGCTGGATTGCATTTTCAACACTGTAAAACCATGTATTGAACTACTTCATGGACTTTTTCAGGGATAAGGAAATGATGAGCCGTAGACACATACCTGGAGTAAAATCTTTCATGAGAAATTATTGAAATTTGACAAAATTACATGAAAGTGAAAATTCAGGGGTTTCGTAACTGGAGAGTGTTAAGGATGTGTAAGAAAATGTGACATAGTCCCAGTCTGACTAATGGTAACTGCTCTCAGAATCCCTGGTGTTCTTTATACACTACTCTGGCAAAAAAAATTTTAGAAACAACCAAATTAAGCCTTTTTAAAATTCAAAATTAGAGGCTGAGATATTTTCTTCCAAATATTAAAAGCACTTATAACATCAGAGAGGCTAATTCATGATCAAATTTACATCACTTAATGGCATTTTACAGGTACTTATGTTTAAAGAGATCCACATTTGTTTTCCTCTGTCCAACTCTTTGAGAGCCTTTTATTCTCTGCTAATAAAAAATTACATTAATTAAAGAGAAAATAATAATATAAACTTTTGTAAGGTAAGAAGCAATCATCAGTATGTTTAAACTATATAATGGATTTTTAATTCTCTGTCTTAATTGCATGAGCCTCCTTCAAAAGATCAGCCATCTTCTTTGATAATATGTCATCTGATCTGTGTAACATCGCCTTGCAAGCTGATCTTTGCAAGCTGTGAGGTTTGAAAATATGGAATATGTTTTCACATAGTGACATCATGTCACTGTTGCTAGCTATTGATAAAGAGAATGGTTAGGCCACCATTTTGGGCAAAGAGGGAGTTAACAAAATGAACTCTTGTAGAGCAAATTACAAAAGAACATTTTCTTTGGCTGATGTGGTTATTTTGTAGTTTGCAGAGAATTAATTAGTATGGAAGCAGTATGGAAATATGGAACAAAGTATGGAATTCAATAATTTGAATTTCACAACACAAAATTCCAGTCCTTTGAGGTCCCTTGAGGTTGTTACAGAAATTGAAGCTCTATTTTTATATTAAATGGAAGGTTGCTTATATTTCATGGAATAAACTCATGGGAGGCTTGGTGATCATAATGATTTTAATGCCTAGTATTACAGCTATTTTGCTATATGGCAAGTTGCATGGTAGGCATTCTTCAAGCAATATTCAAGACAATGGACAGAATAGAAAATAAGAAAGGGGAACAAAAAACGTCAGATAAAAAACAGGCAAACTGATTCAAATACAAATCAGTACCAGTGGAATATACTAGAGGAATTTACTGTTGCAGTAGGTGTAAAGAGTGTTATAGTGGCACAAAATATCAAAAGACATCTCTTATGTATTTGTGTCTAAATGGAATTAAACCTATAAGAAGATGCCTCTTTGGTCCTCTTTTGCATTCAAATATTTTAGCTAGACTGGATAAACAAGTTCCTTTAAGGCACACCCATTTATTACTGGTATGTAAACATGAAACTTTTATACTGTGTGTAACTATAATGGTTTTGGAGCACACCTTTTGCATAGGAATAGTGCTCTGCTCCTATTTGGAGGGCATAAACTGATCAGATTTCTTTGTAAAGACTGTCAGAGAATCATCTATTTAAAATTTCTTTTGGAAATAACTAGGTGAATTTGGCAACAAATGAAAAGCTGTTTGCTACTCTTTCTCATGTAAAACAAATGAAAAGCTGTTTGCTTTCTCTTTCTCATTCTTCTTTCTTTTTAATTTCATGTCAGCAAAGGTCATATAATCATATAGTCAGTGTAGGAAATTCCGAAGAGGGGAGGAAGAGGATATTTTCATTTGTTCATACATTCACTGACATGGAATAGTAGGTAACAGTTTCTTCATCTTGGCAAATTGTTAAATTTGTCTCAAAAATATCTTCCAAAGATATATCTTCAGTTAACGTGCTTTTGGTGTAGCCTGGACATTTCTTAAAAGGAAATAAGGAATGCTAATAACTCATGTTAATAATGTTTAAGCAAGTACTTGAGCATATTTATGTATCAGTGGAAAATGTAAAATAATTTAAAACTCCTTTTATTTGTTTCTTATATATTTTTTTTTTCTTTAAGAAAGCCTTAGTAAGTCAGGAAAATTCAGTGGAGTATAAGGTAGCCAAGACAAAAAGAAAGGCAATTTACAGTGCAGATATTGGGAACAGTAAATTATAGGATGATCTTGCCTCAATCGATTTCCAGTTGATTTAGTAGTAGAAAAGTTATCCTTCAAATGGAATCTAAAGGTATTGAGTTCTTAATTTCACTTTATTTTCCACTCACTTATGATCTCTGACAAGTTATAGTTGAGGTAACTACACTGGCTTTTGAAAAAATTCCCACTGAGTTTATTTTACCAGGTGTGGGTTTGGAGCTAAATCAAACATAGTCCCCCTGGCATTCAGGAAGTCTAATGTTTATTTTAGTTTTAAAAGTAGAGGTGGAAAATACTCCTGATGCCTTTCTCCATCTTTTGCGTCTACCTGTCCATGTCAAATTTTAAGTAGTTGGGTTTTGGCACCCATTTCCAGTACTACTAAAGCCTGATTAATAACATGGACAGCACAGAGATGCAACCTCTTTCTCAGGTAGATATTCAACCCTCACACAGCCCAGAATTCCAATTATTTTTGCTGAGAAGTAGTATTTGCAACTCTTGAGCCTTCCACCATTCCCTGGGGAGAGGGTGGAGGAACAATGAGCTCTATAATCCTGTAGTCAGGGTTAATGGGAAGGAAAAATTACTAAAGAATGAAGGGTAGTTTGCCTGAATTTCTCCTTCCTCAAACACCATGGTGAAGAGCCACAAACTAGAAGATCTCCATAACAGTCAATTCTTCCTAGCTACAATGAATAAATTATGTATGTCTAAGCTGCCTGAAAACTTCTCAGCAGTGACGTAATAAGTGATACTGTCTCTGCTGCTCTCTTCTAGGTCTGTGTCATCTTTCTGTTCCCATAAACAGTGTTCTGGCTCATGATTTAGGAGTTGCTGTGTGCTAATTCCATGTCTTGAGATTAAGAACAGAGAGCAATCCTTCATCTTTTCTTGTCCTCTTCTGCCACCAAAAGCATCTTGAGAGTCACTTGGGCAAAAGCAGCACACACAATGTGAGATGGGGTACAAAGCAGATGCCAAATTTCCCCAGCTTTATTTTTTTGTCACCTGGCCCAGACCAGTTTACTCCTTGCTTTAGTAGGAGATTTGGGTAGTTCTACTTTGAGGCAGCATCAATGAAGAGCTTCTTGAAAAGCACAAGTCTCTTATTCCAGTTCTTGTTTTCTCAATCCCAGCCCATCTACCCCTCACCTGCTGGCCACCAAAACAGAAAGTGACATCAATTGTGCCAGTTTTATCAGCTGTGAAGTCAGGTGTGATGCATCAGTGTATGACATCAGTGTATGGGAAGTAGCTCCTAACTATATTATCCAGTTAATTACCCCATTTAAGGATACACCCTGATGTGAAACTCTGTGAATGCTACTCTTTCTCTTGAGGCAGTTGTACTCCACATTGCATTCCTCAGCTTGATGCTTTGAAAGGTATTGCCTCACTTCTACCTAATGCCACCACCTGCAACCAGAACCCTTGAGACCCTTATGAAGTTTGAGTAGTAGAACCTCAGTAGTCACTGTTTCAAATCTAAGCCACAAGAAGTAATTTGAAGTGAAAATATTGGAAATAACATCTTCTTTTTTTTTTTTTTTCTTTTTTTTTTTTTCTTTTTTTTTTTTTAAAGTGGTTGAGCATTGGGTTCTGTTACCAGGGAAATTATTGAGACCAAAAATGTGACGAGATAACAAAAAAATGTGGCAAAATTTCAACAGCAATCAAAAAAAAATTCAGAAGTTTGTGTAATTAATATGAAAAAAAATTTAGAGGCGACATAAAACATAGCACTATGCTCTGCAACCACTCTGAAGCAAGTGGTAAGCCATATATATGTCTTGGGGACTACTCTGCATATTACTTTTGTGGTATTGATTACTTCATTTTAGGAGATATAAAGTATATTAAATCTAGTCCTATGATATCAATAGTCATGTTTCTTCAATGTGAACTTTTCTAGAACTTAGGTGTTACCTTTTTGCACTCCTTTTTGACAGTTTGCAATGTTTACTTTAGTGTTTTAAGCAATTAGGAGACAGGTAATGTTACTTTCATTAATTCTACTACTTTTCAAAGATTGTAAGAAAGGACCCAGAGGATGAAGGGACTAATGGGAAGGAGAGTTGGAACTTATTTTGTTTGTTATCACCCAATAGTCCTGAATTCATTCATCTTCTATGCATAGCAACATCTGCTCTTGTCTCTTTAGGAAAAAAATCATATTTGAGTGATGAACTGAATATTTCTTCAAGTATAAACATTAAGTTGCTTGAAAAGAACTACTCCAAATGGTTTTGACTCTTTAATATTTGAAGATGCTACAGAATAAAGAAAACAAACAAGCCGACCAAAAAGCCAAACAAAACCCCATCACTGTAAGAATTTCACTGGGCAGTTTTTCAAATTAATGCAGTTTAACTATTACATTAACTTAATGGCTATTTTCCCCTACTTTAACCATGTTAAATGTGCCGGCAATAATGAGCTTCTAATGCTGTCTCTTTCAAGTCTCAAAGGCATCTTTAGAGCTCTGCTTATCTCCTGGATCATAAAGCTGCATAATTTAGTATTCAAACAATTAATTTAAAACTAAAACACTTTGAATTACCATAAAATTAATCAGAAAAAAAAAATCTTATCGTTCCCATTCTGTTTATCTCTATTTAGCAAATCTGAAAGTGTAGAATGAATAAAACTTTACAATATTCTGTTTTCTACCTATGAATCAGCTGTTATAAACATAAATGTATCTAAAACTATAGGGGATATTTTCAAAACCTGTTGCAAAAAGTGTTTCTCATGTCCATTAAATGAAGCTGATTCTTTTGATGGAATAAATTTTTTAGAATTTTTCCATATCAATAATTTAAATAGAAGCATCTTTAAAATAAATTGTCATTTCTAACCTATTTCCAGATTTGCAATACCCAGAGGTAGCTGATGCACATAATCAAAACTGCTACCTTATTAAGTGACTAAATTCTGATAATTGTGCAACTTGTGGAAAAACATCACTTAATGTTTTAAAATATTTCTGCCCTCAGACTATGTTTTATTTCCTTTCTTGTGCTTCTAAGTGCTACAAGTGTCCTTGTAGGATTGGCTATTGCTAGCCAAGGAAGAAAATTGTAAGAAAAAATTGGATTTATCTCTTGCCTGTATCATCAATAAGACCGATATCTAATAAAAGGCTGAGGTGCCTAATGTAGTAGAGAATCTTATCTAAGTACTCAAATGACAATATTAAGTCCCAGATTTAGGCCCCTACTGCCATCACAATTTCCTGGGGACACCTAGTTACCAAAGTAACTTCTCTCATCTTATTTGAGATACCTTTATCTGATCTAGCGTCCATCTATAGTCAAGATTGCTGTGGGATGCAACTGATCCAATCTCTTTTGGGAAGATTGCAGGTGGCTGTACGTGGTCAAGTGAATCTCTGTCCAGCAATCTTTTCTCTCCATTGGGAAAGGGGCTTAGTTACCAGGACACCCAGGGATACAAATTAAATCCAGTCCCTGTCCCTCAGATAAGCTGTGTTACTCATGGCAACAGCAGTTCTATCCACTCTGAATCTGGGTCTGAATTTTCATATTCTGACTGGTTTTTTTCAAAGAATTGAGTAGGATATCTTTTCTATTTTTACTTATTTATTGTTAAATATTCCCAGTACTTGTTTCATATCACACAAAGAATCCTGAATCCCACTTTTTCAGATGAATGTCTTCAGAGCACTAAGCTGCAAAATACTATGTTTTCCTTGTATTTTGGATGTGTGGTTTCTTCTCTCTGCTGCATCCTTTGCTGTGACTTTCACAGACTTGATGTAGGATGGCTCTCTCCCAGGCTGAACTATCCTTCTGGGAACATATGGGCACTGGAAATACTTCTGAGTTAGCTGGACAGATATATATTGTGTCTCCCATTTCATAGGTGATTTCCCTAATCATTTGGGAGCTGTACACTTAGTACTATTAGTATAATTCTTCTTTTTTTGTTTTTAAAAAATAATCGTAGTATAGAATCAGAGAATATCCGTAAATGGAAGGGACCCATAAGGATCATCAAAGTCCAACTCCAGCACAGGGCAGCCCCAGGAATGACACTGTGTGCCTGAGAGCAGTGTCCAAACACTTGAACTCTGTGAGACTTGGGGCTATGACTGCTTCCCTGGGGAGTCTCTTTCAGCATTCCTAATATCCAGACAGTTTCCTGACATTCCCTCAAGTCCTGTCGCTGGTCACACAGAGAAGGGATTGGTATCTGCTCCTCTGGTTCCACTCATGAGAAAGCTGCAGACTGCAATGGGATCTCCCTTCATTCCATTCTTCTCCAGGCTGAACAGACCAAGGGATCTGAGCCACTCCTCACATGGCTTCCACTCTAGATCCTCCACCATCAACATTTGTAACCTTCATTTCCTTTCTAATAGTTCTATATGGCACATGACCCTAACCTAGCACAATAAATACAAACATGGCAAACTTTCTTTTTGAAACCATCACCTATTTAAGTACTGCAGTTCTATTTAATAGCTGAGAAAACTTCTAGATTTCAATTTTGTATATTTTATCACAAATAGCATTAATCATAGTACACTTTGGTCACCTAAAATGTCATTATCTGACCTAATATAAACATCTATTGTTCCTCCACCATCCTGCTTATCTAAGTATTACCGAGATCCAAGATCTTTTTCAAAAATATTAATAACTAATTTAAAGGCAATAACTTTAGAATTTATGCCTACTAGTTCTCCTAAAACTTTTGAAAGTTTTCGTTTTTCAGGTCTTTAGTTTTGCATAAAGAAATAAAGCAAAATATTTTCATGACAGATGCCATCCAAAACATTACAATTTGCTGAAGCTTAGTGGTTTGCATGTGATCAGTTCCTGTTCCTGTCAGCTGTGCTCTCCAGATTAGGCTATGTGACCCATGATTCACTGTGGGCCTCCCCTACCCAAAATGCTGCATTGTACATAACTCTTAGGCTCGTGGTGCATTGCTAAAAGCGAGATCATGAAGACAAATACTCCAGCTCACAACTTGAAGGCAGCTTCATCTGACACATGCTGTGTTTAAACTGTTATTTTGGTGGAGAACAGAACTGAAGTTTCAAAGTTAATCTTCCTGTTGTATCCATACGTTGGTTTGGGTCAGAGAAAGGTTTCAGTTCACAGAAGGCAGACTCCTTCCAGAAGCCAGGTGTGCAGAGATGTGCACTGTCACTGTTCTGCTCTTTAGACAGCTTAACAAAATGTGTGCTGGAGACATTCAGGATGTGTGGGACCTGGTGAAATTCATTAAAACTCTCCAGCCACATCTGGCATGGGTGTGAGATCCTAAGTACTGACTGCTTTGATCTACTGATCTCTTCTTTCTGCATCAAGCTGTTTGCTTATACAGACATAGCCACAGGGAAATCTAAATAACAAATGAAAAACAAACAAAATGTTTCATTTTGGTGCAAGAATAAAAAGCAACAACTTCTTTACTTTATAGGTTCTTGCAGTGCCCTCAATGATATCATGTGAGAGCAGATTCCAGAAATTCATTAAACAGCTTAAGTAATTTTAGTCATGTCTTATCCATTCTCTCTGTCATTCTCTCCTTAGGCAAAGAACTGTGCATGCAGTGCTTTATTTTGACTTTGGTACTAGTTAGTTAATTTAGTTTATTTTATTGCCTGTTCCACACTGTATTTGTATTGGAGTAAACACACTGAAGAAAAATATTTTGGTGTTTGGAAAAGAAGGATCAAGCTTTTGATGGACTTTAGCTCCTGTGGGAGGTTTTGACACTTTTTTTTCCTAATCAGAGGAATTTTAAAAATTAAAAAGATGAAATAAAAGAAATTCCCTTCTGTGAAAATCTGAATATATTTGCCATTTATTCATCTCTGGGACAAAATGAAGAAATACTGGAATGTGTGATGGGGTTGAAATTGTAATTCGCATTCATCTTTAGTACCAAAAAATATTGTTCATGTAATTCACTTGCTCTTTTCTGCTCAGCATATAAAATATTCCTCTAATATTGCTCAGCTCCTCTGCCTTAAGCTTATTTGTATAGATAGAAAGTTAGAGAAAAAGAGGAAAAAACTCAAAAAAATAGGTGAAAAATGGGTCTTTTTCCTAATTTAGAAATTATGAAATTCTGAATTCTAGATTCTGATAATTGTGCAACAAGCACAATTGTGACAAGCAGTAGTTCACCCACAACACACACTTATTTTTTTCTTTACTAATATATAGCATTGCCAAGAAAAATCAGGAGCCTCATTTCTTTTTTTGTCTTACAGACACAAAATTAAAATGATGCTTTATATCAAAAAATACAGAGGAAGAAACATGGCTAGAAACTGCAAGTGAAAAACAAAGCAAAATCATAAAAGAAAATGAAGGTTTTTTTTGGTTTTTTTTGGTTTTTTTTTTGTTTTTTGCATGTAAACATTGTCAGTATGGCAAGTGTTCTGGGTCTTAAATCTCTGATTATATAGTACTTTGTGGTTCTTCTAAAATTGATGTTCCTGTCTGAAGGATGTGGTTCCTCTTGACATCCTTAGCTTTTCTTCTAATTAAAAAAAGAAAGAAAAAAAAAAAAAAGATACAATTCACTTGAATGCAGGAACTTTTACAATTAGTATTTAACTGTCCATAAAAGTACTGATTCCCTTAATGAACCTGCTGCTACCAGTGTTTACTACCTCAAAATTAAGGGGGAAGAAAGAACCGATCATTAAGCAAATCTCATGTTACTGTTTACCTACCTCTATAGTCCCATTATCATTTGTAATTACATATAGTTAATCAGTGCCAGTATCTGAAAAAAAAGTTTATTGAATGGAACAAGATGAAATAGATGATACCTCAATGCTCAAACTGTAACATAGATCTAATGTAATTCCTCTAAAAAAGTTAGTTTATATTTAATTCAACTAAATGTCACACTCTAAAATGTGCAGACCATCAAAATATTTCTTAATGAGAGAAATTAATCAGTTGTCCAGATATTAATGCTTGATTTAGAATAATCAAAACATGAAACAGAAAGCAGTTAAAGAGAATTTGCTAAATTTATGGTCTTTTTTGAGATTGTTTAACATGCATGATGACCAAATTACACTTCTCTATGGGAAGGTCTTCAGCACAGGTTTCAAAACTTTGTTTTTCAGGAACATCAGTCAAGTTCATCTCACAATTCCTCCCAGGTACCACATGTAAACAGTCAAGTAGTACAAATGTAAAGCAACACAAGAACAGTTTGGGATTAAGGTGTTTGTTTTTTTTCCTCTAGTATCTTTTTTAATGAGAAAATGTTATCTGCCAGGAGTCAGAAGTGTCCATCATGACAAGTTCCTATTTCTTTTTTTCATACCTACACATTTCAAAATTGTTGGCATGATCCACTTTGGCTCATTATTGCCAGGACATTGCAATCACAAGATTGTCTCATGGGGTTGTGGGATCCAGGAACTGTGAAGGGGGCCAGTCAGGGTCCTCATTGGCACAGATACAGTCCCACCATGCCTCAGCAGAGAATCTCCAGTGATGGAAACCAGGACCACCCAGCAGGACAGGGAGAACCAGACATCAACAATACAGGTGATGACTAAGAGAATAGAGTTTAGGTTTGTTATTAGAAAGAAATTCTTTATTGTGAGGCTGGTGAGGCACTGGGACAGGCTGCTCTGAGAAGCTGCGGATGCCCCATCTCTGGAAGTGTTCAAGGCCAAGCTGGGTGGAGCCCTGAACAAGCTGGTCTAGTGGAAGGTGTCCCTGCCATAGCAGAGGGTTGGAACAAGAGGAACTTTAATGTCCTTTACAGCCCAAACCATTCTATGACTCCACAACTGGAGGACCAAGGACAGGAAAGGGATGCAAAAACAGGGTCAAGGTCAGTGTGAGACTGGTGCAAGACAAATCCCTGCAACCCTTCCCTACAGCATGTTGCAGGTCCTGAGCTTGCATTCATTCCCAAGTGCAGGTGGAGACTGGGAGGAGCCCTCTCAGTCCCTTCACAGCCGCCTGATCCAAGGTCACACACGGGCCAGAGCTGACCTCCAGCAGACAAAGCCCTTGGTAGGGAGACACACTTGAAGAAGCTCAGTACAGATAATGATGGTTACAGCTGAACAGGGCCATTGTAGCTTTTATGTGCGCTCAAGGCAGCAAAGAGATAAAACAATGCTTCAATCTTTGACTGAAATGGCTACTCTTTTGAATATATTTAAACATGAAGCTGAAAAATGTAAAACCATGTTTGGGCATGAAATGAAAGAAGACAATTTGTTTGATACACTTGGCTCAATGTAATGTTTTGAATTTTTAATTAACTTTTTCGAAATTTTGAATTTTCTTTCATAATCAATATGGATACTCTTTTGATGTGGTGTTTTGTGTTGGGCTGTTTTTTCATTTTCTCTCTCCCCAACTCCTGATAAACCTATGTATATTTATATCTCATCAGGGTAATTACACAGAAAATTCTGGATATCAATTATTTTTGAAGTTTTTTTTCTTTTTTTTTTTTTTCCTAGCATTTGATATGAGGTTTTCAAATTAATTTCTATAAAATTTTACAGGTAGCTTTGCTGTGAGTCATGAACTGGAATGCTGACTCTGGTTTTCAGTTAATTGCCACACTTATAATTATAGAGTGGGTAATATAGTTATGAATGGCTTCTTACCTCTGGCTCCTTAGTGGTTATAATAACTGTAGAGAAATCTGATAGCTGGGATTACTGCATATTTAAAACATAAAAACTTACTTTTGTGGATTTGAATCTTTTGACATTTCTCTTTTCATGTATACGTGAATACGTACATATTTACTGCTTTGATGACATTTTGTTTAAATCTGAAACTCAGAGAAAGAAATTGGCAAGTTAGCTACTGGTTCACATACAATAAAGAAATATTTTGGTTCAAATTTAAATTCACTTAATTTTGATGGTCCCTGTATACAACTAAACTAAGTAACTAAGTAACTAATTAAGTAATTAAGGTAAATAACTAGATTAAAAATCTTCTTTGTGTGTGTGTCATGCAAATCCAATACATTTTCATGCTAAGCAAAATTCAACAAACAATAGAATTTCTCCAGTACTTATGCTTTCAGGCCATGCATTTGAAATAAATTCAAATTTATTTGTTTATTATTTTACTTGTGTCTATCAACTCTTTGCTCAAGGTAGTGTTTTTTAATTTTATTTTAAGCAATAAATAGACGTGAAAAATATTTTACCAGTTTGTCTCAGAATTTGGGCTCTAGTCATCACTGAAGCTTCTTTTTGGGAATGGGTGAAAATGATTTTCCAAGTAATTGGAATTCTTCATGTGAGCACAAGCATAAATTTTTCTCTGGCAATTATGTGCCTCAGCCTAATACAATTCAAGAACAAAAAGAGATCCCTAATAGCCACTGAACCAAAGCTCCCCATGTTAGCCTGTAGCATATTATCCTTTTAGTCATATTATAAAACTTATTAATAAATAGGACAAATATGGGATAGTGAGATCCATTTCAAATACTGTTCATTGGACTTTGAGAGAGAGATTAACAAGAGAATTGTGTCTTCTTTATTCTGTATTTATTTAATGTGTCATATAATTAATCTAAAACAGAACAGCAAGTTTCTTAAAAGCTTGCTCTGGTGAAGTTTTGTTTGGCACTTCTGATTGGTAAGGACTGGATAAACAAGAATATAGACTACAGAAGCATAAGATTTTTCCTCTGAAATGGTCCTCCACTTCAGGTGCCATCTCCCCTGGGTGAGCAGAGAAGGTCTGTCCATAACCTGAGAAATGAGATACAATCCATGTTATCTATTCCCAACATCTATTTACTATCTATTTACTAACATAACGACTTGAGCCTATATGGAAGGGTTTTCTACTGTTCCTGAGATTTTATGCCCTCCTAATGCAAAGCTGGATAAGGAAAACAAAGGAAAAAAAAAAAAAAAAAAAAAAAAGGAAAAAAATCACTATAAAAAGCCAATTGCTGCAGGTTTTCTAAATATCACAAAAGAAAACAAGTAGCTGAAGTCTGAACAAATTCATCTGGGTCATTAAAATAGAACTATTATGTGTTGCAAGGACATCTATATATAGTGGCAAGGACTGTATGCTTTTTCTGTCACAAGTACACTTAGCATTCTTCCTGAGGGAAAACTGTGTTAAATTTGGGATTAGTGTGCAGGGAGATCTAGCTGAAAAACTGTTTATGTGTAATTTCTTATAGCATAGATGCATATAGAACCTCCATTAGCTGACAGTGAAACGGAGCTCAGTAAATAACATAATTTGCTCTATGGCAGGAGAGGATGAGATCAAATATTGGGGCAGCAGTGGTTTTCCAACATCCTCATGCTTTGTATTGGCTCAGCTACCAGATGTTCTCCATCTACTTGATGAGCTCTAAAAAAATTTCCTTTCCCAACACCTGTGTTTTGGTGGGTGGTACTACATTCAAAGAAAAGTTACCCCTATCTCAGACTTCTCTAGCAGGACCTTAAGAGCCCTGTCTCCACAGCTCCAACCGTCCTCCACTGATTTATATTGTTCTCTCCTACTCCATCTCCAGATCCAAGTCTTCAGTGTTGTTTGTTAAAGAGTGAGAAGACATGAGGTTTCAAAATCCCTGCTTTTTCAGTTCCCACAGCTTACAGAGTGCTAATGGAAGCAGACTGAAAAAAACCCTTAATTGCTGTGGTTTGAAAACTTTAAAAATAGATTATTATGGTGAGGCAAAAGTGCCAGGAAGTTGATAACCTACACTCTAAGTCTCAACCCAGTGTGAATCAAAATGACATTTATGAAGTCTTGGAAAATGGCAACTGTAATGAAAATGTCTACTGACCCCTGACTAATAGTGTCAGCAATCCAGCAGTGCTTAATTATTAAAATCAACACATGTCCTGCACTGACAGCCCAGTGTTTTGAACTGTGCAGTTCTGCTGAAGAGGTGTAAACAATAAATAGTAGTGACAAAATTCCCTTTTTTATTCATTCTTACTCTCTCTTTCTGCTGATTCCCTTCCACAACAGAGTTAAAGGTCAGAATGACTATGTTTTCTAGGAGTTCGTTAGGCTTTAAACTGCAACTGGCTGTTCATGGCTTAGGTGGGCATGCTCATCTCTGGGCCATAAAGTGGCTGATGGCCAGAGTGGTGATGAGTGGTACTACATTCAGCTGGCAGCCAGAGCTGCTTCCCCAGGGCTCCGTATGGGGAACAAATCTGTTAACTAGTTGAGGTTCAACAAGGTCAAGTGCTGCACCAGGGACACAACAACCCCACACAGCAATACAGTCTGAGGATAGAGTGGCTGGAAACCTGCCTGGTGGAAAAGTGTTACTGTTTAACTGTGTTGGGTTTAGTCAGGTCTGGACAGAAGACACTAGACTAGAAGGTATCTTGTTCAGTCTTCAGATGTTTATTATACCTTATCTGTAGTACGGTCTCACACGACATGAGCTCTGCTTTACACAGCAGAAAAATGGCCACTTCTACTTGGTTTCAAGGACTTTTAAACAATAAGCAAAAACAATTAAAACATGACACCTAAGATATTTTTTATTTATAGTCCAATTAAAGATCACTCAATGTCCGCAATGTGACTTTTACTACCCAATTAGAAAAACTTCCCTTAAACCCAAGAAGAAGGTGGAAGAAGAAAGTGAAGGACTCAGACAATGCCTAAATCCTTCTATATTGTCTCTTATATGATTCTATATCTTAAAACCCAAACCTTAAATATTTCACCCTGTGACATTACACATTTCTATGCAACTAAACACACCCCCTCAGTGCCATCACTCAGTCTTGGAAAATGTTCCCACAGCCTCAGGTCAAAGGCAGTATCCATCTGAGGATCACTCCCTGTCAAAGCAGAAAGCCTGATGTTTTCAGTATTCAGGGTTCCAACAGAAAAGGACCTCGAGGTGCAGGTTGACAGCAGCTGAACCTGAGCCAGCTCGTGCCCAGTTGGTCAAGAACGCAAAAGGCATCTGGCTTGTGTCAGCAATAGTGTGGCCAGCAGGACCAGGATTGTCCCCCTGTACTCAAAACTGCTGACACCACACCTTGACTACTGTGTCCAGTTTAGGCAAGAAGGACATTGAGGTGCTGGAACAAGTCCAGAGAAGGGCAATGGAGCTGGTGAAGGGTCTGGAGCAGAAGTTTGATGTGGAGTGCCTGAAAAAGTTGGTGGTGTTAAGCCTGGAGAAAAGGAGGCTAGAAAGAGATCCTATTGCTCTCTACAACTACATGAAAGGAAATGAGGTTGCAGCCAGGTGGCAGTCAGCTTCTGGGCAGCTAGAACTGGGACACCGTAATCCAGGGGAGGTTATGTTGGATATCTGGAAGAATTTCTTCACAGAAATGGTGATAAGACATTAGAAGGATCTTTCCAGGGTGGTGGTGGAGTCACCACCCCTGGAGCTTTTAAGGAAAGCCTGGGCATTGCTCTCAGTGCCATGGCCTAGCTGACAGAGTGGTGTTTGGTCACATGTTGGACTCAATGGTTTCAGAGTTCTCTTTCAACCTAATTGATTCTGTGATTCTGTAGTGGCAACACTCCAGCATTTACTGAGATGAATGTGTAAGTGCTGGATCTCAAAGGAGAGTTGTACGTAGCTGCCAAGGCCACAGTCTAACCAGGAAGAACCCAAGCAGTTGCACTTGGGCATTACTAATGAGGAAACTCCTCTGTCATGAACAAGAGAAGACACCAGCTGTCAGTGTCCCCCTAAATCAGGAGTCACCCTCCAGAGCAAGTGGATTTGGGGAGGAGACCGCCCTAACTTCAGTTCTGCACTACAGGTATTCTCCCTTCTGTTCACTTCTCTTTTAGGTTTCAATCCTCAAAAACTGAGTGATAGCTTAACTTCAATATGTTGATTGTCCCAGTGAGACTGACGAAAATTCAAGCTAAAATAAAATTTCTGGCAAATGAAATGCCATCTCCATTCACCCCTTATTCTGTTATGATATGTCTTCCTCATGACAGTAATTTGAGGATGAAACCTGCTTAGTCACTAACCTTCCTGCAGGCTGTTTCTCTTTGATGAAAACACGGCAGGGGTCCACACAGATCATCCAACAGCACCCTGGGCTTGGTGATCAAAGAATCTCATTGCTAAGATTCTCAGTTCCACAGAGAGCAGTTATCTTGCAGTACAGATGCAACTCTTGAAACATACGCTCTGTAAAGTGCCTTTTTGGAATTGCAAAACTCTTCTTAGAGAAGAGGACTTTAAAACCCAAAGCACCTACAAGTTTCCAAAAATGTCATCATAGATTTAGGAAAATGATAGTAACACACTCTCTCTCTTTCTGCTTTTCTTGGAAAGTGAAATATTCAAAATAAAATTCTCTTGTAATTTTGTCAGTAAGTTTTTGAATGTTCTTCTGTATTTAGAATTTGAATAAGTAAAAAAAAAAAAAAGTGAAGCATAATAGCAATCAATTTTAATTGATTCAAAAATAAGAAAATAAGAAAAAATATTCATTTATTATGTCTTTAAAGTGTTTAAACTTACTTGTTGGCAAAGAAAATCAGAAATATGCTGTATTTGTTACGAAAGAATATATTTTGAGAAATACTACAACTATTAAAAAACTGGAGGTTAATTGTTACTGCAGCTTACAGATTTTTTTAATGGTACTCAAAGCAGGTGAATGCACTGAACTTTCATTTAGTTCTGTCTTCACTCATTGGAGCACAGTGTGGCTTTTCAGCAGTGGACATTTTTGTGAGGTGAAGGCTCTAATGCTGACTTCTGTTTTAATAAAGATTGTACTTTTATTTTTAAACTTGTCCTCAATCTAATACCATAATCTGCATTCCCTATAGATGGAAATAAAGTATTGCAATGAATATCACTAACAAAGCCTATTAATTCCAGCATGAAAGGTCGTACAATACTCTTCTGTCTAGAGAAATACATAAAAAATGAAAGGAAAGCAGTTTATATTGCTTTATCATTCCCTTTAATATGGTACTGGTAACCTGTCTGTAACAGCAACTTAGTAGAGATCAAGTATTTCCCCTCTAATTTTGTTTTAATTATTAAAAGATGCAGAACATGGGGTGCTAAATTTACCTGGTTTGTAATTCCTCTGACTCCAGTATTTTACTCTACTGCTGAGTCTGGCCCATTTAAGAAGCTTTGTGGTTTGCTACTGTAGAGCTGAATCTCCTTCCTTAAACATTCTCCTGCAGCTGACATGCATACTAAGCAATACAGCTGCAGTCATCTGTAAAAGCTTGGAATTAATTTTCCTCTTTATAGTTACAGCTTATATCATTCTGCCTTTCCCTTTATAATACAGAAAAATTTCTCGTTCCTTGAGAAGCCATTGCAATTAGTTTCCTTCCTTTTATTATTATTTGTCAGTAAAGTAGCCAATGCAATTGCTATCATCTGTAAACACACTGGCTACAGTATGAACATTGTCAGAAAAAGTTTACCGAAATTATAAGTAAAATCAAGACAAATCTTTTCTGGTTTGCTGATGAATATCTAAGCCATGAAAATAAGAAGAAAAGAGGCAGAACACTACAGACGACTACATGGAGTAGAGGCATGAATAAGGAAAACAAGTTAAGGAAAATGAAAACTACTATGTAGAATAAGTACAAGCCTTTGGGGAAAAATGCATAATTTTTGTTATCTTATTATTAAAATTATATATAGGACTACTGGGCAAAACTTATATTTTCAATGGAAAAAGTTACATATGGGAAATTTTTATGTTAAACAAAACTGAAAAGATGAAAAAGTAAGATTTTTTTTTTCTTTTTAAAATCCTGGTTTAGGGGTAACACATCCACAATTAAAGTACCACTTCCTCTGAGTTTAGAAATAAGAATAGCACTGGAACATGGAAGGGGCTTATGTTTACAGTCAAAAGCTCTTTCTGAATCAAGCATTTAATTTTTATTGAATTATGTATTAGTCAGATGACTGAGTAGAGGGGTCATCTTTGGATTGAGTTGTATTTTGGAGATCACATTCACCCTATAACTGGATTCCATAACGAAGTCTTCTGTGTGTATATATATATATATATATATATATATAACTTACATATGTACATATATATTTATATGTGCATTAGTTCATGTATGTGTGTATTGTCCAATATATATTTGACAAGGAGGCAAATGAATGACAGTCACCTGACTGATGTTATGTTCTCCTTATGCTCTGACAATTTTACACCTTTTACTCAGAAGGAGGAACAAAAATAATTAAGATGGAGCTTGATGATGATTTAGATTTCCCTACTCCTTTGGACTTCATAACATCATTGACCATACTTTGTTATATCAGCCTTATGGGTACAGGGCATGGCTATGCATATTTTTAAGCTCTTTGCCTAGAATTCTGGCATCACTGAATCTCATTATTTTAGGTGAGTAATTCTTGCTTGCCATGGTATAGGGAGACTTGGACTAGAATTACTCCTAAAATGAGCAGAATTGTATCTAAAATGTGAGTATTACTGTGATGTTTATGAATGAGTCCTAAGCAAAGTAACACACAATGTCTTTAACGAAGGAGGGAACTGAGTCAACTCATTTCATCCTGCATCTCTTCCTCATCTCCATTTCCACAGACATTTTCTTACTACCTCATTCAGGCTGCTCAGCAGTACACAGGCACTGCCCTCTCCATTGCTCCACACACTCCTTTAAGTGAGCCTTACCTTTTCTGTGCACACATCTGAAAGAAGACACTTTCTGGAACACAATCTATTTCTTATCCAATTTCAACTTCATAGTAATTTGGTATTAAATATTTTTTAACTTAAGTATGCTGGAATAAAGATTTTTGCTCTGGGACAGAGTTTCAAAATCATGCCTAAACTATTCTTTCTGTATTATGTGAGGAGCATTATTGTCATTTCATTCTCTATCTAGTATTTTTTACACAGCCAAGAGCGAGTGAATAACTGGTGACTTCATTTTCTGAAGCAAATACATTTGCTGCTTGATGCAGCGGATAATAACAAAATTGAACATGTTTGCACCTTGTCCTTCAGAGGATGAAAATCATCTCTAGATTCTAATGCTGAAATGTCTCAGAGTGTTTCCGGTGCAAAATAAGACCATTCTTTTTACATAATCTAGCTATATTACAAATGAAATTTCTTCAAGTGATAAAACATTTAAAATTAAATATTATTTTATTTTTCATTGTTATATATGTCACCAGACATGCTGTACCCATGGCAGTGCAGTAAGACTGTTGGTGGAGGCAGGGAAAATACCATGAAACGAATCAATAAACTGGACAAGGACAAAAGCAAACCAGCCTGCTGAACAAGCCTAATATATTCCAGTGCTGCCATTAAAATCCCTGCAGACAGTGGTTGGCACAAGTGAGGCACTGGGATTTGGGTCTCAAGACAAAGGAAATCAGAAACTGATTACAAGAAAATATTCCCTAAAGGATATATATCAACTTATTCCTCAGGTCCACAGTAGGTTTTTCCATGCTGATAGCTGCCTTTAGCAGTGCATTCCATTGTTTTAGCTATCACAAAACTAAAAGATATTTAATTCTCTCATTATTCAACTGAAGCAAAAAGTGGGCTTGCATCTCATGGTTCAAGCTGATAATTATTCCCTCTCTCAATTTCCACTTGTCCCGTGAGGGTAAGCAACACTATCATTCTCCCCTTTTGCTAACCTGCCCTTCTGCTTTTCTTGTGCCAATCACATTTTATTTTTTTTAAAAAATTGTCTCATATTGCCTCAAATTTAACATAATCAAGAGAAACTCGGAGCAGTTGTCTGCAGTGAGTATTTAGCCTGAGGTGGTTGCATCTGTTCCAGATCTGGAGCAGGTCTTATAAGCCTACAAGCTTGTTTGTTTCCTACCAGCTGTATGAGTTGCTCTAATAAAGATTATTGCAGTTCCCTACAAATATAGCTTCATTTGTGCACTTAAAAAGTCTTGGCAGCAACACCGTTACTCATCAGTAAATTTATACATAAATACGTGGAAAATTTGATGATTCACAAAAACACAATATATATGTAGCTGAAATATTTTCAACAACAGTCTAAGCTAGAAAAAAAATTAATTTGGAGTTCAAATTATCTGCTTCATTTTCTGATCAAATACAATTTGTTTAATATATGATTATAATTTACTTTGGGCTGGTTTTAATCCTTCAAGATAAAATTAGCTAAAGTGTCTAAAACTTTAACTGCTTTGAGGTATAAAGTATCAATGCTTCTAAATGCAATGTGTCAGGAGCGGTTTGTGCCTGAGGCTGTCTGATGAGCGTTATCCAAATTAGCTTATTTGAACTAGGATTTTCAAAAGAAACAAAAAACCTAGTTGCAGTCTAACAAAGACTTTTGACAAACTTGCTGATGCCAAGAAAAAACAGAACTTCTGCTGATGTGTGTATAAAAAATGTTATAAACCAGGTGAGGAAATTGCAAAATCTTACCATCAAAACAATTTCTGATTTATAAGATGGGATTTTCCTGCTTCAGTAACTACCAGCTGAGCTTCAATGAAATCTTTCTTTAAGGAAATAAACCTTGTTTTCCATTTTGTCAACACTGAGGTTGATTTTCTGCCATTGGCTTGCTTACAGCTGGGTTTTTTTCTCATGTTTTGTAACTTCATCCTAAAATAAAGAGTTATCAAATAAGTAAATGTTAACTTCTGATGGTTTTATATAGAGGTGCTACAAGAATCTTTGCTCTTCAGTCCTCAGTATGAAAAACTATCTATCAATATTTTGATGTGAATTGTCATATATACAACCATAACAAAATGCATTTAAAAAGTGAGGTGCTGGAGAAAAACTGGTTGGTGAGATGAGAGAAGCCTTTTGTTAGACTGAAGCTGTGGTAATGAGGATATATCAGTGAAGAGCAATGACATTTGACACTAATTTTTTCAAGAAAAGGGCTTTTATTGAGCAAGATTGTAGTCAGCCTCTCAATTAAAGTTCTTCATCCTAGTTAAACATGTCCTAGTAAACATGAATAACAGCCAGTTCCCAAGAGAGAAGATATATTCAGTCAGTTCTGTCATTGTATTCATTCATGCCTGTTTTTCTGACCAAGCAAAATTGTGCTTCTTATACAGTCCTCAATCATTGTACATAGTTTACTGTAATAAGATTGGTGATTGAACAAACAATCATGAAAATATATAATAGCTGTTTTTTAACAGCTTAGAACTCTTTGGAAGATAGAAAAAAAGTATAATTCATACTGTTCTCCTTGTTCTCTTTTAGTATCAGAGAAGATGTGAGTAAATCAGTGACTGGATACCTGCCACTCAAAATAACGCAAGTAAGAGTATAAAGAATTATGTATGTATATAAATATTTGTATTACATTATGTTCTGTCATTTTTCAAGACAGTCCAGAAAGTCAGATATACATGTAGATGGCTTTTCAAAGGCAAGTAGAATTTACAGTTGTGCACATGAAATACTCCATGCTAAACAGCAAAGTACACATTTGCTAATTATTAGAAGTATACATGTGAGAAATAAGATACTCTGCTTTCAAAATATACTAATGGCTTACAAGAGCTAGGTGCTTGGCTTTTGGCACTGGAGTTACCATAGTACCATGAAGCTTCACCTCATCTCTTTCAGCTGCTTTTGCATAGGGTAGACTAAACTAGGCTAGAATATTTCAAATGGAAGAGCCTACAAAGGTCTTCTAGTCCAACTGCCTGATCACTTCAAGGCTGAGCAAAACTTAAAGCCTGTAACCAAAGACATAGCCAAATGCCTCCTAAACACTTACAATTTCTGACATTGACCACCTCTAGAGGAAGGCTGTCCCAGAGTTTGACCACCCTCTCAGTAAAGAAATGTTTCCTGATTCCAGCCTAAGCATCCTCTGGTACAGCTTTGAACCATTCCCTTATGGGAATCACTGGATCCCAGGGAGAAGAGATCAGCATCTCCCTCCCCGTCTCCTCTCCTCAGGAAGCTGCAGAGAGCAATGAGATTGCCCCTCATTTTCTCCAAACTAGAGAAAGAGTTCCTCTGTCACTCCTCACAGGACATTCCTTCCAGCCCTTTCACCAGCTTTGTTACTCTCCTCTGGATGCATTCAGAGATCTGAACATTCTTCTTAAATTGCACAGCATGCAGCACTCCAGGTGAGGCCACTGCAGTGCTGAGCACAGCAGGACAGTCACCTGCTTTGACTGACTGGTTGTTCTGTGCTTGATGGGGTTTGTCCTCGGGGCTGCCAGGGCCACTGCTGGCTCACACTGAGATGCTGTTGGCCAGCACCCCCAGACCCTTCCTGCAGGGCAGCTCTCCAGCTGCTCCTCTCCCCATTTATTCTCGAGCCTTGTGTTACTCTGTCCATTCCAGATAGAAAATCTGGCATTTGGTCTGGTTAAGTTTCATGCCATTGATGCAATTGGTTGACGTATTACTTTGATTTGATGTTGGGCACCCCAGTAATGAAAAGGCAAATATTTAGGTGGAATATTTGTGGCTGGCTGCATTACATACTGTGCATCATACGTTCAAACCAGCAACCTTGTCCAGTAGCTCATAGCACGCCTAGGAGAAGCCAGTGGGAACAGTGTTAGACCTCTGCAAACAATGCCTGCCAAGTCTGTGCCAAGCGAGCACATAATGATGTAGCCCAATATGGGCCCAAAATAAACATGCCATCTGACACTGAATGTACATTTCCAAAGTGAGCCCCAGGCCTGCAGCACACACAGGTCTAAATCACTGCAGAGACTATTAAGCAGACGTCCACCCAGACTATGACTGCCACTGTTCAGCTGAGATTTGTGACTGTGTTATGAGAGAGGTGGTTATTTCTCTTTGGTTGGCAAATTTTTCATGGGAGTGCTGTTACAGAGTGAATATCTACATGTAATTTTGAAAGGATCTAAAATGACAAATCAAAAAGTGGAAAGAAGTCTGATGACTTGACATTAATTTCTATAAGCACTTGAGTAAACAAACCATAGTGTGAGATTAGAAAACTTCCCAGGAAATATCATTCACAGTTTTCTCTGTTGTGTGTTACACATTTAGACCTTTTTTAACAGTAAAGACAATGTTAAACTAAATTGAAAATGTTGTCTTTCCTCTTGAGACAACAAAGTTAAATACAATTACACTAATCTTTTAAGGACAAGTGTGAACATTGTACGTGCTAAAGGTGATTGTTTTGCATTACAGAAGAGGTCAGGCTTAGTTTAGCTTGTCTCTTTCAATAATATAAAATATCTTTATTAGCTTTAAAAATTTAAGATCAAATTTTCAGATTTCAAATCCTCATCTGGGTTTCATAAGACTGCTTGTGCCTCATCATACTTTTAGAAAGATCATACTGGATTGATAAAAAAACCAAAAGAAACATTTTCTAGCCACCTGAAAAGAAATGGGTTTTGGAAAGCAATACTACAAAATATCACTGTCTTGCTGTAATATTTTTTTTTAAATATATCATACGCCATCAAGGGAACTGTTTAGAGAAAAAAGGAAGTATTTTCTTTGTGCTGAATGTGTGCCTTCACACAGCCATGTCAGACTTACCACTTTTTAGCTGGATCTTCTGGGCTGCCTGAAATCAAGATGTAAAATGCCTAAATGTAAAGATGTAAAATGTAAAAAAGCAGCAGTATACTTTGTTGTTTGGAAGCTTAAGGATGAAGATATTTTCCCCGTGGATATAGTCCCTTCTAGAAAATTATTGATCATGGGGCGTCAAGCTGCCACCCAGGACTACTTAATTTATGCTTCCCTGATACCTTGGATGCTGACAAGGATTTCAGGCAGGATAGACCTCTAGGCAGGCTTAGCACCCCTGAATGGGGTCACCAAATGTGATAGCACCACTTCTGCCTGTGCTTGAAACTTTTTGACATGGTATGGAAGACAGAGGACTGCCCACACTACAAGTATTGCACAGGGGTGATTTGCTTTAAGGTGTAGATCAATGTGACATGAACTCCACAGTCCAAATCATCAAAATTGCTAATTGAACAGGAAGTGGAAAAGGGTACTGTAAGAGCCAATTGCTCACCAATTTTCCTCTCCTAGTGGTACTCTCAAGGTTAGGAACTGGTCTCTCCAGTATAGGGGATGCTATAGCAGTAGACAGTATTTGGTGAGTTCCACCTTCACCTGCAGGGAAGGTTCATATTGCTTCCACAAGCAATATGAAAATGTCATAGTGCAGGTTAATTGCACTATCTTTGCAGTACCCTGTTCTCCTATGAGATGGAGGTTTCAGTTTTCTACAGTTCCATGCTTTTCATTTGTAACAAATGCAGCAGAGCAGCAGCACATCACTCTGGGTGGAAGCATGACACAAGTATCTGTACCTGTAGATTAGTCTTCTACTAAACAAAGAATGCCAGCATACTCATTCATAGTTGCTTGCTATGACTTTGCTTGCTTCTTGATTTTAAAAGATTTTGCTTTGTTAGAAAATATTTTGGTTTTCAACATTTTAAGATACTATGTTTATTTTTGATTCACAAAAAAATGTATTTCACTTTAAGGAAAATATGAGGCAACCAAAAATATTTTCTGTAGTCCTGCAGCTTTGATGATCTTCTGGAATGACATTTTATTCAACACTGCAAAACTACAGCTAGCATGGAAGTACCTGAATTCAAATTTATGGAATAGCACAGGTATAAAACTGAGTCACTCTAGTGATTAATTAAACCCACTGAATTACAATGAAAGCCAAATCCAGGACTTTGGAAAGGACTTTTGTTCAGGATTACTGGCAGAAACATATTTAAAGGAAGGATAGGTGTCATAAAATAAGTGCCTTATTTGGATTGAGTGTGTCACACCAACAGAGGATAAAGCACTTTACATTTCAAGTTATCACTGGACATACTCATAAATTAAAGACTCAGATTGAAATATATTTCCATCCCTACTGACTCACGTACTCTGTTCCTTATGACATGTTATACAACAATGTTCTGAATATTACATTCAATCTGCCAAGTAAGAAATAAATTCACCCAAGTTGTTAATCTTTACTGCAAGTTTAGGACAGCATCCCATTGGTGGGTTTGTCTTCTTTTTCCTTTATTTTTTGTTTTGGTTTTGATTTTTGTTGGGTTTTTGTTTGGTTTTTGTGGGTTTTTTGTTTGTGTTTGGTGGGGTTTTGGGGGGTTTTGTTTGTGTTTTGGGGGGTTGTTTATTTGTTTGTTTTTTGGGGGGGTTTGTTTTATATTTTTAACCTGAGCTCTGCAATGTTCTTATTTCTTTCTACTAACAACAGGAAATAATTACCTTCTAGCATTGTTATTTTATTCACTGAAAACTGACAGTACCTTCTGTTTCAGCATCAGTTCATTGTTAGAATTCTTTGCCATGTTTTAATTAACCTGGCATGATAATCTCAGTATAGTCCCAAATAAAATTAACATCAAACACTCATATGGAATTGTTCTAAGAAATATCTTGGGTGATGAACATATACCATATGGTAGTCTTTAAAAATAAAACCTGTCAAGTAGCATATTTAATGTGATTATCCTGGCATACCCATAAGGACTGTAGAAATCAAAAATAATTCTGAGCACTGCTCACTTCAAAGGATCACAAAATATTTTATACAAACTATCTATCTTTCTGAAATCAGCTCACCTACCACTTAAAGCAGTGCAGTGAAATGCAGCAGCTATTGCAGTAAAGCACAGCAAATTGGAACAGCAATTTTAAGGCAGGTAATGAAGACAAATGGTGTATCTTGTTTAAACTGCAGGGGCAGAAGGTAATTGCCCAAATTTGGAGCCAGCTGAGATACCAGACCTAACATCTCTCTTGCAGAAAAGTGTCAGTCATGATTTTATAGCTGGGTACCTTTAAAAAGCATATGAGCAAGTCCTGGTATTAAACACTGATCAGGTAAGCAAGTTGAATTCTGTGGGAGATGAGTTTCTGCTCACATTTATGTGTGCAATAAAATCAGTCATGTCTTTGTTGTGCTGCATTGCTGGTTAGATGAGAATTTAGAATTGATTTTATGGACATAATCTAAAGTCCACTGAAATCAGTATAAAAACATTGGTTTGGCTTTGGATCAGGTCTTCTTTCAGCTCTGTTTTTTCAGAGAGGGGAATTGTACTTTGGTTTATTACTTTATCACAGTGTGTTGTATATTGAAATATGGCAACAGTAAATTTGCAAGAGCAAAATAACCAATCAAGGCAGGAATTTTTTCTTTAATGATAGTCATCATACTTTCCCAACATCCTTCTGCACCAGCTGTTTGGCTGGATTATTCCAAGTGTGTTTGTGGCTGCTTCTAACAAATGTACACAGCTCTTTGCAATGTGTGTACTGTTAGGCTCACAAGATCCAACTTGCAATGGTTTTCACCCTTTCAAATCTCAGTAAAGAGAGAGGAAAGGGATTTATTCTATGTAGAGTTCAAACTACCCTTTGGAGCTGCTCTTTTGCAATAACAAAGAAAGGAGCCAATACTGCTCACTATCTTAAATCACCTGTTCAGTTAATTGCCTCGTGGACCACAGAGGAACTGTGTCCCATGGTCCTCAGATCTCTCAGCAAGATGTTGACTGGTCTAAGGTTGGACTCGATGATCAAGAAGGTCTTTTCCTATCGAAATGATTCTGTGATCCTGTGAAAAGAGTTAATTCCCTTCACCTTATTTTACAAAGTAAGAAACTTGCGTTATCTAAACAGTTTTGCTTGCATTGTCAAACACTGGTAGTTTTACAACTACTTTTGACAGTTTATCAACATTTCACACATTTCTTCTATTCTGATTAAAACACGAGCACAATGACCTTCTTTCTTTCTGAAAATATTCTCTCCTTCTTAGATTTTCTTCAAATGTGCTTACCTACAGGAAAAGAAAGGAAAAAAAAAGCTTAGCCATTACAAATCTAGCTTTTGTATCATGGTATGGTTCACTTTTTTTAAACAAATCTTTCTAAGTGAGCAGAAGTGCTTGGTGCAGCTGAGTTCCTGACTGGCTTTGAATAACAAAAGCAGGAGCAAAATTTGGTGGCAAGTTATGATTATTTTCCATATTAACTAACCTCTGGATATAACTGAAGGAAGAAAAATGGTAAAAAATCATCTCAATGAATTACCCTAACAGTTAAAAATGTCCTCCTGAAGGAGAATACCCAAACACTAAGGGAGGAAAAACTCCTTGTGCTCCCTGAGGTTAACCTCATTCAAGTTGCTTTCCTGATTATTCAGGATTCCTGTAAGTACTTTCAGCTTAAACATTTGAAGATTCCTGTAGCTGTCAAGAGTCTGAAAGCTTTACTGATGCTCACCCCCATGGAGAACTTAAGTGTTTTCCTCCTTTTCAAATTCAAATGGTATTTCATAGCCAGGCAGGATTCACCTTTAGCCATTTCCTTCTTTTATTTTAAAATCCAAGATGCATAGACTGACACATACATCTTCACAGTCTCACTAAAGCCAAGGGGCTATGCTGATATGTTGTTTCACTTGCAAGGAATTGGATCAGAATTGATCCATCACTGTCTCTAACTGCCCTCATTTATATGCCATAAGTAATGCCAGTGCACATATCTTTTTGCCTCTCTGTTCTGAACACCATCTCTTTAAGTCTGATTACACTAAGATTTCTGATCTAGTTCTGTCTCTGATACAAACAAGGGCAATGCAAAGAAGACCATCCCTCTGAGGGCAGTATCTGGCGTTTGCATTAATTAGGGCAACTGATATCTCGTTCAGCTCTGGAATCTGATATCCCTGGCATTTCATTCCCTAACTATTTTAGCAAACATTTTAGTAATTTAAGCACGTTTTCAAAGTACACATGCACGCTAAACACATTTTCAAAGTACAGGGCAAGCAGGATCATCTGGGAGGAAGATAATGGTGAAAGTAAATATCACATCATGCCAAAAAAAAAGTAAGGTTTAGGTCTTAGCTTAGTTCTGGTTTATTTTATTTTCGAGGGAAGGACTGTACTTTGAACCCTTGCTAATGTCCAGGATGGACAACTGTAAACTGCTAATTTGTATTTGTGATTACATTCTAAGAAAAACTTCTTGGGAATTGTCCACACTTTGCCAATTCTTAGCAGAATTACAAGTTTGGATCTAAATCTCAGGAGTTTGGAAGTGAACTGGTTTGTCTTCTAACAAAAAAGTTTGACATGAAAGCCTGATAGAAGCTAGGATGCATTAGGTAAGGCTCTTCCCTAATCTGAAGCCTAGAACATCCATAGTCTTTGACAAACACGATTTTATCCTCAGCCTTTTTGGACGAATAGGAAAAAATGTTTCTATTAATCAGCAACTTCCTTTCTTGTGCAAATTTGGGAACTTGACTGTTGGAACCCTGAATACTGAAAACATCAGGCTTTCTGCTTTGACAGGGAGTGATCCTCAGATGGATACTGCCTTTGACCTGGGACCGTGGGAACAGCTTCCAGGACTGAGTGATAGCACTGAGGGGGTGTGTGTTTAGTTGCATAGAAATGTGTAATGTCACAGGGTGAAATATTTAAGGTTTGGGTTTTAGGGTATAGAATCATATGAGACAATATGGAGGGATTTAGGCATTGTCTGAGTCCTTCTTCTTCACTTTCTTCTTCCACCTTCTTCTTGGGTTTAAGGGAAGTTTTTCTAATTGGGTAGTAAAAGTCACATTGCGGACATTGAGTGATCTTTAATTGGATTATAAATAAAAAAATCTTAGGTGTCAGGTTTTGTTTAATTGTTTTTGCTTATTGTTTAAAAGTCCTTGAAACCAAGTAGAAGTGGCCATTTTTCTTGCTGTGTAAAGCAGAGCTCATGTTGTGTGAGACTGTACCATAGATAAGGTATAATAAACATCTGAGACCAAACAAGATACCTTCTAGTCTAGTGTGTTCTGTCCAGACCTGACTAAACCTAACCCAGTCAAACAGTAACACTTCAGTATTTAATGCTTGTGAAAGACTTGAAAGGTAGTTTTTCGGAATTTAGGCAGAAAAAGAAAGGAACAGATGTATTGAAGATTCCCAGGGATTTTGTCTCTTCTATCAATGTTATCTGACTGATATATATTCCAGATGGCATGATGTGGGTTGTTCTGTTTTGCTTTACAATTCCCTAAAGCAAGCACATGCACTGGCTCCTGTAGGAACCCAGTCAACATTGATTCCCCATTGTCCATTGCCCCTGACCAGAGCAACAAGGCTGTGAAACAAAGCAAGGCTGTCAACATTTGGTTGAAATTTATAGATCAGATGTATAAGCTTTGAACCTGCCGCAGCATTTCACCTTCATATTTTTACTGTTCATTCTTTTCTCAGTAAATGTAAATATTCTATCACAGTGTAGGTGAAGTATATTCATAATTCCTTGTATTTTTGTAGCAGATAAAAGAAGGGGGGAAACACCCAGATATATGGTGGCAAAGAACTGAGAGTGTCGATAAGAAATTGCTAAAAAAAAGCAAAACAAATAGTCTGAAGTATAGATACAGCCTGTATCTGAGCAGGAAATGGAAACACATAGCCATAAAAGAAACAAAATGAAAGTTCTTTCAGTCTTCTTCTTTATGTAACTATATCTAATCATTCTTTGATTTGTTTTACAGAATGACAAATTAATTCCATGTTATTTCAAGCACTGGCTTTTTGCCATTTTTATATTTATTTCATAAGAATCTGTGACTAGAAATATAGTTATCCAGTTGGGGCTTATTTATAACTAGCTTTAGAGTGATAATGAATATGCTAAGATATTCTAAGATTCCCTAGTTTTGAATTTCAGCCTTAGCATAAGTATAACCAGAAAAAACCCAACACAATATATAGAGCTGCTTAAACTTCATTGTAACTGATGTAATTTTAATGGAAATGATATCTGGCATAATAAAAATTAAAACCTTGGTAAAAATGGTTGATGATTAACAGACCAGCGTATACTGATCTAAATGCAGACTGCTGTAGCCCAGCCTCATTTGTAGTGAGCTAGTTCTGGCAGCACTGCTCCTTCAGGCACCATTCAGGCAGCTGAATTTGGCTAAACACAGCCCTGCTGCAGCAGCAATGGTTCAGCACCTGTGGGATTGCCCTGGCAAATGCATTTCCAAAAGAATATCCTCTGAAAAGTTCAAAGGATGGCCCAAGAAAACTTTTGACAGAACTTTTGAATTACATAGGGAGAAACATACCTTCTTAGTGATGCCTCAAAGGAAGTTTTTGCGTAGGCTTTCTGATTGTTTACCAAAAGGTTCTCTTAAGCATGTGCTCAAAAAGAGCCCAGGGACTTTGACCTTGGTGAACTTGACATGCTCTTACCTCACAACCCCCAGCCACCACCTGCAAGCTAGAACAGGGGTTTGGGAGAGTCTTCCAGAATGGCTTTCTGGTGAGGGTGGCACTGGAGCCTGAAGTACCAGTTCCCCCTTCCAAGTCTGCTTCTGGGGACAGGAGAAAGGGACACTGGAAAAGGACATTAACAATGGCCTCTTCCTCCTGAAGGTCTTGTGAGCTTTCATACAATATCAGTCCAAAAAAATCTGTCAACCTTGGAGGACTGTGCCTGTCAGGTTATGCTCTGTTTTTTATACAAGAGAACTGTGTTCATGCATTGCAAATAACTCTGAAACTATGCAAATATCAACAAGCAATTTGTCTTTGGGGATTTTTAACAAATAAGTGGTTTTTAAATGTTTATAATTTTTATGACTTATCAAATATTTAAATTGGTTGATGAAATTTTTTTTCATGTTTGTTTTTTCAGATAACTAATAGATATCTAGAGAAGGAAGATGGCAAAAATAAACCTCTCATTGCTTCCATGAGTTCTCTGAAAATTACATCCCAGTTTATAAATGACTAATGGTCTCCAGTTTTCCCAGAAGAAGACCAGATTATTTCTGGGCTAAACAGACGGATGGGGATACGATTCAGCATCATAAAGTCACCTTTAAACATTCAGGTTAAGCTGCATAAATACATAATAAGCATATTAAATGTGCATATTATCATTGAACCTGTTATGTATTACAGTTTTTATATTACAGACATAAAAGTAATCATACATGTGTTATTTATGTTATATTATGAAATCCATCATCTAAATTTGAACATTAATTGTATTATTAATAAGAATCTATAATATTAATATGAAATAATCAATATGCATATATTCTCTGCACAAAGCAGGCAAATATAAAGCTATTTACTGATTAGAGAATCAGACTTTTTTCATAAAAATATTTTTGAGTTAAGAAAAAATCAAACAGGGAGATAGGTCCACGGGGAACAGAGATGAAACACAGTTAAAATACGACTCCAGTGATAAACAGCAGTAGCTGATCGGAATTGAAATATTTTCATTTTCTAAGTAAACATTTTATCTGGAGATTTATGGGTTTTTTACCAGCTCCTTTCCATCACATACTCTTTTCTGCGATAAATAAGAAACTGTTGCATGAAGCCGCTTACAACATTTCAGACTTGCCTCTGAAAATCAGATGGCCAATTGCAAAGTGTTCCTAATGGATCAGAATACGTGGTGTGGTGCAATCTTGCTGGGAGGGAATGAATCTGTGTTTTTGGTCTTCAATTTTGTAATTAGTTGTGGAAAACACAGAGAACAGAAGAAAGAGGAGAACTTATGTTGGACTGGCCATCTGTAAAGCATCTTGAGGAATATTGGTTGTGTTATGAAAAGGCTCTTACCTGTGTTTCTGCATGTGGGTCTTACGGATAAGTAATTGTCTTCAAATGCCCCATGTCTACTCAAAGTAAGTGAGAAAGATTATTAGTGCTAAATATCTCTTCTTTAAACTACCAATGATGAAACATCATCAACAAAAAGAAAATAAGAGTCCTCCATCCCAACCAAACACAAGTTCTATGTTCTTTAAATAAAAGAACTATGGATACATATAGGGTCTGTTTGGATAATAAAACACATGCCTTTGTATGTCAGAATATCACAGGGTAAATAAAAATTCACTCCTATCACATAGTCCCTGCAAATACATTCTCAACTTTGAAAAATTAAGACAAAACAAACACAAACATTTGCAGTTGAATTTGTCATGTAGCATATTCACTTGCATTTATAAACAAACAAAACATTAAATGTGCAACAGTGATATGTATATGCTTTAATATAGAAAATGTTTTTTGTAAAATCTTTCAATAAATTTCCAGTCAATTAAATATTGAAACCTTATGGATATTGGTGATGTATTTTTATACCTTTCCTTGTGCAGCAGAATGGAAAAGAAAACAAAAATGCTGAAAAACTAAACAACTTCCAAAGTATATACTTAAACATCTGTCTGCAGGAGGGCAGGGTCTTTGGTGTTTATATTAAAAGTGTGTTTATTTTTTAAATTTTCATGTGTGTACAAAGCTGGTTGTGACTAAATGAACTGTAAGAAAGCTGTAACTAAAATGACAACACAGTGCTTTCATTCAATCTGAATGGAAATTAAATGTTTTATTGACACACCTCTGAATGAAGAAGAAATTGTGTTAGAACTTTATTGCCTACCTAATAAATCAACTACTGAAGAATTCATACATATATATTGGCGAGATAGGCTCAGGACAGTACTTAGCAAGCAGTAACAGTTCTACATCAGTAAACCTCAGGACAAGAGGTTGTAGGTGCACAGCACCAGAACTGACTATAAGGAAGCACTGGTGATCCCACATGCATTGGTGATCCCACATGCATTGGTGATCCTACATGCATTGGTGAGCTCATGTGCTTCTGCCTATGACCAAGGCAGTGCCCTTTCCAGCTGGTTTTCCCTTTCCATGATTGCTGTCTGTACACGAGCATTTTTAGAGTCCTTCGATGGACCTCTGGCTTTCCCAAGAAAATGATGTTCCTTGAAAGATATGGATTCTCTGTGCATGTAAAGAATGTTACATGCTACTCATCCATTATTAACTGTTAACCCCAAATGGTTTGCTGATTGTTTATACAGCAATTCACTACACAGTCCTTGTTTAGCCAAATGCCTCAAGTTCTTGGTGACACACTGGGAAGAATGAGGATTTACTGAGTATAGGGGGGTACTGATGAAAATTTAGATACTTCTGCAGAAGGTGCAAAAAAAAAAAAAAAAAAAATACAAAGTAATGCTGGATAACTACTTGGACAGTGGGACCTAACAGAAAGAAGAGAGATGTGTGGTAGACTTACACCTGAAAATCTTTTTACACAGTTTCAGTATCTCCTGGCAGCTTGGTTCTTAGAAAATATTTCCACATCTTTTTCAATACCTTTTTCATATGGAATGCATTATTTGGCCCCATGTGTGATCTTTAAATCTGCCAGTTCATAATCTTGATTATTCAGAAAAACAGCTTATCTCAAGTTATGAAAAAATTAAACCTAAAAATTCTGCTGCTATTACACCAACTTGTCACTGTAAATGGAATGATGGATTTCAGTGCACTTCCTTGATAGAAACTTAAATACATAAAATTGGTATCAATTATCTCTGTTTGACACCATCGTATTAATCTTCCTACTGACTACTGAAATAGGCCATCTTAGACAAGTTATACCTTTGTACTCCTTTCAAGTACGTGTATTGTGCAAGAGCTTTCATTAACATTATCATGCCCCTTGAGCCTGCTTCTCAATAACTCAATACCACCCAATTACTGACATAAAAGTCTGTCACTTTATTTACAACTCAGGAGAGTCTGGAAAGGCAGTATTAGATGTGCATAATGGAAACAATCTCAGGTCTAAATTGGTAGGAATGTTGAACTGACCTTGTGGACATACAATTCTCTCAAACTATTCATATACTTGTATTTCACCATTAAAGAGTCTAATTGCTGCTTTTTTTTCTGCTTTTTGAGACATAAAAATTTCTTACTCACTGGGTATGAAAAGTAACACTTATCGTTCACAGGCCTAACAATATTCTTTATAAAGGTTTCTCTGCCCTTCATTAATTTGAGGAGATTTGCCCCATTTCCTTTGAAATGTCAAAGGAAAATTAAATGAAAAGCCTTACAATCTCCCATTTACAAGATGTCCGCTTACTCCACAATTTGGTTATGATGTGCTCTTTCTTGATATGTAAAGTAAGTTTCTCAGGGAGCATAAGCAGCTGGATGAATTGCATTTTTATCTGTTTCAGATCAGGTAATATTTGGATTGAATAAACCAATTCTTTAATTATAACCATGGAGTTGCCTGGAAAGAAAAAAAAAATAAGGAAAGTTTTATATCTGGATGGTTCAGAGGGAACAACTGATAACAGAGATAAATGGGATAAATAAAGATAAATATCAAAAAAAGAACCTCTGAATGAATACAGAAATTTGGTAGAGTACTCCTTTGAAGGTAGAAATTATTTCAGCAATACTCACTGTACTGACAGATTTGAATATGAGCTGCTAAAAACTCTGTATAGTAAGACCATATTTCATATTTTTGCCTAAAAGACCTTTACTTATCTAAGAGAACTGTTATGTCCATAATCACTTGCTCCATTTCTTTCGTATCTCCTGTCAAAACTATTAAACAGTCTTTATTTTTATCCATATCCTGTCACATCTAATACTTACTGTAATTTGCAGAGCAAAAATAACTGGTACTTTGCATGAGCCAACAGGTTGTAGGTTTTGGGTAGCCACTGTGTTAGTTGTCTTTTTCCCACTCCAGGACCATGCTTCTTGTTACATGCAAAGATACAAAAATTATACAAACTCCACCATCCCAGTTGAGCTTTGAGTAGTACCTCTTTACGTTCCAGCAGATCTAACAGTGACTCATTTCTATTTTGAGTCTAAATGTTTAATAATCTACTTTATCATCAGATTGCTTGAACACTGGAATGAACATGCTCTGATATGCTCATGCTCTGATGTCTGGTAATACATTTATTACCCATTCCAAATAGGATTTCCTAATGTTTCATTATCTGCTTTACGTGATAATATATGTGGAGACCTTGGTATATTGCAATTTTAGGTGGTCTTCTTTACTCAAGTCACAGCTAAGAAACACTGTTTTTTTTCTCTGCTGTTTTGCGCACCATAAGGAACTGTATCCTCTAGTCTGGCTATTGCAGTCAGATTCCTCCTGCTCATCACTCTCACATTCTTGACTCACCTAATCTTCAGGTTTGATCCAAACATTAACAAAGTCAAAGTTTAAGTGATTTTAGGCTTATACTTTCCCATTCTTCTTTCATTTAAAGAAGGGAAAGGAAGAAAATTAGTCTTAACTAATGACAGATTAATTAAATTTGCAACTCAGAATATACAGGAGAGCTGGCCTATATATTATTTCTTTTTCAGCTGTCTCTTTCTTTTTTTTTTCTTTCTCCACTGGTTTTGTGTTCTTTATGCTTCATCAGCTTTACAGTTAAATTGCTAATAACAAGCACTTTCCATTTAAATAGTGTGCTAGACCATTCAGGCATTTGCCAATAAAAAAAACAATAAATCAAAAGGGATCACCCAGAGCAAAATTGCAGCTAGAATAAAACCTCTGTGCAAGCAGGTTGTCTGATGGCTGAAATGAAGACTACAGTGTCCAAGCATCTCCAACAGTCTTCATAAGGAAAGGCAATTGTAGTGCCCAGTAAGTGCTGTAAGTTGCTGATCTGCGTTCAGAAGGGGCTCTGGTATTTGCAGTCACAGAACATGCTGAGTTGGAAGGGACCCACAAGGACAATTAAAACCAACTTCTGGGCTGGCAGGGCACTGTTGATTCACATTCAACTTTGTGCTGACCAGGACCTCCCAGGTCCCTTACCATGGCATTGCTTTCCAGCATCTCATTCCCCAGTCTAGTCCAGGGTTGCCTCATCTCAGGTACAGAATCCAGCACTTTTCCCAGCTGAACTTCATATGGTTGCTGGACACCAGCACCTGCAAAAATATTTTTATCAATGGTCCTTCTTTACTAATTCCCTGAGCAGCTTGAAGTCGGCTCTCCTCATGTCCAGAGCTGAGGTTTTGCTGGCACTTTTCCTCCTGTCAATAGATTTTAAATTTGATCACTTTGTGGTCATTTTGGGGCCAAGATGGCCACCAATGAATCTCCACTCATGAGATCCTCTCTCTTGAATAGCAGTAAAATGATTCCTGCTATCTCCTGTGCTAGAGCTTTTTTGCCCTTCTGAGTTAGGTGCATTCGTCAGGTGTCAGCAGAATAGGTATTGAGTAGATCCTCCCATGGGCGACAAATCAAATTTTTCAGCTGGCATTAACCTCACAGCCATGCATTGACCTGATGCATCTGCCTATTCCTATCAATATTATTCGTTGTTACCAGAATAATCCAGGAAATCACTACTTGTGTTCCTGATCCCTCTACAAATTGTCCCAGGCCCTGTAGTAATTTCAGATTACTTGTGGACTTCTCTCTGTATTTTTATTGCACCATCCCATCCACTCTTTTCTCAATGCACCTCAGTTAATCTCAGGCAGATAATACAGGCCTGAGATTAATAATACAGGCCTGAGATTAATAAATTAATACAGATCAACAGAATTTCACTTATGAATGAAGGTTTCATTCCTGTCACAGAACAGAGAAAGACTGAGGAAAATTCTGAAGACACATGATGAGGCCAGGCCAATAATTTTTCTTTTTCATGGATAAGGTCCATGGCTGAGGCTGGAAGGGGCTCTCTCCACCCTTTAGGGCTAACCAGCACTTATCCCAGGCTCTTGTTTAGCAGTAAAGCTAGCTGGGCTCTTATGTAGAGCAGAGGGTAGATAGCCTTCACATCCTGCCTCTTCAGTACAGGAAAGAGTCAAACCACTGCCTTGCAGTGGCCCACAAACCATGTGGGAATGAAGATGGCTTTATCACTTTCTGTATCTATAACCTTATTCCACAGAACATGCAAGAATATGCATTTCCTAGAATTTATATCAAGCCATGGTCTAGCCCAAAAGAATTGTTTGGCTCAGTGTGCATGGGGGAGATGTGAAGTCTTATGATGTTAGTCAGATAAATGATCTAAAAGTCCTTCTGGCCTCAGTCTTTATGAGTCTATTATATCACACTCTTCACAATCATAGACCTAAAATATGTAAGTGCCCTACCACTGATAGATGTACTGAGTGTTTTTATAGCCTTGCACAAAGCATTGTGACTGCAGACAATTTGTGATTTTATTCCATTAGTTCTGTTTCCATCAAATCAACTTTGGTTGAAAATAGCTCTATTTATGTTGAAGGTCACCCCTTCATAAGCAGTGATTAGTTGGATCTTTTCTACAGTTAATCCATCAAAGACCTTTATTTACTATTTTTTGACTTTGCTTCTTCAAAACTATTTATTAGTTTGTTCATTTAAAAGCACAGAACCAAATCCTGATGTCCTTAATGCAGAAAAGCTCTCTTAAAAGACTGAGCTCTTTTAGAACCCCAGGTTTTGGCACTTAGATTACTTTTTTCTTAGTAACCATTAAATCTGTAAATGTTTTCTTATTAAATGGTAAGCTGCATAGAAAAGAAAGACCATCCTGCTTTAGCTACTTTTAGTTCACATCTAGGAATGTTAATTGTAAAAAAATGTTATTAACTTGACTGTTGACTGCTCTTGCATAGCAAATATAGTTGAATTGACTTTTATCTTTCCAGTTCATTACAGCATGATCACCATATCTGTCAATGCAGTAGGTTTTAATACTGGATAAACAAAGTACAGAGTTGTTAATCTCAGTATTTATGTAATACCTAAAAATACATTCAGTGAAGAATCTTCAGAGCAAGAAAGCTCTTTCTCATTTACTTAGCAAAAAGATGCATGAAAATACGTCCTTACAGTTTTACTCAGGTAAAACATTGCAGATAATGCATGATAAAAGGACATGGTCTGTGTCTACATGTGATTTGAAAGTGATTCGAATTTATTCTTAATGCTTCTAAGGATTAAAATAACTCTTCTACCCTTGCTGAATCTTGTGACAAACTGCAAAGATTTTGCTTCCCTGGTTAAGTCATTTACATCAAGAGTTATGTTCTTGGAGCAAAGGCAGCCAGCCACTCACATGGGACAGGTGGTGGGAAAGGATTCCTGTGGGCACAGATATCAGGCAGGAATAACTCAAGAATAACTGTGCATCAGGGCTAAATCTGTCCCCATTCCCTGTGCCCCTGCAACAAGCACTATCAGAAATGGAAGTACGACTGAATGAACCTCAGTTTAGTCCTGGCCTCCTCTGGAGCAGAAGCCCAAAATTAATCTCTTTATGCTAGGCCTGAGATAATGCCCCAACGTTATAGATGTGTGATATAACTGATTGCTTTCATTTAAAAATGTGTATAACTCCACTTATTCCCTTCCAGACCATTTAGATACTCAAATTACCAATGTTTTAGTGCCAGAAATTCAATGAAAGGAGCACAAACTCTATGTTGCGATAAACTTCAGTATTTAAAATAGCTTAATAAAATGAACTTCATCTCAGAAGTGTTTCTTGCACTTGAATGTGTAAATTGTAATTATTTCATTCTGAATTAGCAGAACTTGTTAAAAATGTTTGATTGTTTTTTAGAACAGAGTGGCGTGTCTGGACACTCTCATGCACATTCAGCTTGATACTATAGTCCTTTTCAGGATGGACTGAAGATGCTTTACAACTGTATGTCCCTTACAGGTGTTTGAATAAAGTGAATGCTTTGCTATTCAGTACAGATGATTTTCCCCAGCCAACAAAAGTGAAAAATCACCACAGCAGATAAGAAAACCTCCAGCCTTAATGTATCTGCTTTATATAAAACTGTTCTCCTCATGAAGTCCTGGCAAGAGAAAAATGTGGATTACCGAGTCACTCCTCCTCTAGCAGCACTTCCGTTTTCCTGTGTATTAGAAAAACATTCTTCACCCAGATTGTGGCTGAGCACTGCAGCAAGATCCCCAGGGAACTGGTGAAAGCACTAAACCTGAGAGAGTTCAAGAAGAGTTTGGAAAATGCTCTCACAAACATGGTGTGACTCTTGGGGATTGTGCTGTGCAGGCCAGGAGTTGGACTTTGATGATTCTTATGGGTTCCTTCCAACTCAGGATATTCTATGATTCAATGATTATCTGTTGAAATTTATTTGCACAAATATATATACACCTATATATCACTGCTTCCCTCTTGCTTTTTTTCACAGCTATTCCCTGCAATTGAGGTGCAAGGCTGTGCACAATAGATTCCATTTGTCTGCCTCTTTCTCTCATCAGATTCTTTCCACTCCACACATCCCAAATGACTATTTCTGAGTCTCTGATTTTGTTTAATAACTTTGAAAATACATGGAGGCATTTTGAACTATATAAGCTTTAAACTATGCAATTTATGCAAATGCATCCTTTTGAAGATAACTCTTTTGATTTTGAGCAGTCAAAAACAACATATGTTTGGTATTTCTGGAAGTTTTTTGGCTTGGTGTGGGGTTGGTTTTTTTTGTGGGGTTTTGGTAGGTTTTTTGGTCTTTTTTGCTGGTTTTGTTTTGAAGGGAGAATTCTTTGGAGGCATTTTGTCCAGATTATTAGCTGAATTTTCCATATTGCTTTCATTGGCCAACTGTACCTGACAGCTTCAGGAGAGGCAAGAGTAATTTCAATCCATTCCTCCCAAGTTTTCCATGCCTTACTATCTGTATCTTTCAATTTACCACCTTTATAGTGGTCTGGTCCTTGGAGACCCCAGAGAGAAATTCACGTCATTCACTGAAGGCATGCAATGATCTATTGTCAAATTTCTTATTGAAAATCTATGCAGGGCTCAGCAGAATATTACGCTTCAGAGGATAGTTATGTCATGCTTCAGTGGTGGTGGGAGAGATGCAAGGAGGCAGGCAGTGAAGCTATGAAAATGGCAATCCTTCTCTGTCTTTCAGCCTCCTTAGGAAAGGCTGAGTACAACTGGGTTTATTCTAAATGCAGATGGGGGAAATCCATGGTAATCTGTGCAGGTAGTAATAGAACATGACTGGGAGCATAGGTGGGAGGTAATCTCCACAGGCTTCACCAGCAGAGGAGGTGATGCTCAAGCCCTGTGAGCTTCTGGGTGCTGCACAGCAGCTGAACATGCTATTTACAGGCAATCTGAAAAGTGCATAGGTGAATACAAAGTCTTTGTGTCTCTTTATCAGTTCTGTGCCTTAGACTTTGTGTTAATGTAAAAATGTAAATCCCCAGCAATTAACAGCTGTTTCTACATTAGCAGAGATTCTGCTATCTCCATTTGTCTTTAAACATTTTATTAGAAATTTGACACCAGTGATGTTCTAATTAAAGTCCATTTCCTAGAATGAAGTACTTCTATGTACAGCACTGTGAATTTATTCTTCCGAGAATGCTTCCAATTTCAAGCTTGCTTGCAGCGTTTCAAATAGTGTTATTGTCATAGAGAGAATCATCATTGACATGGTGTTTAGGCTGCATTTCTGAAGATTGTTGATTGTTGATTTCTCCTAAGTTCTGGTAATTCTCAGTGGACTTCATTTAGATACAATGCTGTGTGTCCAAATTTGTTTCTGGCTTTGCATAGAGAGGTTATGGTCACATATGTGGAGAGACACTGAAATCCATGCTGGGGTTGAAAAGATGTTTTGTCATAAAATGAAACTAGAAAGCAGATTGTATCTTGGATATCAACAGAAAAAAACCTTTATTTAAATGAATTATGCATTGTTCTATGGAAGGAACAAAACAATGAATTGAATGAAGTAAAAAAAGACATCCTGCTTTCGAAAATTTCCTGGAGGCTAAAGAAAATATTTTTTTATGTTCTAACTTTCTGTAATCTGAATGACATTAGAAGAGAATGAGAGACATTCTTGACTGGATTTGTAATTAAAACAATTTAGGAGCGTAGTTGTTATTCATATAAGTGTGAGACACAAACCTTTTATCAGAAAAGCACTGTTTATACATTTCAGTGAATTTGAAGGTTTATTCTGTGTGGGAAAGGACTTCTTCCTGAGCTTGTTAGATGCAAATAATTTAAGATGGCAAAAAAAGCATCCCATTTTATAAACCATTTAAATGATAGCAACAGCCCTTGAGATCCTAGCTCATGTCTCCTGATCCAGAAGAAAAGATATTCAGTTATTCAGTAAACAAATTGAAAAAAACATTATAATAACAGTTTATATCCCTTATTAGAGTCAGCTATAATTCATCTCAAAGCTCCTCTATAACGAGGTCGCTGTGTGTTTTTTGAGGTAAGATGTTTTACAGCAAATAATCTCAATAGTCCACCAGGTACTTACACACGCTGCACTGAACTCCTAACAGATGCAAGATACTGCAAAATACCACTGTGGTATAATGCCTCATACTGGCTTTGGCTCAAACACAATTTTGGTATTTTCGTTGTATTTTCATCATTATGAATGTCTGAGATACTGACAAAATCATTATGTTTATTGCGTGGAGGAGTTTACACTGGTCCATATTTTGGTAACAACTATTTTTCACCAGAATTTTAACAGTCAAACTATGAAGCCAGGCTAGGAATTAAGCATACAGAAAAATATACACTCTGCTGTGTAATTTACTTCCCCTCTGTTATGGCCAAATTAAGTGTATTGTTTCAATTCTGTTAGATATAGACCTGCATGAATTCAAGTTCATTCTAGATGTTCCTGTGCAGTGAGTTGAGGCCTCTACATCTATGACATCTCTGATGGATGATGCAGTCTTCCTCATGGAAAAAAACACTGCTAGGTGTCAGTTCCTTATAGTAGGAGTTCATTTATGAATACTGCAAAACAGTACAGGGGGGTCTTGGATTATTCTTCTGGCTCAGTGCTTTGGTATTGTAATCACTTTAATTAAAGGAGTTTCCTTGAACCCAGCTTCACCCGCAGTAGTGGGTTATCTACTTTTGGACTTCTTCATGAGTGAAAAGTTGGTTTTCTTTTCAATTTGCTTCAATAACTGTGTGAGTACTACAAGGCATTCAGTCTTCCTTTGCACACAAGCATTAGTTCAGAGCACTGCCTTGAGCAACACAATTCTACGTTTGTTGGTGTCAATACCCTAACTCAAGCTAATTAAAATAGTCTACCATATTCTGTTTCACTTTAAATAGGAATATGAAGGAAGAGTTCATCTCAGCTAAAAGTGTGAAGGGTTTGCCTCATTTTTTAAATTCCCTGTTAAAATCTGAAGACTGAATAACAAAATACTGTTGGATAAGGTCTTATTTAAATTAGCCTACCCCAGTAGAGGGACTATGTGATTGCTTTAGCAATTTATTTTCTTTTTTTTTCTTTGGTATACTACATAATTTGAGGCATTCTTTTTGTTTATAATCTCCTGGGGTCCTTATAGTCTTCTTTTAAAAGAAAAGTGAACTTTTGAGCTCCTAAAATGAAGATCCTCTGGGATGTAAAACACATCTTGTGTGAATTTTGCATAACTTAAATGATTGGGAAAAAAAGTGCTAAAATTTTCTGTAGATAAATCTTAAGCAGATAAAAAATTGCTGTATTATTTCTTGTTGAACATTTGTTCTTTTCTTGCATCCATTTTCTCTATGCATAACTGAGCTCCAGCAAATATATTTTCTTTCAGGTTAGCTATTATTACTTAGCACATTATTTTTTGAAGATGAATGTTGGTTTCAGTACACGGATTTCTGTACTTGGTGTTTTGTCTAACACCATCTGTAACACTGAATGATGAATGACATTTCATTATATAAGCATTTTATTTTACCACATATTTGTTTATCCAAAGGAGTTCAAATATTGGATATCTGAAATGCTGCTATGAGTAGAGAACCTCTAAATAGGCTCATTGTGTACTCTACCACCATGATATTAATGATGTATTCTCCCTCAGAAAAATCAAATGGTTCATTTGATTTTTTTTCCCAGAATAATGAAACAAAGAATGAGATATCAACTCAACTGCATTCATCATGAGCTTTGGTGTTATCTAAAATGAGTCTGTGATTCAATCTAAAGGAGGAAAAGGGGGGTGAGAGGATGGGATGGAACACAGATACATCTGTAAGTCTCTGCTGTCACCCAGAGCCATGGCCCCTCTTCAGAACAGCAGACTGTGAGGGACAATATAATCCACAGTGCCTCATGTTCCAGTGGATGATTAAATATTTGATGTGCTAGGAGAGAAAACAAGCTCCTTTCTTTTCCTAGGAAGTGAGCATGCTGAAGAGCTTCAGTTTGTTTATCATTCCATCATAGTGCCTTGGAGCTGATGAGATGCTTTGAGATGCAACAGTGGGAGACACCAACCTTCTCACTTGGACAAATATTTTCCCAATTTTTCTTAAATTCTGCATGAATTTTTTTTCCTACTTTTTTCCTATTTTAATCCTACTTTGAATTGTGAAATCATGAACATTATGAAATAGTAGTTTAAAATTCTCCCCTTTAAATTTTTTAGGAGGGGAGGGTTTCATTTCCTACAAAATTTAAGTGTTTGTGGTCAGAGTCCTAGACATTACTGTAAGAGGCAAAGAAATTATTTGGTGGATGATAAAGGGTTTCTGTCTGTAACTGTTGTCTATATTTTATGCTTTGCAAAGTCCAAAGATAAGCCAGAATGTCTCCTGTTATTAGACAGTTTTGGCTATCTGTCTTGTCAATCAGGAAGCTTTAATATGCTCAGAATTCATCCTTACACAAGTTATTTTATTTTAAATTTTTATCTGAGTACAGAAAATATGAGGCTGTCCACACTGACATAGACTATTTTTATCTAGAGTGTTACCTCTCATTGTAATGACTGTGAATACAATCAGACTATGCAGAAAGCTCTATATCTTATCTGCATGTTAATTCCTAGACTGTTCTTCTCCTCACAGTTATTTCTTAATTGTGTTGAAAACTAAAACTAGGTGAATGACTGGTTGGATGGGGTTTTTTTGTTTGCTTTGTTTGTTTTAGTGGAAGGGGTTTTTTAATTTATTTTACATTATTATAGTTCTGTAACAAATATTTTTTGCCAGCTGTGATTACTTTAACTTTTGAGCCTTATTCGTTTAGAAGTTTTGTCTGAATATAATTTGTAGATTTTGCTGAAAAAGTTTAAGTGAACCAACACTGGAACGAATACCTGGAAATGTCCAGTGTGAAACAAATATAAAATAGTTAAGGTCTGTTATGATGTAAGGCACCAAACAATAGCAGTTTTTTTTCAAAACATGTTACTGCTGAAAATGCATAAGTGAGTAGATTTTGCCTGGCTGAGAAAGGAGCAACAGACTTTTCTAATGCATTGGGGAGGATCAAACTAAATTTCTAATATGTAAATTTTATGCTCTTTTGCTCCTTAAATCATAGCCTTCTAGTAAACTTCAGCTGTCGCAAAAAAAAAAAAAAAAAAAAAAAAAAAAAAATATATATATATATATATATATATATACACATATATACATATATATATACACAGCCACAGGGGAATTGATTAATCCCAAATTTCCATGCTGAAGACTCAAAGGCTAAGACGAACAAGGAGATCAGACCAGAAATAATGTTATCTTCAGATAATTTGACAAAAAAAAAAAAATTCTTGAATTTAACACAATGTCCTAGCACTGACCTTTCCACTCAAGTTGCTTGAAGATTCCCTGTTACAGGATAAAACCCCTGGCATAATGGGGACCAGTTCTCCTCTGGTATGTGAAAGCCTTCCCAAGGGAAGAAGTCTCTTCTGAAGATATGGCCAGCTGGTTGTGCTTGGCCAGGTTGAGAGAGGTAATGGTTGGTTCTTTGGTAGAGATGGACAGAAAATTACTAAAGGAAATCCCATCTCAGGTTGTCAGACATCAAGATCTGATGTTTCTAAATGTGTAGTAGGCACAATAAAAAATTCTGAGTCCTAGACCAGGATAGTCATTTGGGTGGAAGATTTTCATTAAAATTTACACTGAAATCAACATTATCTCCTGAGAAATTTTAACTTTTTCATACAACTACATGGTGTTTTGTTTGTTTCTTTTCATTATAAAATTTTGGACTGTTTTAATATGCATCTTTCACTCCCATCTACACAACTCACTAGAAAATACATTTGGCCAGTCATTAAACAGTGTTAATAAAAAAATGTGTAGAAGGAATATCCTCGCACTCATAACAGTCCATAAACATACCTATTGAATATAATATTGACAGGTCATAAAGAACTGTTTAGAAATAAAGTTTAACTAAATGTGGATATTTTAATATTTTTTCCATCCTTTTCTCTTTCTATGCAAGTTCTTTTAGTAAATGATAAATGTAGAGACACTAACAGCCTACACAGCCCACACAGTAGTATGGTTGTGTGCCTGTCCAGACCCTCTTGTTCTACCCATTTCAGCAGCATGCACACCAGGCTGGTGGTAGCTACTTACCCTTAAATAAGGGTATTTGGTTCTTGTTTACATGCAAATTTATGGAGGCAATTTCTGCAAATGATTATATTTTTTATGCTTTTGACTCTTCAGCCTAAATGTATTCATCTTTCTTTCTAGAAGAAAGTAAATTAGAATAAATCAGTAAGAATATTCTGGTTTCCTGACACACTGGAAATATTATTGGAAAACCACATTATACATGTATTACAACTCAGAATCAATTTGGTATTTATTGGAAGTACTCTAAGCTAACCCCAGGAGTCACAGAAAAGAGTTCTTCTGGAAAGAGAAGATTTTTTACACAGACAAATAGATATCTTTTGTACTATCTGTCAGTAACAATGGCAGCAAAAGCAGTGCTTAAACATGGCAAATGTTGAGTGCTGCTGCACTAAGTGTGATCGTGCAGGTATGGTTGCACAAGGCCAGGCTTAACAGTCACCATCTCAGTATGGCTGTGGTTATACAATCAAGTTCATAACTGGAACTGAGGTAGTAGGGCAGAAAATGTGTTTTATTTTGTCAATTGTGATCCTCTCAACTATTCTTTTCATGTATACTGAAGTGTTCAACCTAGTATCCATACTCAGAACAGGAAAATTTTACAGCCTATTAAGTAGAAAAATTTTTAATAGTTAATTTGTAAGAACTGGTTCTAATTTATGGTTCTAATTTAACTTTTTATACAGGTTGCCCACTAAGGAAACAAAAACAGAGTGCTGTACTTACTGTAACTGGTGCAGGGTAGCACTGTGTTCCACAGTGCAAATCTTCACTGTTCTGTTTTATTTTGTCTTCAGACTCAGAGGTATTCAAAAGTGACTTGGAATCTGTATCTCATACCACCATGAACTGCTCAAACAAGCCAGAAAATTTTCTAATTGTGAATAGTTAACTTGTTCCATGATAGTATTGCCATCAGATATTTCCCCATTTCTCTTCTGCTTCAGCTCTCTATGATGAATAGAAGTGCATAAAGTCAAAGACTACTTATATGCATGTGATGACTACACTGAGAATTTCTCTAACTTCATGCCTTGAATTTAATCTCTCCACTCCTGAGTCATAGCTTGGTGCTCACACACTCATAGATGATACCCTTAGACTCCTTTTTGTTCACATTTTTACCACAGACAAAAGGCCTACAACTTTTAATTTCTTGTTACTGTTGGGTTTTTATTACACTGAGCGAGGAAGCCATGACTGCACAAAGGCACCTGTTATAAAACCATACGTGGAAGATAATCTCTGTGTCAAAGAACTGGTGCCATAAACTAGGAGGGAAACAGTAAGTAAAAAGGAAGTAAAAGTGACATACCCAAGGTCAAAAATGTTCTTGTAAACTTCACTTACCTCACTTTTTCTCTTCTTGAGTCTTATCTAAGACAATTATATAAAACCTGGAATATTGTGTGCACCAGATAAAGTTGCTATATGACAATTACTTTGAAAACAGAGGATGTTTCTACCCATACAGTAACCTTTCAGAGAGACTAATGAGGATATGTATGAAACATCTGCTGCTTGCCTACCATTAGATGAAATACTTCTGAAAATGGGAAATCCCTCTTAGTCAAAGTAAAATAGGATTATAATAACAATTATCATCTGTGAACTAGATGCCAAAAGCTAGTGTGGTAGACAAGTCCAATGCCATTTTAAACATCAACAACTGAAAAGACAGAAAAACCTCATACATCAAAGAAAGAGTTCAGTGTTAAAAGAAGCTGTCTGTAATGAACAATAGACTTGATAAAAGGTTGATTTGCATTAATATGTTATACCCTTCTTATTGGAAACAGCTTAATGCAGAGTTTCCCAAAAGCTCACTGAAACTAACTGTGGACTACTGCGTCAGACAGTGTTTGACATTACCTACTGAAGACTCAGGAAAAAGAAAACTTGATAGCTGAAACAGCACAGCCAAACAGCTGTCCCTGTCCCCAGAGCCAAGGGCTAACATAGTTTGGGTGATGCCCATTGCCAGTGATGTGCAAAGAAGGGAGGAGACCAGCAGTGTGGGCAGCTGTGGTGAGCAGGCACCCCTTTGCAGAGGCACTGAATAGACACTGCCCTAGGCACCAGCTTGATTCAGGGCTTGAATTTGTGTCAGGAATCTGTCACAGGATCTGATAACATTGTTTCTGCTCCTAGTAAAATACCTTATTGTTCCATAGATGTTTATTTGCTCCTAAATACTTCCCCTTTATTCTCTCCTAGAAGGAATTTAGGAATGTTGTTGCTGAAATAGCCTGCGAAATTAAGCTATATTAATGAGATTCATACTAGCTAACTGATTCTCACAGTATTCTGAGATAGTTTTAAAAAGGTCTGGAACCCTAATTTAACAATATTTGTTTGATTGGGGTTTTTATTGTGATAAATATCCAAACAGCATATTTTATTTTTATGAATTCCACTAATTTTGGATATTTCTTATAAACTCTCCCTAAAAATAATGTTAACATTAAAATTATGTCTTTCAGCAGTTTTCTGAGTAGTTCTCTAGTTTCTTCAACAATTATTACTGAAGTGGCTGTGATCTTAGGAACCCTTATTTGTGTCTGACATTTTTTCCCTGTGACTAATTATTTTTCAGACTGTTTTAATTGCAGGGTATAAGAGGTATTTTTTATAACTGCTAAGTATTGCAAAGGAACATACTCTGCAGATCATTAAATGTGCTACCAGGAATAAGCATTTTTCTGAGGCCAATGATATTTGTCAAAATTAGTCACTGTGTTTGCTGAGGGCAAGATGCCATCTCCAGGAAATGTCTCCCAATAATTGCTGGCATAGTAAGAGCTCTTAATTATTTAAGGTGATATGGAGACCATAGATCTTCTCAGGAGAAATGGATTTCTTGTTTCTTTTATTTACAAACAGGATACATTAAAAACCCTGAGTTAATTGCACTTGTTTTTTAAACAAACCCAGACTGAGATTTTTTTGGTAGCCTGCAAGCACTGCTAAAGAGAAGGCAAGTAAAAGACATCAAAATATGCATATTTCATGGGTTCCTATCAGAACATAAAGTGATGTAAAATAAGACTCTCAAAAGAGGTGAACATCTATGTTTAGTTTAAACTAGGCCAACATCACTGTGTACTTTCACTAATGAGACAACCTATGAAACCTAGGTCAGAGATACTGCTTTGCAATGCTGTCAGGTAAAGCTTTTGCTTTCATTCTATCTGATTTTGGCAAAGCAAGGGCTCAAGCTTTCCATGAGTGCCCTGAGCCCCAGGTGACAAGAGCACGTCAGGAGTGATCAGGGGTCTGAAAACCTTTGAGCAAAAATTGAGGGAATTGGGACTTGTAGCCGAAAGTGAAGAAGTGACACAGTAGCAACTTCGCTAGGTATAAAGATATCCCTGGAGAGAGCTACCTCTCTATGTCCAGAAAGAAATAATGGGATCATGTTACATAAAACAAGGTTCTGTTCAGAAATAAAGAAATTATTTCTTAAAAAAAACACCAGAACCAAACAAAAAACTCTACCAATCCAGCAAACAAAAACAAGCAAACAAAAACCCCAATCAAAGCAATGCATCGAAATGAAGGCTGTCTAGTGTAATCTGAACTATCACTTCTCAGAGGTAACTTAGACTTAATAGTTCTTGCCTTGAGGGATGTGGCTTCATCAAGTGCTATTTTAGACCTTTTTTGCAAGACATTTGTGGAGGAAATCCACCTGGAAACTAAAATAGCCTTTCCCAATGAAAATTATAATCAAACCAGGTCTGATTCTAGTAGAATGTTTCATTTTTTGTTACTCCTGGAGCCTTTTCTTAGGTGGTATTTTTTTTCGGGGGGGTGGGTTTGGTTGGTTGGGTTGGGTTTTATTTTGTCGGGGTTTTTGTTTGTTTGCTTGTCTGTTTTTGGTTTGGTTTTGGGTTTTTTTTTAGTTGGTTGGTTGGTTTGGTTTGGTTTGGTTTGGTTAGGTTTTCTGGTGGTTTTTTTGTTTGTTTGGTAGGTTTTTGTTCGTTTTCTGTTCGCTTGGGTTTGGTTTTGTTGCTGCTGCTTTTCTTCAGAATAATCCTTATCACCAGCTGAAGAATTTTGTCTTTGGAAGGGTCCAAACCACTTGCTCTGGTTATCACCGAGGGGTTTTTCATTACATCGCTACATAAGGTCAGCAGCACCAGGAGCTCTGTGGTGCAGTTCAGAAGCACCGCGTGCTTAGGACATCCTGCGGTGCCTTAGGCCAGTACTCCTGTCATTATAACGCCCTGGAGCACCGATTTTGTCTGCGCTGCCGGCGGTGTTTGGGGGAGCTGAGGGCAGCAGCAGTCGGGCTCTCCGCTCCGCAGGGCGCGGTGCCGCGGTGCAGTACCCGCGGCTGTGGCTAGATGGCGCTGGAGGCCGCTCCGCGGGGGCGCCGCCGCCGCCGGGTCTGGAAAAGGGAAAAAAGGGAAAAAGGGAAAAAGGGAAAAAAAGGGAAAAAGGGAAAATCCCGAGGATTCCTCGGCTCTCCTGGCTCCTCCAGCACCTCCAGCAGACAGAGCACCGCAGCTTCCTCGCTTAATGAAAGCATGCTTTATTCAGATTTGCCCCACATTGCTAAGCTCGCATATTTTATGTGTTTTTACAGTGTTTTCTACTTACAGCAAGGCTGACTAAATATGAGGAGGAGAGGATTTGATGAGGAGACAATTTACCAAAAGCTGGCATTTTGAGAAGACTAACATTATTCAGAGAAAAAAAAAAAAAAAAAAAAAAAAAAAAAGAGAGAACTGTTAAAATACTTTATTTCAACGTTTTCAGAGGGTGATTGTTTGGATATTGTTTTGTTTTGCTTTGCTTTCCTTTGCTTATTTTTATTTTTTTTCAAAAAAATATATTTACTTAAAAGCTTCTTGCTTTCACATTTGCTTCTCTGAGGTTTACTTGGCTGGAGAAGGGAGAAATAGAGCTAATAATGTCTAAAAGTGTAAAGTGTGTGCTGCACCAAAAATGGATTGGAATGGTTCAGGTAAAACAAAAGAGGATTGTTCTGTACTTTTCCTGGTTTCACAAAGCAAATAATATAATTAAGCTAACACACATTATGTGGAATATATAATAGATAGAAACTCCATTTCCCTTGGTTTTGGTTCTATCCAATGTACACCTTCCTTATTTTCACAGTTACAGTAACTACAATTTCCAACACATTTTTGTGTAGTTTAAATTCATCCTTTGGTATCTGCTGAGGTTTTTTTTAAGACACCAATGAAGACATGTTGAAGAGAAAAAATGCTTTGTCAAGGGAATGCATTAAAATTTCTTACAAAGCCTATGAAAAATGAAAGTTAAAATGTATTGCATTTCCTATGGGAAAATTTGTGGTGTCAGATAATAGGTAGAAGTACTCAAGGGATAAAATTTATTCTTAGATAAATAATTCAAGCATTTACAATAAGAATATGAGAATTATTCCCAAAGTCATTACCTATTGTTTGTATATTATATCATTTTAAAAATTACTTAAAATTATAAAAGCTGAAATCTAATTTGTTTGATGGCAATAAATTCTGGAATAACAATATTTGTCGGAGTAGTTTGAGGGATTTTAACATTAATTAGGGTTTTAACCAGGAAAATAACAATACTGGCTGTAATTCTGTGGAGACAAGCTGTAACAAACATCCTTGTAGGTCAGAGTCAATTAATTTACAGCCAAAAGAGCATGAAACCACACTGTGATTTAACAAGCCAAAAGTATGACTGAAGTTCATTCATGAAAGAAATTGACCACACTGTTTCCCTCATCAGCATTATTAGATAGCATCAGTTGTTTTCTGAACCATTTATCAATTAATTGCTTCTTTTTTTAGGCATAGAACTAGATGGTCACTTTGCTCAGGTCTGTATGTCTCATGCACCACTGAAATTATCATTCCTGTCCCTTTATGACATGGAGTATGTGTCAAAGATGGGACAATCTAAATAGCCACAAGAAGAAAATTGATCAGAGAAATCCATGTGATGAATGAACACTTACTGATATGAGAATTTATCTTGGCCTGGTGTTTCCTGTGACCATGACATCCCAGAGAGCGAAGTTAAACTCTGCTCATGCTGGGACCTGGCCAAACACCAGGCCAGGTGGTGACTATTGATGTTTACCATGGTTCCAGGTCCAAAAAGGGATAAGAAAGTCATTTTGGGTTTAGATTGGAATTTAATTTGCATGCCAGCACCAAGTCTTTGCCTGACATAAAGCAGATGTGTCTTTTAACAAAAAAGGTTTTAATCCCTTTGCGATTAATGAATCCTGTACTCAGCTGTGGTCATAGTTCATTTATTGTGTCATGAAATGTGACAGCTCACACAAGAGTCATTGTATTCTAGTGAGGTCAATGCAAACTTTATCTATTTTATCATGACTTCAGTCAAGTGCTCAGGTCAGTAGAGAAGACTTGAAAATTAATTTTGAGTACTTAAAAAAAAGATATAACAAAATAGTTCTTTACTTTTGTTTGGTGAAAGTCCATGGGCATTTTCTTTGCTCTGTTCCTTTTAAAAAGGCATGTTAGTTCTATATTATGTATTTGAGAAAGCACAGCGTGTTCACCTGAGCCCTTCAATACCCCTCAGTCCCTGGTTTGGCACACTTTGCCCCACTTGATGTGAGTTTTCACCCAAATCATATTGCCATCTCCACCTGATTGGCTAACCTCTCCTGAAACAATCACTTAAGTCACTCTTGACAAAGCCCTCAGTTGAAAAGAATCCCAGCATGGACTCCTGTCTCACTGACTATTTACAGATGTGAAGGAATGTAAGGAATGTAGGTGCTGTGATAAACAAAGACCCAGTAGAACCAGGACATGGTTCTATTTTATTGCTTTCCAACTTACTGCTGCTCACCAAATCTAGTTCTCATTTAAATACTGAATTTCTATGTCAAACAGACATTTCAGTGAAAGGAGTTGAGCTGTGCTCTTTCCTTTTCCACCCAAGCAGCAGCTAGTTGGGATGCTGGGAAGCTGGGATGCTTCCTCTGGTGTCTGGGCAGCATGAAGTGAGTTACATCTTTAAGAGACATCTCAGGAACAGAGGAAGACATTGCATCCCGGTCTGTGTCTTCCTGCATGACTGTGCTGAGTACTGATCTAATTTTACTGATCTAATTCCCATCAGGGTCATTGGGATGGCCAGCAGCAGGGGTTGGGGTGCTCCTCCTGAAGAGCTTTACAGAGAGCCAAATGCCCGGGATGGGCAGATGAAGATGCTTGTGAGCAACTTCACAGGTACTTTATTAACAGTGAGCTGTAAGGCAGAGCTGGCTGTGGGCTTTGCCTCCTTCATCAGCACCTACATCAGCATCCTGAGAACCACAGCTTACCACAGAAGAATTTAAGATGTGTGGCTTGGCACATGCCACCCAAACCCAGGAATGTACTCAAATGGTAATTCCACAATGTGAGGAAAATCTTACTTGTTAGAGATGATCTAGCTCTGGATGATCTGGACCTTTCTCAAAAAAGGCCTTGACTGATCTCAGAAGAGGTTCTTATTTCGACTTTCTACTTTGCTGAGAAATTTTCTGTAATGGTCTTTAAGGATATGTGTTTATCAGTTACTCTTTTGTTAGGTGCAACTTGAGCCTTTGTGAAAAGGCTACATAATGACTCTTTCACAAAGGTTTTAATGAACTCTGGATCTATTTGAAAACTAAGAGTTATCATGATAAGAGTTAACTATTTAAGTACCTGTTTTCAGAGAAAACCTGCATAGACAGAAAGGAAAAAATTCTCTTTTTTCTTTTCTCTTTTGAAAAATCAAAAGTATGTCCAGTGATATAATGGGCCATAGATAAATAAAAGCCCGAAGTCAGGAGGAAGTTCCCAGGTTAATATTTAAATGTGAGTGGTCAACTAGGTTACATACCATTCTCTTTAAAGAGTTTTCCAATGATACTGCCCTTCTTAGACTGTGAGAAAACTTGTGATTTTTTTTGCGGGGTTGAGTTTTTGTAGGGCTTTTTTGTCTCTATGTGTCATTTCCACTGCTGGTGCACTGCAGATATGTAAGTAATCATCAAGACCTCTACAAGCTTAACCTTCATTACACAATTTCCTGGAGCACAAGCATTGACACATCCCTCCTGAAAAATTTCGCATGGAATTGAAATCTCATGTCAGTCCTGTTCCGACACGTATTTTAGCCTCACACTAAACTTGAAACCTTTAAAAGAAGATATTTGCTTGCTACAGTTTTAGATGCTTTCTGCAGCAGGAAATAATAGTGCTTCTAAGATGCAGTGAGCTGTCTGCAGAACACATACACAGTCTATTCAAAAAGCATAATATTAGAGCAGTAACATGCCTCATTTCATAGCTAAACCTATCAAGGTCTGCAGAAATAATGTTAGAAAGTCCTTCACTGGTAGGAAATGTAATCACCTCTGAAAGTGTGAATCCCCAGAAATGCTGAGCTAGGGAATTTCAGACCTTGATTGCACTCTAACTATGAACAAGACACGTGATCTTCTGTATTTATAAAGTGAGCCCAGTGCTTGCATTTGGTTGCAAGATTGCCACTTGTATGCTGTCAGGGAAAGAGGTATCAACAGCGGCACGTGAGATTTCAGCTCCAAGCTGTACCACAGAAAGCTGTAAAGACTCACAGCTTATTTATATTAAAATATTTTTGGAGTAAGATATGCAAACAATGGTAAAATATGAAGAAAGTAAATGGTGAGCAGAAGGTGAGCAGTATGTTTGGGAGCTGTGAAAGAACTGAAGGTATGCCAGGCTTGGATTAATTTCTTATTCACTCTTTTTCCTAGCTTAAGAATAGAATAAAAGTACAAACCACATACATCTCTTTGAAAAAAATAGACCTTGAAAAGTAAAATATAAGCAATTAGTCTGAGCAGGAAACACTGATATCTGGGAAACAGTAAGAGGAATTAGTCCATAGAGGAAGGAAAGTCTTCTGCAGATGACCTTAAAATTCCTTGTGGAGGCCAGAATGGGATGGGTGATAAGGAGAGAGAGGATTGCAAAGGGGACAGTTTCTCCTACAGTTCATTCAGTGTAAAATAAGAGTGCTACACTCATGCAAAATTCTCTGTTTAAAGAGCCTGTCTTTGACAAGATTAAATCTTGGAAGTTGCTAAGCTTCTTGCAGCTTTTGTTGACTACACAGTAGCTCGGCATGCTGCAGCCCTTTTTATTTTGCAGCTGGTCTCTGGAGAACAATGAAAAGAAAACAAAAATCACACCAAACAATATCATAACAAAACAGGACAAATGTAAAACAGGAAAAAAAAAGAGCTGATTCAGTATGACTGTCACAACTAGATCTTATGTCTGCTCCCTCCTGAACAAATCAAGCTCATCAATTAAGCAGAAGGATGCTCAAAACTGGGAGTACTTGAATTTTACTCACTGCCAAAAAACACAAGTCAAATTTTCTGTGTACCAGGGTTTGTGTTAGAGCTCCATCAGGAAAAAGGAAGAAAACCCTTCACCACATTAATCATCTTAGGAACCTCCTGGTCTTTAAGGACTTTCTTGTAAAACATGTGGTTGAACTGAGACATTCATAATTCAACTAGTAGTTCTAGTGAAATCAGAATTACTATTTTTAGAAATGCTTAGCAACTGGAGCAAGGGAAAATCTTCCCAAAACCAAATGGATTGTCTTTTTCAGAAAAACACTGGTGGCTTTTCTATACTTAGAACCATAAGGGTCCTTAAGCAGAGACACAGAGGGATGCAAAAGCATTTTTACAAACATATGCACTATTAATAAATAATTTTTTATCCAGGTATTGCCTGGATGAATGAATAGTTTAACTGTGCCACCACTCTTGATGCCCACAGGACAGCAGGGACGAGAGCCTGTTTTCTCAGAAGTGTTAGTTGTGGTGGAGATCCAAGTGGCACTCTGCGTGCCAGGTCAAGCCTGTAAGGATGTTTCTGCCCATAAATGATTCCACATTCAGCTCCTGCCAGTAGAGCTGGTTTATGAGAGAGCTGGCTGGGGAGAGTTCTACCTCCAGCACTTTGGATAAGTGCATGTGTAAGAAGTCAACCTCGCTGTTCATTTGTGATTTTCCCAAACACTTCAAGGAGTCACGACATCTTCAATGAAAAATTGTACAACAGATCCAGGCAGTAACATCAGATATTTAAGATCTGTATTTTTGCTTTGTGTTGGACCAAAGAACAATACTCTAAAAATGCTTTCACAAAAGCAGAAGTGACTTGAGATGTCTGGTGTGAGGGTTCCTCATTTCAGTACGTGCCAATGTACAAGGTGCAGAGCTGTGTGAGGGAGAACCAATTCATTTCCCATATGGAGTGCTCTTTCTCAAGTTAACTGATCACAAATACCCCAAAATAAAACCAAGGGTTCATAGACAACTTATATGGATTGACCCTGGTCAAGGACACATCAGCAAGAATGCATGCATGCTTTGTCTGGAATTTGAAAAAAGTTTAGACTGAAAAAAAACCCAAAAAAGCATAGAATTGGATGAAAGTTTTGAAGCAAAAATCTTCTTCAAAGCAAGATATGCCCTAAAATGTTGCAGTTGTTGCTTCACTAGAAGCCGTCCTACTCTGTTGCTGGTGGTCATGCAGGTGAAGGACTTAAACCTTTTCTATCTATGCCCAGGACCAGAGCTAATACACAGAATGCTGCCCCCAGCTTATTCATTTCTGCCTTAGTGCTTGGCTGACTGGAAGCTTTCCAGTTTCAGGCTGAGCAAAATCACGTTAGTCAAATGAATTTCATCCAAAATAACCTAGTCAGCTTTAACACCCATGAAATTTCTTTAATGTCTTCACAGTGCATTATTGTTTGTAAGAAATGTAACTAAACTTCAGCATAATTTAACTACATGTTTCAATATATAATTATTTTGTTTGAAATATGTGAAATCAATGGTAGTGCTGAGAACAATTCTCATTGACTCAAAGGTAATATGTAGTACCTGATCTTTAAAATGTGAGCAGCGACTAAAAGGGTGTCTACAAGATGAAATGGGGAATGAAACATAGATTTAATTTTTGAGTTAGCTCATGATTTTAATTATGATTTTTATAAAAGTCTTTCAAATAGGAAATTTATTGCTTGAATATGATCACTACGTATTAGATTTACTCATAAAAAAGGAAAAACAATAAAAAGGAAAAACATTAAAAGTTTACCTTTTAATGTATGTCACAGAATGCATCATCAGGAAAGAGCACTGGGTTTGTTTACCCTTCATATCCTGCTTTGCTGCTACCTCTACTTTTTGCTAGCAATGCCTTATAACCAATTGGAGTTTTTTTCCAACTCCTTTTTAAACAGATAAGAAAACATACTTACATCTTGAACTTCCTGGCAATAAGTTTTGTAAGAGAACTAAGTTGGACTGGTCCATTTCAGGAACGCATTATAAATTACATAATGTCATGGTTCTATGTACAGGCTAGGGGTTCTCTCTAAAATGTGTTATTTGTTGCATAAGAGAATTGCAGGCATCTGACTGAAAAGTCTTTTGAGTTTAACTTATTCAAGTTTTCCTTGCAGATTTGACTTTGGAAATGAAGGACTTTGGCTGGGAAAGTCACTGAAATTCAGAGGGCTGAAAACAAAAATCTTTGAGCTCTCTGAAACAGTTCTCTGTTTTCTCAGCCATAACAGTGTGATGCTATTAAGCAGCGTCTTTGATCTGCAATAAGCAAATCTAATTTGAATTCACTTGAAATTACTGCTAGTATCATCTAAGTCTTTGTGCATCTTCCAGATTGCAGGAATATTATAATATAAAGAATATCTTCAGTCCAATCTGGGATATTTGAATCATATGCTATTTTTCTTAATCAAATGTCATGTGCTACAAATGACAGAACTTCAGGACTATCACTAAACCAAAAATGAAATCTGTCATTCACTCACCTGCTCTAGGCAAAAAAAAAAACCCAAACCAGTTTTAAGGACCCTATCTCCTGTGGTAAGAAATTTGCATAAAGCAAAATATTGTATCATTAAAATTTCCTCTGGAGGAAATGACTCAAATGTATTTTTCCTTGAACATTTGCATATAAGAATTATTGCATAATTATTACCTTACTCAATACACTCAGACAAATCCAGATTTCTTCAGGATAGTCATGCATCTTAGTAAATGGCATGGAAGAATTAAAAAGTAACTGATAGAAATTTCCATACCTTTCTGCTATTTTATCATGCAATTTCAAAAATTCTTTCAGATATGTACCACAATTTTCTGTCTAAATAAATAACGCTTAAATATTAGCAGGCAATATTTATTTCTCCTGTCTCTTTTCTCTTTCCAGTAAGGAGATTCTTACTGGGAGCTTTGCTTCCTGATCTTTCTGTGACCTGCCATAATCATCTCAGTCTTCTGTTTTCAAAGAAATTCACTTCCATCAGTCACTGCATTAACGACCTGTTTCAAGCTTACCCTTGAAAACAGCATTAGCTGGTGCTCATTTGTCAGAGGCACACATTGAAATGTGAGACCTGATCCAAAGTCTATGGCATGGTAACCAAAGTCTTCTCAAGCTCTTAAGAAGATTTTGATTTGGTCCCAGACTTTTCACCTCTTTAAAAGACAGTGCAGAACCAAAGTGTAGCTCCTGCTAATATAACCAGTACAGCTGTTACCTTATAGCAAGCAATGCCAGATTATGATATAACAGCTCATGGAGGCCAAGAATGGAGAGGACTGTGTGTGTGCACCATCTTTACTTTCATGAGAAAATTAAAGATGAATCTACAGGACACCACAAAGATTTGGCCTTTGGGCTTTGGAAAGTCAGAATACAAAGAGCTCATGCAAACCCACCAGCCCAAATAGCACTGCAGAGTTTTCTAAAAGTAAGTCCTTCCAGTTATTTATAATGCAGCAGTTTTATGTCAACGAGGATCTCCCTGCTTGTTGGCTTCTTTGGTGAGCAGAAGAACCTTGTAGTCACACCATCTGACAGGGAAACAGGGAGTGTTCCCAAAATCAATCAATATTCCTATTCTGAAATGTACCTTGGAAAAAGGCAATCTTTTCTTATGTGACAGAAGATTATTTAGGAAAGATATTACATGTTCAGTATTGAAATATATTTCAGACTGATGTGAATACTCTCCTGAAAACATTCCTAGTATATAGTGCAAAATTATAAGGTTTTTTTAGAGACTAATATTGTCCTGGCTGGAAGTAGGGGATTCTGATTGTGGAAAGCTTTTCTGCTCTGATGGAAACAGAAATCCTTATCTTCTCAGTTTCTTAAATATCATTTCATAAGAAAGATAAAAGAGGACTTTTCTGTGCAACAAAATTTTATCCATATACAACCATTTTTCAGTTCATTAGCTGGCTCATGGCTTCAAGGAGTAGCCTCCCATATCCTGGATTATTCAGAATAGGATATACCAGAATTGAGAACTTCCTTGAAAAACACAGACAGAAAAATGGAAACTAGTAAGAAACAATGTTAAAGGAATTTTCTACTGTGGCTTCAGGCTGGGCTGGAGACTACATAGATGCACTGAAAAATCACTGCTAGCTGACTAACAAGCTGTGGGAAGCTGTTCAGAAGGACCCAAGAGAACTCAATATTTTGGTACCCCAGAGAGAAAGCTTAGTGATGGTAAATTTTCAGAGTATCCATGAATCTTTTTTCTTTAGAAAATTTGTAATCATTTTGCTCTCTCTTCTGATCTTTTACAATTCTAATTTTTTAAGGTACTTTTAACACAAAGATGTGACAAGTTATTTCTGCAAGCTATATGGGCAGCAGAGGAGAGTGTTAGACTAAGTTTTGGTATCTAAGTTCTGGTTGTGGCTTGAGCTGATTTAAGATTTCATACTTATGAATAGTAGAGTTTTTAATGAATTTAATGAGACTCTCCATGCTCAGACATTTTATATTCTTAATTCCTCCAAAAGTTCCTTTTTAAATTTTTAAATTATTTTTCTATCACTGTGATAAGTCATGTCATCCTCTAGAAACAGTGATAACACTTTCCTTTTTCTAGACCTGATCAAAGCCCTTCCAACTACAATTGCTGTATTTGAACACAGAAAAGGTTTATAGCTACACTTCCACTGCTATTCCTCCTTGAAGGCTCCATGGAAACATTTTTTTTCTATCTAGCGACTATCCAACAGGAGGATAGCAAAAGGAGAAAAAAATACTGGGGTGACATATAATGTCTTTTCCTGTTGCTTTCCTGTTCCTTTTGACCTAATGTCAAGATTCCCCAGGAAAAAAATTCCAAGCAGTATATTCCGCATATTTTATGGTGTGTGCCACCAGGGATGAGAGCTAAGCAGATTTTCTGTGGATTTGTCTTACTGTGGTGGTGGCAGGATTTTGGGGACAGCTCATTGTTCCTCTTCAGCACAGTGAAAATGTGCCTTCACAGCAAGGTCTCTCCTTCCTCATACAGACCCCAAAAGACATTTTCTCAAACAAAATCCCTTGGATTTACTCATAAGATTTGTTTCACCATAGAAATATGATCATCAGTAAGACAGAGACTGTGGAATATCATTCTCAGTAATGAAGCATGTAAGGTAATGTGAAGAAATGTGAATGATGTCTTTTTTTTCCTAGATAACAGTCTTGGCAAAGTGTACTTTTAAATTTTTTTTTACACAATAGGAATAGTGAAAAATACAAAGTAAAGTCTGCTGCCTGATTGGTGTTTTAGAAAGGCACAAATAACAGGTGAATAAATTCAATTCCAGGGATGTGAAAATTGAGTTCATACTGGAGACAGGCACATAACAGTCACCTATTAACTATGATGCTCCTCTCCCAGAGAGAGCACAGATCATAGAAGAATGAAAAAGGTCTGTGAGCAGGTGTGCAGTAAAGTCAAAGGCCTTTTCCTGGTTAAATACAGAACCAGAGTATAATTTGGTACAAACACAACTTATGACATCTTAATTAGAGATCTGATTCTATTTCTCTGTACTTAGAAGCTGCTCAAAGCTTTTTACCAGACAGACAGGAGCTGCAGCTAAGGAAAACAGTCTGAGGCATGCCAGGATATGGAGCTGATTTAAAAGTTAACAGTGCCCAGGTCTGTGGTAGTATAGTTCTCATGGAAGCCAACACCAACCCTCTGCCATCTCCTTCCCCTCATATTGCATCCTAGCAACCCTGGGGGGATCCTTGGCTTCATTCAGTCCCTCTTTCCTGCCACCTGCTTGCAGGCTCCAGCTTCACAGCAGTGCCCTTGCTGTGGCACCCAATAACTATAACTGCTCATTATCAGTAAGAATATTTGGGAAGAAAAATACTTTTTTTTCTTTTAGTTCCATTGAAAAAAACAGAATAATTTTTTTTTTTTTTGCCAGAACTTATTCTCAAAAATGAAAAAAAATAAAGTAATAAAAGAAATCAAGGAATTAACAAGACCTGGGTAGAGTGAAGGTACATATATTTTTTGTCTTCATTGCTCCTACAAATAGTTAAATCTGCAATAACCAGCCTTCTGCAGCACTCTGAATTGAAAAAGAGGAGAATCCCCAGCTGATGTTGTCAGCAAGACAAATCTATCTGTGCAATTGGAGACCTCTTTCGTTTTGCTGAAAAAGAACTGCAGTATGTGCTCAATATAGATGCGGCTTGTGACACATTTTAGCTTTTCTAAAAGGTCTTCCATTGCACATAGAGTTCCAATATTTGTTTTAAATTGGCAGTGTTTCAATTTCAGATGTAATCTCAGGCACTGAGAGTAGACTCTAAAGCAGATGAAGATTTTCTGCAAGCTTCAATAATACTTCAATAATAAAACTACTCTCAAGGTACACATCAGAGAACCACATACACGCACTGTACTTTACAAGATCATCTTTACTTTGTAATACTCACCATAGGAAGATTTAAAATACAATCAATTCCCTCTTCTTGGACTGCAGAACCTCTGCAAGAAATGCAGGCATCTCTTTTTCATGGAGGTGAAATTGAATTTTAGGAAACAAATAAATAGTGACATTTTCACCAAACAGAGAGAAAAACTTTCAAGTGCATAGGCTTCCTGCATTCAGAACAGAAGGCAATACTTCTTGTTCCTTCAATTTTTAATTCCTAACATGGAAATATGTAGTATAGTTGTTTAGACATAACATTATACATATACATTGTACATAGATAATGATTCTATGTCATCCCTGAGGAAACAGGCACTGAAGGAAGAGATCTCTGAGTCAAGTAAGAAGCAATCCAATGAAGCTCCCATTTAATTATCCTCTCTGCTGGAGTTCCTCACAAAACTCAGCCAAAGACGTTCCTCCACCTTGAATGACTTTAATCTACTAGAATTATCAAAAATGCCAATAGGCAGAAAAACATCTATATGCATAATAGAGAAGTAAAACTTAGTGGAGAAAGCCCCTGAACACAGTTGTGTGTCAGACGACAAAAAATGTATAGAAATTTCAAAATAAGGAATAAATAGGTAATATCTAGAAGTATCTTGATTCTTCAGGAAAAAAAAGTGACTTTTGGTTTCTAAATATTTTTATTCACTCTTTTTTCTATCCCATATGTCACAGCAGTTGGCTTCCACACCCATCTAGTTTTTTATCTGAGCCTTGTTGAATGCAAGACAACTGCAGCTCATGAAAAATGTGAGTTTTTACAAGACCTATTTATTGGAATAATTATTTCTGCTTTTAAGTCAGAGACAGAATTCTTTTTTTTTTTTTTTTTTCTGATCCAGTTGAGACTTATTTCATCAAATAATTACTTATATATAATCTGCCAACTTTATTGGGAGAGGTCATTTATAAGTAGGCTGCTTTGGTTAAAATGGAGATCTTTTCACCTGCAGGTAAAAGCTTTCCTCTAGTGTCAGCCTGAAGAATAAATGTAGAGATGTCATGCTCCTGAGACTTTTCCAGATATATTTTCATTTGCTAGCAGCAAGCACAGAGGGACTTTTGGGAATACACTGTTACAAACACTGATGTAAGTAATCTAGGTGTGCATAAAGGGAGTTTTGTGGCATTTACCTTTCTGTGTCCCATGGGGGTGTGAGGGTCAGCGGTAAAATCACCCAGGGACCTCTACTTCAGCCCCTGTGATGAGACATGTCAGAGAACTGCCAGAAACAAACTGCAGTGAGGCTGTTCTCTGCAGGGACAGCAGGAGGCCAACCATGACCCAGGAGATGTGATGAGCTGAGGAGCAGGAGCCTGAGTCCTGCAGCAATCACTCCAGCTGCTGCTGTTTTTGGGGCACCAGGACTAAACCCTGTATTTCTTTATGCACCTGTATGTGCAGTAGCTCAACCTGGAGAGATATTTCCAGTCAAGGAATATGCTGATGCTTATTAATCCCATCAGTGAAGAGACAAATCAGAAAGATTTGAAACTGGATATTACACATGTAGGTGAGTGCTTTGAGAAGGATAAAAATCATGAGCACGAGTGTGACCTTTACTTATGTGTGGCACAAATGAGTCTGGAGAATACTTACTGAATGAATCCTTGGGGAACTTATCAAGAGTATCTGTCCCAATTAATAAGTATATGCAAGGTATAAATTGTTGCCAATTCTTCCGCTGCTTCACATGCACCCTGGAGTAAAAGTGCAGGTAAAAAATCCATTGGGCATCTTCAAGTTTAAGTAGGAAATAAACAAGGTTTTTAAAGATGTCAAATGCACCTAAAATCAGATTTCAATATCCTAAGTAGTAACTAGGCAAGCAAACCACTGTGCATACACACATCTAATTAGTTAAAGCAGACCAACTTCTCCTTTTAATAAAGCATATGTTTGATGAAGTTGCCAAAATGTGACTTTTCAAAATTCCTTTAAAATATTGCCTACAGGAGGGACCCAGAGTCTTCGAAGCACAACTAGCAATAGTACAAGCCCTACCAGGCTGTCATTTGCTTTATTCTGGAGGGCCTGGTGGGAAAGTAAGGGACCTGACAACTGTGCCCAGGCTCTTCTGCAGAGGCAATGCCAAGTAGCTGACTCTTCACAAGCAGGCACCCTGATTTACATTTAGCATATGGGAGAGCAACGTGCTTTCCTTGGGCTTTCCCCAGTTTAGGACTTGCAGCCTTCCCTCTATCTCCATGAGGCACTGACCTTGTGCAGTGCAGATTTAAGTCTACATGGAGAAAAAATAGAGGGCACAGAGTTTCAACCTTGTCAACCATGTCTGTTATGTTTTCTGATCTCTGAGTGAGATCCAGCACTTAGTCCTTCTGAGTAACACTAACACAATAATTTCTATGGCACTACTGTGTATTTGAGCTGGTGCATGTGCCTAAAAATCAATGCCTAGGGCTCGAGTCCTGGTGTGATTACTTCCATGCCTCAGTAACACCCAGCAGTCTCTCCAAACAGCTGCAGGTTTCAGGGCTGCCACCCGAGTTCTGCTCTTCTCCATGGGCAATCCAGTCACACAGCTGCCAAACCACAGCTACAGCCTGGCAGTAGGGACAGGCCTGGCAGGGTACCACAGCCCCCTGCTTTATATTTCTGATGTGAAGCCCTGCAAGGAAATGTGAGTTTGTAAGATTAGAGTTTTCAAGTTCCCATGAGCTCTACATGTAGGATAAATCTTGCTGTTGAATCACAGTAAAGTTTTAATTTACTAAATATACAATACATTTTATAGAAATGGACAATACTTTGGAACAAAACACCATATGGAGCAGGCTGGGGAGGAAGATAAGGCTTTGCTGCCTATCCATTATTTGCCTTTTTGATTATTTCTATTCTAAATATAGTGTTATAATAGAGCTTGATTATCATTGTGTTTTCCATATTCTGTTTACATTAAAATTTAGAAAAAGAACTCAATATAAAAGAATTTCATGTACAGTGCACTGGAAGAAAAAATAAAATCCCTTTAGTGAAGAAATTATGTACTTCCTGAAAAAAAAATTACTTCGCATGCTATGAATGCCAGTCTTTCAGTAAGCCACCTAACAGACTTTGATAGAATTATAGTTTATGATGTATTAATTGGACAAAAGAATATTAATATTTTATCCCAGGAAAAGCTACCCCAAAATAATATATTTCAAATTTTATTTGCCTCCATTCCCAGGAAAAGAAGTCTTGTTTATTTTGTCAGTTGGAAAATGGCTCCTAAGAAGTAAGTAAGTTTTCACAGTACACTACATTTCTTGGGATAATTTAAACTCCTTTACTTTAAAACATATTTGTTAAATGTGCTTTCTCAGAAAAAATATTTACTATTACATTATTATATGAAACAGCCTTTCAACTTGTATAATACAAGGATTCCGTTAACAACCACAAGGATTCTGCTTGTAATGTTCTAGCAGTTTTATGAGAGATCAGTTTTGAAAGTGTATTTACAATTTTTAGTAAATTTCCACTTACAATAGTGGAGAAAAATAACCATAACATTACTAAAATTTATTTAGCAATTCACACAGCATATTAAATGTTACTTTTTATATTCCAAAATATTTATCATACATATGTACCTCAGAGTGTTTTTTAGCAAGTATTGAAAAATATCTTAGTTTTCTCTCATTAAAAAAACAAACCAACAACTCAGCCTATATTTCTTTTTTCTTTAAATCATGAAAATCCATTACTTTCAGAATGCCACTTATTAATAAAAAAATGCCCAAAACATAACAAATTTGACTAGATTTCTTTATACAAAGATCTGATAAAAATTGCATGTCACTATTCTTAATTCCTGAAATGAAATAATTAGTGCTCGAGTCAGTCTCTCTACAATTTGAAAGAACCTGCCTATTTTCCAGAAACAGCCTGTGAAAAATTTTTTTGCAATTAAGCCCACTGATGATATTCATAGCACACAAACCTTTTTCATAGGGAATATGTATCCATCAAAGACATATTTTCTTTTTCCTGTGGCTGAGGATGGAACTTAAATATTCAGCCTTATCTACTGTGCATACTCAAAAATTTAGAGCCAGACCCTGTGAGTATCATAAGGAAGGACTAAAAATATATTTCAAAGACCCACACACATTTTCAGATTTTGAATTTGCCTTTTGGATTTTGACCTTTTAGAAATTACAGTTTCGTTGTACCTGTGAGGCAGAGAACTTACTGCAGCCACAAAGAGGGAAGAGAGTTATAATCACATGACTTCAGAGGCTTTGGATTTTAGGAATACACCAAATATCTTTACTTTGCAGTGTAATTGGATTGATGGCAATGTCATCAGGACAGCAGACAGCATAAATAGGGATATAAATACAAGGAATGACCTGACTTCCTATTTCGCTCTTTTCTATTTTAAAGCTCTAATGTATCAGAACAGAGAGCTACAAGGCTCAGGTGGATCTTCATCCCCTGCCATGGATACATTTTTTTTTCACCAACCCTCACTTCAGTTGCGTCTTTAAAATTTAAGGTTATATTTTACTGACACAATAACAAAATATTTTACTGTTTGCCATTTGAATTATTTGTTTCTCCTTCCACTAATACCTGAAACAAAACAACTAATCCATCAAAACCATAAAACCAAAAAAAATCACAGATGAATAATAAAGCCAGCTGTCTTCAGTTTTCCCATTGCAGTGTGAAATTGAACAAATGCAGCCTTTTAAGGAGGAGGTGTGTTCTGTGGAAAAAAACCATTGTATTAACATATTAAGTGCTCTGGAGTCACACAGAAAAGAGAGTCTCTCCTTTTCTCCCATGATGTCAAGGTGTCCACCATACTTACCAATGCTGCAGAGCCACTTTTTGTTACTGAGGAATTGATGAAAGTACCTGACAGCATTTAAGGTCCAGGGCATGATTTTCTTTAAAGTCCATCATGAAGTACTCTGCTTCTTTTGTAGTTTGCCACCCATAAAGTTTTAGAAGGAAATAAGTTGTTGTCCCTCTAATGTAGCTCCATACTGTGTAAGGCTTTTACCTCTGGAAATTTACCTGCTTTCTGATGGCAGATTTTTCTCTCACATCTGTAGGAATTAATTAGCCCCCACAGATGTTACATCAGTGTTTGCAGGGTGGCTGAGAGGGAGCAGTCAAGTGCTGGATTTTGTGTCCCTTGTGTGTCACTTGTCTTCTAATCTAGTTCAAATAATTAACTGAGATCATTTAACTAGGATTTACTGATGCTGCATGAAGTAAATTCTCTTTCCCACTTATGCTTTTTCTTCTCTCAATTTTTCATACCTTACTTCTATTTTTTTTCTTTTTGAGTGTTTGCTATAAAATCAGTAGAAATAAAACTATTTCAGTTCTTCTGTTGTTAATATGTCCTTCCCTGCTCTGACTAGAGCTCAGGGTCAGGAAGGTTTCTGTAGGATATGAAAAAAAAAAGCCTCCATGAGCTAAAGTAAGATCAGGAGATGGGAAAGAGAGAGTGAAGGCACAGCCTAACTAAACTCTTGGCCTCAGTTCCAGGATGACCTGATTTCAACACTTTGTTTACAGCTCAGGGTAGGAGAAACTTGCTTTTTTCATACATTTATGCCTTTGTATTCTTCAGTCAGTGGAATGGAAGACAGAGTCAGGAGACTTCATTTAAGCATTGCCTTTAGCCTTTGGATTTGAACAGCTGAAAATCTAGGAAAATCACCAGTCCATGTAGCAGACATTAGGGGAATGAAAAGCCATATTTACCTAATAAAATTCATTGAGGAGAAATGAGTAGGGACTTCCCCAAATCCTCTGTTTATATATTTCATGTAGAGGAAATATTATGGCCCTCAGGATGTATTTGCCCAGAAATAGCTAAATATCTTTTTTACACTGTAGCTTACCTCTATTTTGTACAATAATTTATTTCAGTTCTTTGTAGTCTAAACCAATTTCCTCCACCACAGAATTTTATTATTTGCTGATTGTCTCTAGGTAGCTTAATTACTGGTAAGAGGATAATGAAGTAAACCTGGAGCTGATATTTAAGTAGAGTGGAACTACTTGAGTGTAATAAGCATTTTAAATTTGCCTTTTAGTACTTTGTAAAGACCCATAACAAAATGCCTCGTTCCCGCCTGCCTTGCCTGTTAAAAGGCTGTCAGGAGCTGGTACATGCAATTAGCACCAAGGGGCAGTGTGCCTGCCAGGAGGTGGGGGGTGGGCAGAGGGGAAAGAAGGCTTGCTGCTGGCTGGGCTCTTCTGGGGCTCCATTTGCACCATGCTTTCATAGCATCTTCACTGAAATAGAAAAGTAGGAACACTGGGGTCTTAAAAGGTCTCCTGGTGTTTCTTTTTTACCTCAAGGAGACCATTATGAGTTACTGTTGATGTCCTCAAATATTCTAGCAAAGTTCGTTATTTTCCATCTACTTAAATAATTTCCATGGCTTCAATTATATCAGCCACACTTCACTCTTAAAAGTTTTGTTTTTCTTGCTTGTTTTGCAAGTGGGCTTCAAACCAGAGCTGACTTCATTTCTAGTGACAAGGAATCTCCCTGTACCCTCTCACACATGGTCTGAGGGATGTCACCCCCAGAAAACAGGAATAGCCTGGACACTGGCATGCCCTTGCTTATGCCTGGATCAGGGAGGCAGCACATATCAGGAGGGACTAGGTCTCCCCAGTCTGAGCACGTACAGGTTAGAGAGCAGAGGATTTAGGTTTGTGCATTTAGCTGTTTTCCTCTTACCAGCCGATTCAGAAAATGAGTCCCAATCTACTTCCTTGACTGTGTAACTCAATGGACTAAGCTGGAATTTGAGCAATAGCTTCTCTTCTGCAATTTCTGTTTGTGGTTTGCATGGAATAATTTAATCAGCTTGAGCCCCATAGATGAGGGCAAATAGTGTTTCATTTCCATGTACAATAGAACTGTTAACTAAAGGTGTTGAAATATACTATTCACAGAATGGACCAATAAATATTTGGGGTCCTTTGTGAGTTTAAATCCTTCTGAGAGAAGAGGAATTATTACCCTTGCCATACAGGGATCTTGTGTGCATTGTTTAAAGCAGAGGAGCAGAAGAGTGAAGCCCTGCAGCCACTGTCATCATTGTGAGGTTCAGGTAACCACAGATTTTAAGGGCAAGTTTCTGACTGCTAATGGCTCATTGCGTCTCCCCAGCTCAGCCCAGACTTTGGAGCTGAACTGCCTCAGACTTTAATACCAGGTAATTAGGTGGTTTGACACTCAGTGATACTTGATGCAGTTTTAGTTCTTCCCTTTCCTTGGAAGGAGTCACAAGACATAGCTGCTAGAAATAAAGGTGACTAAAATGAAATGCTGCAGTTCTAATCATAGTGGATTTAACTCATTGCCACTGGACCTTTAAGAGACAGGTACATCTGATATTGAGCCTCATACCTATGGAAAAGAGACTATTAGCCCTGACTGTGCTGCTCTGCTGACTCCTGTGAAAACGAGGCCAAGCCGGAGAATGATGCCAGCACCAGATGAATCTTTAGTCTGTGAGCTGAATCTCCTTGAATTATACTGTAATATGCATCTAGAACATAATCAGTACGCACTATAAATATCACAGACATAAAAGCATACTTGGCTGAATCCTGTCATGGCATATCAGGCACAGAAAGTGTGCAGAATTCAATGGATCCTTGTCCCATGTGCCCCAAGAGTTAATTTGGCCTGTTATCTTTCTTGTCCTGTTAACATTTATTTGCACCTAATAAGGCATAAAGTCATTACTTGTGGTGCATGTCCTAACATTTAATCCCATGGTGTCATATTTTAATTGTACAGAAAAAGTATCTAAATGGTTCTAATTCCCTAAGGATGTGGTTATCCAGTAATGATCACAACCCTTGAAGCTCCCTTATTACTTTTATTGAAATAAAATCCTTCATGACTGAAATACTACATTTTTAAATTGCATCAAAATGAATTTGATGGTTTAAAAGAACAGATTGCAAATTTAATTCATACAAGACTGCCCATAAGTATTACCTTATAGAGCACTTTCACTTACCAAGTCCCCTAGCTATAAAAGGATAGCACTTCAAACACTCAAGAAATGTGGCTGAGGGCATCATATCTTCATAGGCGCCCTGAGGGGTCTGTGAGGCTCAGACCAATGAGTATGGTTTGAGGCTTCAGCCTTTTTTATGTATATTACATAGCATGGATATGAAGCACCATTTTCCGTCATCTACTGGGCCCGAGCTAATTAAGTCACTCCATGCAAATCACAAAGAACAGAAATTGCAGAAGACAAGCTATCACTCAAGTTTCAGCTCAGTCCTTTCAGCTGTAGTAGTCAGTCCTTTCTCATTGGTAGCACAGACTAGAATTCAGTCTATTTCCACAGAAATGTAATAAAATCAAAATATTATGATTTTGTGTTGGAAGGGACCATAAAGGTCATCTGGTTCCAAGACCCCTGCTACGGGTAGGAGCACCTTCCACTAGACCAGATTGCTCAAAGCTCCATTCAACTTGGCCTTAAACACTTCCAGGGATGGGACATACATCATTTCCCTGGGCAACCTGTGCCAGTGTCTCACCATCCTCATAATTTCTTCCTAATATCTAAACTTAGCATACCCATTCCATCTGAATACATTCCCCCTTGTTCTATCACTACATACTCATGCAAAAAGTCCCTCTCCATCTTGTAGCCCTCTTTAGGTACTGGAAAGTTACAATTAGGTCTCCTTGAAGCCTTCTCTTCTCCAGGCTGAACAATCCCAATTCCCTTGGCCCTTCCTCATAGAATAGATACTCTACCTCTAAAGCGACTGTAGCACCACTCTCCCTACTTCTCTTTGGATAAGTTAATAATTCTTGCATCTTTCACAGATTTCTCAAATACCCTCCAACTCAACAGAATTATGTGTATGCTTAAAGATTACCATGCAATTTATCAGATTATTTTATTTATAGACCAATTTAAACTGCTGTCCTTAATCTGGAGTTTTCCACACCTTAGTATAAGAGACTATTATCTTGGTCTTCATATTCTTTTCCTCTAAAGTATATATTATATACATATATTATATATAAGAATATAAAAATTTCTAATGCTTGGAATTGGTATGTCATACTACATATGCTCAAGTTAATAATAGTACTCACTAGGTTATATATGCATAACAAATCATCTGGAGGCAGATTTTTAAACAGTTTTGCTTTCCTTCAAACTTACCCAAACCTTTTGGCCTCTCCCAAAGAAAGTGAAAATAGTGAGAAATGCACATTATTTCTGAAAATTGGTGCAGCTAGGAAAAGAAAAGGTAACCAAAGGCTACTAATCAAATCTCTAAAATCTTGCCCTGCCTACTAGATAGCAGTCCCTGGTTATGCAAAAAAATTCTGAATTAAAAATATAAATCTCTGTAAATGAGAAAAGGTTGCTCTTAAAAAAAAAAAAAAAACCCTCCCTGGTTCTGCTATTTAATGAAATAATGTGAGTTATGATTTATATCTCACTCTGGTCTCATTTATAACTCTTCACTTTTATTAAGTAGTTACAGATTTCACTATACACCAACTCAAAGAGCATACTTATGCTGATCATGTTGGGCAAAATCTTTCTGCAGATTTTCCTCAAGTGACTGTTGTGACATTTCATAGTTCATATGGATCACAACTGTGGGTTCAAAGCAAGCCTGAAAGCTTGCTGAAAGACTTGAAGTACTTTTCTCAGCCTCACAAATCAATTCTGTCAAGAGAAAATCTTGACCTTTATGCAATTCTAACTAATTTAATAAAAACCTTTGGCATGGTGAGTAATCTAGAGATGTATGAAAAAAACTTGTCTCTCTAATGAGTTTCTGTCAATTTTGACAAGGACCCATGATGGAAAGTGAATAAAGGTCCATAAGAGTCTATCAAACTTGTCTAAAGCACTCAGAAACATTTAAAGTCTTATCCTGTTTATTCTGTTTTATATACTAAAGCCAAGCAAGGTGAGCTGCAACCTAAAGAATAACAACACAATTTACTTTCAGACTGCCTGAAGGTGATTTAACATTTAGCAGACTACATATGCAGTCTAAGGTTAATGAATAGGTTTGCTGGAGCTCTGCTGTGTTAATAACTTTGTACTAGTAGTGTACAGGAGCAAGAATTTCTGGTGGTTGAGTGACTCTTCTTCTGCGTCTGCACACCTACTTGTACTGACTTGAAATCTAAGAAGGAAACAAGTGTGTCAAGCAGCTCCCTTCGAGACATAGCTATCCACAGAAATGAACTTGTAGACTAAATTTTCATAACCTCAAAGTGTTTTGAATAATACATTAACTTTTCTGTTTTGTGGCCATGCCTATAAGGTAGCGTGGTCTTCAGCTGATTCAGGAGGTGTACCAGCGAGATACCCTGGTCAGATCACTTGATTAAGTATTATGTTTCAGTTTGTCATCACTCACTGACCAAAGTGGTACAGCTCTCAGGTGGTAAAACCTTATAGCATGCTGACTGTGTGCCGTGTGGTTTAATAATGACAGGATGAGGGAAAGTGGGTTTGAAATGAGGAATGAAAGATTTAGGTAGGTTATTAGGAAGAAATTCTTTATTGTGGATGTGGTGAGACAAAGGAATTTGTTGCCCAGATAAGCTATGGATGTCCCTCCCTGGAAGTGTTCAAGACTGGAGGGAGCTTTGATCCACCTGATCTAGTGGAAGAGGTTCCTGACCATAGCTGGGGCCTTGCAACTCGATGATTTTTAAGGTCCCTTCTTAGCCAAAGCACTCTGAGATTCTATGATTAGTGACAGAGGTGACAGATAGGCCTGCTCTGAGATTTGGACACAAATATCCACTTCATGTATTACAACTAAAATTTCTGTGCTCTGAAACTATATTTTATTTGCTTAAAAGGAGTCTTTAATGTGAGTAAGACTAAGTAGGATTCAGAACAGAAATGTTGTGTTCTATGTTGCTGGTATGTATCATCTTTACAATGCACATGATGCAGACAGCTGGAAGTACAGTCTGCAAAGAGCACAGAGCTGAATCAAAGAGAGAGCATCACTACCTACAAATAGAATAGTTAACAGTGTTTTAATGTTATTACCTACTCACATTTAACACAGGATTTTATAAGGAGTGGGATATTAGCTAACATACGAAGACTAATTATCCAAACTCCAGGCCAGTGATCAGAAACCTTGCAATCACATTGCTTAACAAAGAAATAAAAGCCTGAGAAGACACGAGGTTCATGTGACAAAAGCATGTCTGAGCATAGGATTATTCAGGAATATTGATTCTATATTAAGTTTCCATTTCACCATAATTAAATATCAGGTATTGACCTGACCTTATTTAAGAATAACAAGTAAAGACTGGTATTATTTATAATGGGACCATTCAGTGGACAAAATCAACAACCTGAAAGTCCAGGACACCTGATTCTGAGTTACACTCAGAAGCTTACAGGGAGCTATTTTGCTGAGAAGTGATGTTAATCACAATAGTGGTTTGGGAGACTTTTTTTTGCTATCATACTGTAAAATCGCCAAACTCTCTTTAGCTGCATACAGCAATGTAACTGTCTAATAAAAGCAAGGTTAGATTTTAGGGCGAGATTGCCTATCTCCAGATCAAGAATTTCACCATACTTACAGAAGTGTGATTGTATGTTTTTTTGATTCTAGCTCATAGATACACACCCCAACAGCTGCAGTGACATTGGTCTTGGGAATGGGCTGTGGCTTCTGTCACTCACCTGGGAGCTCTGTGCTCCTCATATACAGAAGCAGAAGCCCTACCTCAGTTTTGCATGTCTTTATCTTACATCTTCAGGCACTGAAAGAGGACATATGGGCTTGGATTTTTTTTTTTTTTTTTTGTTTAGAGAGAGAAAGAAGTTTCTATGTAGAAATCTAATCAAATTTTTATATATATATAATTTTTATTATATATATTTTTATATATTTATATATAATATGTATATTTTTATATATATATAAATTTTATATATATATATATATAGTTTATATTAAACCCTCAAATTTGAAAATGCCAAGGGCTCGTGGCGATTAAGAACTTTAAAGAAAAAATATTTGCTTTTCTGTGTTGCCTGGCACGTCTCTCAGCTGCATGGGTGGATGTGTGTACCTGTGCTCAATTCAGAAGTAAAATCCAGTGTGAAAACTGGCAGCCTCAGAAAAAGCTAGTACATGTCCTGAAAGAAGCTTTTGAACCTGATGCAGTTGCTCTGAAAGGGAAAAAGCCAGCATGTAATTTAAAAAAAAAACAGTTTACTTTACAGTTTGAGCCTTTAACTCAATTTCAGAATCAAAATGGGAGAAAGGCACTCATTCTGTCCTAATATATAACTACAAGGCAGTTATGATCCTCTTGCAGCCTGTGGAGTGACATCTGTAAGACTAATAAGACACATGTAAGAGTAATACCTATCAGAAAGTAGTTTTCACTGAGGCTTCCTGACACTACAAAATGCTAACATGAAGCAAGGACATAACTGACTTTTTAGAATGCATGTGAAACACGGTATCAAATGTACTGGATAATATCCTGGCTCTGCTCGAGTCAATGAAAACTTCTCTTTTAAACTTCAGTGGGTCCAGGATTTCATCAATTATATTCATCAACAAAAAAATGCAATGATTTCTTTCTGACTTATATTCTTTTTGTTAAAATTCATGAACTGTAGTAAGAATTTACAGCTAACTTAGAAATAATGCAACATGATTTTTCAATAATGAACTACTCTTTTAAATATTGAGTACTGCTACTTTAAAGCATGAAGGCATTTTAATTGGATTGTGTAAACTGAGTACACAGCACAGCTTCCAAGGAAGATGAGAAGAATGAATGCAGAATGGCAATCCTTTATGTAATCATACACATGACAGATTATATCTGTGTTTCTGGGAAGACAAAGGTTGTCATAGACAGCTACAGGCGTTTTTCTCATCTCTGCCATTTTCTTGATTTTTAGAAAAATACAGTACAAATCAAGAGAGTCAAAAATCTTAAAAATTCTCATGAATAAAATATTTGAAAAAAAAACCTAAAACCCTAGGCCTACCAGAATATTTTTTTAAACACTAATCCAAAATTCTTACTGCTGACAAACTAGCTGAAACACTGAAATTAAAGAGCATGCTGATGTAAGCACACCATATTTCTCTAAATGTCAAACTTTAAAATGTCATATGTTTCCTTAAAATAGGGAAAATATTCAGGAAACTTCTCAAAATTTTTCTCTTTGAAAAATTACTCTATAAGAAAAAGGGATTAAAAACTTCATGGATATGTCTAAGGAGCTCTTCTGAAAGACAACTTAAAAATGAAATAAAAAAAGAAGACTTTTGACACTTTCTCACATCATAACTTCATTGAAAAGCTGATGAAGTACACAGCAGGTAAATGGGGTACAAAATAGTTAAGTGGACAGTGAGGTGGATTGGAAACTGACTGAAGAGTCAGCCCAGTGGTTTGTGATCAGCAATGGGACTTCCAGCTGGAGGCCAGTCCCCAGTGCTGGGCTCTGGGGGACAGTACTGGTGCTGATACTCTTTAGCATCTTCATAAATGACATGGGCTCTGGGACAGAGCAGATTTGATAATGGTACAAAACAAGAGAGGGGCTGATACACCACTGGGTGTGCTGCTATCCATGGGTACCTTGGCGAGCTGGAGAAGGGGCAGAGAGGAACCTCAGGGAATTCAGCAGGGGAGAACTATCACAGGCACCAGCCTTCACAGGAGCAGGAATGCTGGTGGAGAAGGACTTGGATGTTCTAGTGAGCAAATAGTTGACTGTGAGCCAGCAATGTGCCTTTGCAGCAAAGATGGCCAGCTGCATCTTGGGCTGTGTTAGGAGCAGAGTTACCAGCAGGTCGAAGGAGTTGGCAACACCTCCTCTTTCCAGACTTTCCACAGGCCACACCTGGCACGTGGAGTTTTGTAAAAGAAAATGGACTTGCTGGACTGAGTCCATTGGAGGGCCACAAAGATGGTTAAAGGAGTGAAACACCTTTCATACGAGGAGAGCCTCAGAGAACAGATACTGTTCAGTACAGAGACAAGAAGGTTCAAAGAAACCTTGTCCACACATAAAAACAACTGAAAGGGAGAGTAAAGAAAAGGGAGTGAGGTGGCTCTGTCCAGTGACATGAAGCAAAGGGCACAAATTGAAACACCAGGAATTCTGTTTAAAGATAACAAAGCACCTTTTTATTGTAAGGGTGGTTGAACAGGTTGTTCTGAGATGCTGTGGAGACATTCAAAATATGACTGGAAACATCTCTGAGCAACCAGCTCTTGCTGATCTTGCCTTTAGCCAAGAACTGGACCACAGGATTCCCAGAGCTGCCCTCTCTTCTCAGCTGCTCTGTGATGCTTCATGGCTTGCTGGAAGAGCTTAAACCTTATTCTTAAAAAACATAACTGTCCCATGACTGTCCAAATTCATCATCTCTCCTGAGTAAGTTAACAGAAATAATTTGAGTTCACAGTGCCAGGACTGTGTTGATGAAAGGCAGCTGTTTAGAGAGAAGAATAATTTTCTGTGCATTTAAAACTAAAGTGGTTTTTCTTTCAACAACTTGATAGCAGAGTGTTGAAACAAGCAAATAAAACTGCAAGGAAAACTTGCAAACATCACTGCTTATCAATCATGCTCCGGGTTGTGTGCAACTGAAAAACTACAAACCAGAGGCAGCATCAAGTTTACAAGCTTCAAAACAAAGGTTTATTGAATGTTTTCTAAACCAGTCTCAGATAATGAAGTACAGCCAAAGGATATTAGTGAAAACTAGGATGGCCACTTATTTCTGTAGCAGAAACACTGATTTCTTCCCATGCTCTTGTGGAAGGCTTATGAATTTCAGTGATAATGTTATGATTGGACTTGTTGTCACCAACATTTTTACCGAAAATCTAGATTTAAACTTGGTTCATTTGTCGCAAGTATATTTGATATCTCTAAGTTTTCTCCTAGTATTATGTGATGTTTTAAGGATGTCTTATACAGATAGCCATGTCAATGAGAGAAAACTGTATAATTAGACATCTATATCCTTATCTCTTATATGACTTCATGATCTATATCTATGTTAAATGCCTTACCTGTTTGAAACATGCAATCTGAGGCACAGACCTGTCACTTTTTCCAAATTTCTACATGAAAATTTTGACTAATTCTTGAATAAATTTTTCAGCAAATTTTTTTTTCTCTCTGTAATTCTTTTTTCTCTCTGTATTTTTCAAGTTTGATTTTTATACAGAACAATATAAATCCCTGTATCTCCATGCAGTTGTGCTTCCAAGAAACACAAAAGTCGCTTCTAAGGATTTGTCTGTACATATGCACCAGTCAAAATTCACTAAATAAAGTATTGCATGAGTTACAGTTAAACTCAAAAAACGCCTTGAAAATTTCAGGACTACAAGGGGAGAAAAAGTTCTGTACATATATGCAAATCTGGACATTTTGTTACATTTCTGCAGGCATTTTGTAAACAAAGAAGGAAAAACAAATATGTATTCCTGAGCATTTGCAGAGAAAGCTCAGAACATCTGATATCTCTGTCGTTTTAATGTTATTCACTAAGAAACACAAATACCTTGAAAGCTGAACACACAGTAATTTTCTTTATAAAGAATGCTATTATGAATGCCACAATTCCATATAGTATTAAGATTCTTGATAGTGTCAAGACTGCCTGACCCAAAGGGCTTATATTTGATGAGAAAAAAAGAAAGAGAACTTCAGTTGATGCCATCCTGTCTGCACAAAGATCCTTTGACTGACAAAAATTTCTAGAGCGACTTTTAACCACTACTGGGCGTAAAGTCTGACCAGAAATAGTACTTCATGTTTATATGAAATTTAGACTAGTGTTCTTTATAATCTTGAACTATAAGTGTTGGATTTACAGTAAAGAAATGGAATTTACATTCAAACGAGCATGTCTTAATTTGAATAAAAACCCCACAAAAAATTAGTTGATACAGGCTGAGGGAGATGAAAACCAAAAGGAACTAGGCCTGTATCTTTTAGTCAGAAGTAGTTCAAAGAGGAGGGAGAGTACTAGTAGACTGAACATTTGTAAAGATCTTGTTTCTGGCTTCCTGCAGTACTCCTTGTGCTGCTTAGACATTAGTAGTAATGTTAGGCTTAGGCTGCTGTCTTCAAGAGAGGTGCAAATGTGTTCAGCCAAACACATTTAGAATGATTTAGTCATGAATGTAGCTTCATTTTGTTAAGAAGTCAAACTAAGAATAATAGGGTATCTTCTATAGAATAACTCAGTATAACCAGAATCATGCCATCAAGTAGTAAACCAGATTTTAAAATACTGGGACCATTACTACTCTAAATTTCAAAATAAATCATTACAATATGAGTTGTAAACTGTGACCTAATCCTCAGCACCATTTAGCAGGTCACTGTTTTACTGAACAAAATACCGAACTAAGCTATGAAAAGCCTTTAAAGTTTAACCTTCTTGCTGACCTAAGTAGGTCCAGCCAACCTAATGGTAGCCTTTAAAGGTTAAGCTTTAATTTATTTATTTATTATGTTGTTCATGCATATTTTATTTAAGTATTTCTTTTCTTCCAAGGATTTCACACCCTCTTGAAATCTGATTTTGTTTAAACAAAATTAATACAAAAAGACATTACTGGAACTTTTATCTAGAAACAAACAAAAAACCTCCCGTGAGTAGAGAAGACCCTTATATTTGTATTTGTATCAGGTACAAAATTCTGTTTGCAGCTCTGTTGAAAAACAGTCTCTGAGGAGTCACAAACTATTTATCCTATAGAACACAAAGATGCTCTGATGGCAAACTTCAAGCAAGCAAAGGCATGTGGCTTGTTGGCAGCAAGTAACAGTGGCTGCCTGCAGCCATGCACCCTCTTCAGTTTCACCAGGCATTTGAGGGGCACCTGTCCCACGGGCTGCATGGGGGAGAGGAAGGGGACCAGAATCAGCTTGTCTGAGCAGAGTTATGGAGACCTGTCCCAGAGTGGGAAGCACAGTAGGGCAGAGTGCTCCCTTCTGCTGAGCAGCCCTGCCCTCCTGGTGGCACCGTGACCTGCATTTGAACTCCTCAGAAACAGCAGCATTTGTCTTCCTCTAAATCCTCCAAGGGATGAAACACAAGAAACATTTCACTTGTCAGGACTGTTTACTACTTGTTGAAGTAAATGTAAAACTGATGTTTCTCTAACAGGAGCTGACGGCTTTATTTTGCAATGACATATACATAGACTTCTTGGCATTTCTTATTAATATTTTGACACTAGAAGCTCTTTCCTCTGATTTAGTGTCAAAGCAGTAAGGTCAAGTTGTTTAAGTTGTTTAAACCTTGCTAAACAGCAGTCTTCAAAATAAGAAGCAATACCATTATAAGAAAGAAATGTTCAGATATATCTTACTATGGGTACCCATGACTATTTCTCTGTAGCTACAGTATTTCTACAATAATATTTATTAAAGAAATATATTGCTAGTGATTCAGTGTGGATCCTTTAGTGAAACTGTGCATTCTATTAAGGAATAGCTGCTGCTGTGAATGAATTTACAATTTGAATAGGTCAAACATGCAAAATCAAAGAATACAAAGCAACAGAGAAAGCAGAGCAGCAATTACAGATCATTCCTTGACCAGTCTCTATGATGTATTAATTTCAACCAAGTAACCCTCTCCTCTGACTTGAGTGGTTGCCCTTCTGGCTCTGACAACTCAAAATGGAAAGCTGCTGACTAGCAAGAAAAGATCAGAAGGTTTCTACAGTCCATAACAGTTCTGCCCTGGAAGGACTGTCCTAGTTACCCTGCACCACATTCCTGTATCTGCTGATTGAAGACTGACTTTTATATAATAATTCTACTTGTTATTTTGGCTGACAGAGAACTGATTCAGATTAACTATATGGTCAATTAGCTATTAACATTTTAATTATAATAGCATTGTGACTTGTCCTTAAGAAGTTATGGCCCTATGAAGAAAATTATGCTTTAGGATATATTTCACCACCATATTTGTAAAGGAAAGAAAGAGGAAAACAAAATCTATAATGGGCACTACTTTGCCTAAAAGAAAACAAATAAAGATATCATGGGATCACAGGTTAGCTTCCTGATTCTACTAAACTCTCCCTTGCATGTGCTTTCTAAAGATTAAGACTAACTAGGGCATACAGGACCTTTAGAACATCCAAGAGTTACTTCAGCGTAGCTCTGATCTGTATTTGACTATGGAAAGATTTGTTTTAGCCGGGTTACAATGTTTAGGTCAATATCTGTCAAAGCTGTGACACTGTTGTTAGAATCACAAAAGTTGTCACAGATATTCGTGTCCTGATTGATTTGAGATGTGGGGCTAATTTAATTGATTCAGTGGGTTGCAAGGACATCAGTCTTGGAGCTTCTTTGTTGCTGAGAATTTATATAATTTTATTCTTAGTAGACTTTGTACAGTCTCTGCAGTATCTTGTTTACATCTGGCTTGACTCAAATGACTGCCACATTAACTGGAAAAGCAATGTGAAAAATCAATAAGTGCTTCAACTCTTTATCACCACCACTAACTTTCAGTGTTTGCTCTCAAAACTTTCTTTCTGTGTACAGTCTTATGCATCAGTTGATATGGATTTTACTTTAAATCTCGTAAGGTATACCACAAGGTCTTCAGCTGAAGTGCACATTTAAGGAATAATTACTGCATACAAATTAATTTTATGACATTGGTGTGTTCCAGTACTATATTTATGTGTGTGTATTGGTATTCAATTGGTATTCAACCTCTACATTCATCAGCTAAGCTGTTTATTTCTACAATGGCACATTTCTGTCACCTGCAGCTTCTAGTCCTCTTCTTCTGCATCCCAGCTGACAAGTGCTTTAACTGTCTGTGTGTCTCTGTGCACTGTTTTTCTGATAGAGCTAAGGATTGTAGGTTTACAGGCAACAATTTCTGTTGGCTATTGCAGCTGTTGCATCAAGTCCAGATGGAATCTCTTTCCAGATGAGCCATGTTGGAGGAATAGCTCTCCACTGGTTGCATGACCAGCAGCACAACACTGATAGTGCAGTTGTGGAAACCTGCATTGTTCATCCTCTGTAAATATTTCAGATAATACTGTAAGGTATATGTTGCACATGTACAGAACCTTCTTTATCCTTTTTTTAAAAAAAAAAAATTAAAAATAATTAAAATAAAATAAAGCCTCTGTACTATTTGGAGATTCAGTGATATGTGAGCATGTTGTTTAGATTCAACAGAGTAGAAATTCTCATATTTGCCAAATGAAGTGGAAAATGCTTAAGATTTCTAAGCTAATAATGCTGCAATGCCACAAATGGTTGCATACACACCAGAAGGCTGTGTATCAGTATGACTAAGATACTCTTTTTTTCTGCCTGGAAATGTCCTTGTCCTTTTCCACTGTTGTAGAGATTTTTTTCCAAAGTGCTTTCACTAACAGTTAGAGGATTGCTATAATTTCTGGTGATTCAAAGTTTTTAGGTGCAAAAGTTATTTAGTAAAAAAAGAACTTGCTTCCAACTGCTGGTAGTAGCTTGGTATATTTGAATATCCTTTCTGTGATTTCAAGATCTCTGCCCAGAGTGTGGTGTGTCCTGGAAGTGTCTCTGAAGGTATCTTCCATATGAACACTAACACAATATCAAGTCTTCACACATTTTAAACTGTTCACTGATGCAGAGGATAATCTTGTGTGATGCAAAGACTTTGAAAGTCATATTGATGTCTGACCATAAAGTATTGATATCTACCAAGAAGTTCAATAAGAACATCAGAAAGATCACATCATGAGACAAGGTTCACTTTTTTTCCAAGGTATTTTATCAGTTTGGTTATCTTGCCTGATGATAGCTTGTTATTTTCAGAGAGAGATTGAGGATAACATTGGTTTTCATGATGATGGAAGTCTTGTAAGTCACCTTTTTTCTTCTGATAGGCAATAAATAATTATAGGAATAAAAGAAAACAATTTTTAGAAGCATTACTTGCTGGGTGTTTTTTGATGCAGTCTTGAAGAAATTACATATGAAGAAATATTTCTGTATATGAACTCAGATAATCTTTATCTTCACAATTGTTTTTCAATCATTATATAGTGTGATGTCAGCATATCTGATGTTCTTTAGGTTTTCTGAAAACATGCAAAGATCACATGCTAGGAATTCTTAAAGAACCCACAGAATGTTTTCTAAACATGTTCTTGTATTTTCCTGTCATATAATTAGCAGACAGCAGTCCAGAGAACAACTTCTGGGCCACTGCATTGTGTGAAGCAGGTGAGGTGCTAAACAGATATAATTTTCTCATCGCAATCCCATTACTCTCTGTACCAAAACTGTGTCTCCATTGAATCCCTTTCATTATCTGAATCTCTCACAGAGAAGGCCCATTACCTAAACTAGATCAGATCAGTTTTCTTTTTCCTTCTCTGCACACTTCCACACCTTTCCTGCTCTCTGATTATCTTCTGCTTCCTATGAATCATCATAATACTTCCATCAAGCAGCTGTGGGCCATGTGTATAAAGCTACAAAAATTGTTGCAGATATGTTAGTAGAAAAATATGCTTATTATTTTTATTTTAGAAGGAATGGGGAACACATTTATTGCAACAAAAGTCTTCAGAACAATTAAGAAGCTCCTTATTACATGTTTAATTTTTCTCTCACTTCATTTTTAACTATTAATTCTTTGCAATATTATGGATGTCAGATGCATGCAGAAAAATGTGAGGATATATTTAATTCTACATAAGTTTGTTCCTCTGTAAGTTTTCCTAAAAATACTTACTTCTACAGACGACAGTCAGTATCATTCATGTCAAAACTTACTCTTTATATTACAAATTTCAGCACCCTTTTGTTACAGGATAGTGGTATTTTTTACTAAGCTTGTCTCTTTCTCATGGTGACATTTTGTTTAAATAAGAAAATCTGTATAAAGTGGCTTTGTGCCTATGGGTGAATTTATTTGAAGTGTAAAATGTCAAACTGGCAACAGCAATAATCCTGTAAATTAGGAATGTCAAATAATGTACATGTAGACTTGTGATTCATCTAAGAGAGGAAGAATTTCTATTTCAAGAAACCTGAGTCATGAGTTCCCATTTCTTAATTGGTACTCTTGACAAAAGTGAGGAATATACCAATATAAAAAATTTATATCTTAAAAAATAATGAGTCTAGAGTAAAACTGACACCATCTCCCAGTTCAGCAATTCTCAGAAAGAAAAAAGATGTTTCTTCATGGAACAGGGTTCATCATCAAACAGTAATTTTCCAATTAGAAAACTGTTACTAAACAATGTCCAGGAGGTTGCCTGGAGTGGTGCATAAATACAGTTACATGCTGACTGTGCTGTAACATGGATTGTGCTGCATGAGCCAGTCTAGAGCAGTCACAGCATCTGAGACGATTCCATCACACACCATCACCTCCAAGACCAAAAACATTCTCACTAATAAGAGTGAAAATGACTGTGAAGACCACAGAGCCAGAAGGAAAACTGGGTGGAACATGTATGGGGAAAATGCTCCACCACATGGCTGTGGTCCCTACGGCTGGAACATCACTTTGTCACCAAGGTTGGTCCCTTACCTGGAATCTTTCCTGACCCCTTTGCTGGGTAGTACAAAGGGTAATGCTGCCCCTTGGGTTCTCCAATTTCACTGCTGAGACAGGCACTTTCTGCTCTTTTTTGGTCAATGTGAGACAGATTATCAGATATCATTCTGAACTATTTAAGTTTGTTTGAAGGAACTAAGTTACAGAGCGCTTACCTTAGCAGTATCCCAGAAAATCTGAAGGGCAGTAAGGAGTATTGCTAAATACCAAGGCATATTTTTTCTAATTATATTATTTCAGCTATAACATTTCAAAATTAGAATTTTCTTGATGAAAGGAAAAGAAATTTTGTCTAAGTAATGAATTTCATTGAAGCTATTTAAGTACAGTGCCAACAATTTTCCTTCCTCTGAGAAGACAGTATTTTCTTGCAATGATAAAATTTTTTGCTGGTTCTTACTCTTTATTTGAGTCTTCTCCTTGGTGTAACAGTGTCAACATGCCTTAAACAACTACCATGCATTCTACAATTTTCATAAGTAGTATCTAGAATGCTTTGGTAATATGTTACTCTATTACTGCAATATGGATGTACTGTAACTTTGTGCTATGCAGCAAGTTTTGCAGTGCTTTATCTGCCACTTTCTGCACTGCAGTGCAGAAATTTCAGCAGTAACTATTCTCTCTTACAGAGAAATAAATAGCTTTGTTGGATTTATAGGCCATAATTAAATTAAAAATGCTACTGTACAAAAAGAAAGAAGAAAAAGGGTAAGTAATTTAAATTATTACTTATTATATGTATGCCATGTTAATCCTGTGGTATACACAAAAAACAGGAGTTTTATCCTTCTCTCAAATTTTTGTGCTTCCTGAGGAATAACTGTTCTCAGGAATCACTAAGCAGCTATTTCTCAGTGCTTCTCTGTGAACTTTCTTTTGGACTCATATCATTATTATCATTCTCTGCATTTAAGGAGGTAGGCTAATTATAGCAGGTATATGCACCTAAATTAATTTGGATTAGCTAGACCCAGCTACACCAGAATTGCCTGGTAACATCACGTGTCAATTCACAAAGATTAATATAAGTTATGGAAGAATATTCTATCCTGAACTGAATACTGGCCACACAATAGGTCTCTAGCCTTAAAACACATTAGTGATCCTTTAGAGGATTGGACACAGAAGATAAGGCCCCAAAACATCAACACTAAAGAATCCATAACTGAACCTCATTAGTCAATTAACTGCCAGAAGTAGAACTAGTTTGTAGTTCAAACACACTAGAAGAAGATTTCTGTAAAAGAGACCTGAAAGAGTTTTGTGGCATTCCCAGTCCAACGAAGCAACCAGCACCAACAAAGGGACATTCAGGTACCAAAAGCATCTATCAAAGGAATATAGATACAACTACTTCATCTCTCTGCTTGTTGGGCACAATGCAAATATTTTGCTAAAACCTTGATATTTGCAAACCTCCCAAGTAAGGCTTGCAATAGAGGAAGCTGTCCAAATGTGTGTTTTTCCTCTTATCTTGTAATGAATTAATTGTTTTGCACAGGCTTGTTTCTGTTTATTTTTAAAATCAATGTAAGTTTTCCAAGCTCTGTTAAAAATGAAATATTGTCAACAACAGAATTAGAGACTAAGTATATCTTTAAGTGACCCTGGTTGCCTACCCTCTTTCTTATGCATTAAGAAGTTGAAATATTCAGAGTTGGCTATTAGTCACACTGCATTCATATACCACTCTGAATTTATTTTTCAGACATTCCTTTGTGCTAAATGGTATAAAGTACATCATATTGTTTGCGAAGGAATCTCACCTTTATGATCCCTTTCATTTCTGCCTAATTGTCTAAGATAAGAATAGCTTGCTGCGCCTGAAGGGGAAATTTTCCATTACTGCTGAAAAGATAAATGGTAGAAAGCAAAATGAACTTGGCTCATTACTACCTCTTGAAAAAAAGGCAAATTGGTCTTCAGAAATGATATAATAGCACTGACACTTTTAATAGTATGGAGTTCAAATGTGGCATTTTATATATTTTTTCCATGAAGTATTATACAAACAATTACAGATGCTGGCAATAATGAATGGTACTTAGTTTCTTTTACTAGCTTTATTCTGTGAGTTTAAGGAGGAGGAAAATGGCTTTACCAATAACCATTTTAATGAGGAGAGAAAGGTTACTTTTAAAGGAACATAACATACATTTCAGAGTGTTTCTAATCTTAATCTCTATAATAATTGAATTAATGCATTTTGATCTACTCTGAAAGTGCATAAAATGCTTAGCATGGTGAAAGCCAGACAGTTTATTTGATATTTTAAATATCTGGTGAGCTTTGCAGGACAGGTCTGAAAAAATATTTCTTTCTTGGTACAGATTTTACTTCAGACTAATGGTCAGGCTTTGTACTTGGGATTCTTTTAAATCAGTCACTTCTAAACATATTTTCATTGTGCTGCGTGTCATGTGCTTAACAGGTAGGATTTGATTGGCTCGAGTACTAACTAATATTACACAATTTCATTGACAGTGAAAGAGTTTGAGTATCCTTACAGCAGAACTATGGATGATTTAACTGAAGTAATGGATGTGATTAATCTCAAAAATCCATCCTGAAAAAGGAGGGAAAGCTTATATCTTAAATGTATCACAGAAGTTTACTTTGGCATATTTTTTCAGACTAGTGGAAAGTAGTTCTCAAATATATTGAAAGCATATATATTGGATATAAATAAAAATAAATATATTTAAAAATATGCTCAAAGACATGGATATTGCTGTCAACCTATGCACCAGTTCAGGAGCACCTTAACTCTTTAGATAAAAAATCTTGACTTCGATAGGATTTAAAGTCCGAGTTAGGCAGGTTTTTAAAGCAATGCTGAGCAGTGGATTTGACTTGAGGGCATAAGATTAAGATGATTTTTCTGACAGTTTAATTCCATTTGCTCACAGGTCTGCATCAGACAGTCATTTTTTATCAACTTCATTTTCCAAAAACAAACAAAGAAAAACATCTGGAAAGTGTAGTTTGCACATAATGCTCATGCACACAGAAAAACATTTTGTTTTTTAAATGGGGTTAGGTTTGCAGATCGACTTTTGCCATGAGCATTTTGATTGTACCGATTAACACATGTTGTGGGAAATGCCTGCAGTTGTATGTAGCCTGAGGAGAGCTTAATACATTGTGGGTACTACCCAGGTAGAATGCAGTAGAATGAAAACAATAATAATAATTCACAGATATTCAATTATTGCCTAACACAACATTACACACATTTTTATGGATACTTATAAATAGAACAACACAAACTCATTAGCAAAGGGAGACATATTTTAAATTATTTTATCAAAATGATTAATACTACTTTTCCAATCTTATTGAGGTCAAATGTGTGCATTCATTTATGTGAATAAAAAATAGCTAAGTTTGGTACAAATAAACTTGTTATGTCACCTTGCTTATTCAATTCTCCCTGTTCCCCACAAGGAACTCTGTGCTGTAGAAGGAACAAGGTGATACCCACTAAGTCTTAAAAACACAATTTGCAATCCTTCTATGTACATAACTTTAATGGGAAGGGGAAGGATGTCCTGAGAACTGTGGAGCCTATTTCCGCTTTCATGTCATTCCAGGTCACCAAACAAAGCATCCCTGGAGGTATCCCATGGATGGATATCCCATGGTATCCAAGGATGACAGGAGCCCTTTTTTTTAATCCCTCTATTCCACACTTCTAGCCTTTCACCTCAGTCTTTTCTTTTCCTTCCTTCCTTGCTTCCTTCCTTTCTTCCTTCCTTCTGCACCTTCCTTCCGCGCCTTCCTTCCTTACGCACCTTCCTTATGCACATTCCTCACCTTCCGCACCTTCCACACCTTCCTTCCTTCTCTCTATTTTCCTTTTCAGTTTTTCATTTTTATGTACCTCAGAATTTCATTTAATTTTTCTGGTTCTGTGTCCTTGCTACTTTCAGGCAGATTTTCGTTTATTCAAGGTGAGGTTTAACATTGTTCTGTATGTGAAAACTTAGATACACTGGAGCCAGAATAAGAAAAACAAACACAAGAAACAGTGGCTGCTATCTATATGAAAGGGGGGGTTGTACATGCTTCATTCTGAAGGCCATGTCAGCACAGATCAAATGCCATTTCTTTTAAACTTTTCTTGAATTTGTACTCTCTTCAGATGCAGAGGTTCAGTTATTTAGCAAACATCTTCCACAATAAATCAGCAATCCTCATTACAGCCCCCAACTGATGCTGCAATACAACTGCCCAGTAAGTAATTCTAGATATCACCCAGCACATTTATACAGGCTTTTCAAAATCTGGAGGGGTTATTTCAATAACCACATTTCTTGCTTTTGCTTGACATACCTAACTGACATAGATTTCTCTCCCATACTTAGCAGACTTCTGGGGCTCCAAACAGTAAGTTTCTTCTAAGTCAGAAATCAGACACTCAGTATTTATGTGTAAAATAAGTGTCCACACTGCAGTGAGATGTGTGACTGCAGTGAGCCTGCACGTCCCCAGGTCACCTTTCAGATAACCTCTTTGAATGCAAGTGGCCATGCTGTGGGATGGTTCTCCCTCTCTCACTGGACAGCTGGACGCTGGTGACCTTTGGCATTTTAACAATGACATTGTTAGCACTGTACTGTACCTAAACTCTCCTGAGAAGCACTGTAATTAGTGCAGGATCAGTCCTGTGCTAATGTGCCATGCATGACTAATACAGTCATACAGTTTTCAGTTCAAAGCTGTTTCTTACAGCCGGAGATCACTGAGACTCAAGATTTCCATTTCTACCTGCCTTAAATGCTTTCTCAGTGTCACTGGCATGTTTTTCACACTCCATGTTGAACTCTGTACTGCCAGCAGCTGCACAGGTACCAGCCTGAACTAGCTGACAGCTACCCAGGGCACAGCTGCAAGGTGACAGTCACACCTTTGGGTTTCAGTGTCAGCACACCCTGCACTGACAGCAGTGAGGAGGAGATATGAGGTAGAGGCCAAGAGTATTACACCCTCCAAAACAGCTTTTATAGTGTGTGTGCCTAAAACAGTTTATTTTCAAGGTGAGAGGTATACAAAATAAATTTTTATGCTGATTCTAGAATTCTTCTAGTCTTCCTTAAGGCACAGATTTCTGTTCAAATGGTTTAGTGATACTATCCATCAGAGGGTTCAGCCTTTGCAAGATGTTTCACAGTAGCCCCTAGGTTTTATTCAGGAACTATATATCTTTTTGGTATTGCTTTATTGCCTGTTGTCAGCTGTATATTTATCAAATGTATGTATTTATTGGAAAAGGATGTGTGAAATTTCTAATAATCAATATTCTATTGAATGCAGCAAATAGAAACAAAAATAAAGAGACATATCAGTGAAAGTAATACCATAGAACTAGTCATCAAGAAGTACTAAAATTAGCTGTCAATCTTAACTCCAATTAACTTCAAGTTAAGCGACAAAGTTAGAAATTGCTCACACACTTACTGATATTCCTAAAGTTGGAAGTGTTAACAACATTCAGAGCAGGGAAATTGTTCACCCTTTCTGCCTTATGGATCAAGGATTTTTCACGACAGACTTCTTTTTTCTTTTTGAATTTTTATTCCTTAGTAATATATGTATTGTACTCATTACTGTGCAGGTATATCTGAGCCAGATTTAAAATATCCTGTTAACGACCTGTAGTAGATCAGCTGTGGTAGAGAGTAGAAACAGCTCTGTGAGCACTATAATCTGTAGGAGAATCAAAGTAAATTAGCAAGAAACCAGGTCTATTGATGTCACACCACATCATTTTTATCCACACACTGTTATCACATCACACTGTTTATCCAAAACAGAACAGTGGTGGTACTGACACTTTGTTAGAATAGATGTAGTTTAGATGTGCTGGTGTAGAAACACCCTCATAAGGAGCTAAAAAATGTGAATCTCCAATATTACTGAATAGGGTCCTGATCAAAAAAAAAAAAAAAAAAGTGTACAATGGATTAAGCAAATGAGAACACTGCCAAAAGAAAGCATGGGATAAGATATAAGTACTGCGTGGAATCAGATCTACCTTGCTGCAAAGCTACAGGATATCAAGTACACCAGAACTTCTAGCTAAATTATGATGGGTCCATAGCCAAAGCTCTTTTCTACTCTGATAAAATAGGAAAGGTTAAGGTGAAGAAAAACACTGAGTTGCCTGGCAGGAATCTCCATTTCTAGTAAAATAAAGTTAAGTTTGGCAGTCCCTTATTATATTACAAACTCCATAGGCTTCCTAGGAACTTGCTTCATAATACGATCAAATTAAATTTGTGAAAAATTAGAACTATAATTTAAGAGGTAAGAAATGTGTTTCTGTCATTTGAATCACTAGAAGAAAAATTTTCTAGAAATTTAACTCCGCTTTCACCTGTACTCACAGCTGTGAACTGATCTCCCAGAGACACACACCAGCAGCTCCACAATCTCTGCTCCTTCATCTCTTCCTCCTTTGGGTCAGTATTTTGTAGAAGAGAATGAACAACTGTGTGTTCATATGGTGGAAACATCATGGAGCAAATCCACACTCATAAGAATCATTTCTTCTGGGGAAACAGCTCCTCACAGCTCGAAACCCAGCTTTCTGTGTAGAATAACCAACATTAATGCTTAAAAAAGAGTTGCATCAGTCCATTTTATTACTAAATAGATGAAAAATACCACAGTTGTTAATATTGCTAATATATGTTAAATAACTATTAAGCTAACCCTATGAATGTAATAAATCTTTAAATTGTTTCCATCACCACAAATGCACGAAAAAGCCTTAAAAAAATAAATAAGAATTGTGATTCCTATTGAATAAATGCTTCATTCTAAATACACTATTCCAGAAAGCCGTTTTATTTTAATACTCTAAAGTTCCTGTCTCTTCATTTCCCTGTCCTTAGCAGCAAGGTGCATCCATCTAACACTGTTTTGTGAGGAAAGATTCTTCTCTGACAACATGAATAAGAAAATCTAATTTCACTTTCTTCGCATTAGAACAACCTATTCTGAAAGTTGAGTTTTGAGGTAATCTCAAATGGAATGCTTCTCTATCAATCAAATTTCTTCTCTTGCAAAATCCCTTCATGATGTGTTTCTGATGATGAAAGATGAAGGTAAACAGGTAAACCTGTTTGATATTCTTTTTCTTGCAAAACAATGAATTTCCTACATTTTAGTGTTGTTTCAAATGGCCTGAAATCTTCACAATATAGTTTTGTTTTGTACAGCTAGTTGGGGGAGAAACTCTGAATTCATGGAAGAGGTTATTCTCTGTCTTCAGATGGGGACACCACTGTTGGGAGTACACATAGATACTCAGGTGTGGATTTTGCTAAGGAGATGAAGAATGTGACCATTTCTGTATTCTGAATGCCCAGCATTTCAGCATTCATCTTCCATGTACCTAAACCTTAGAGCATTTGGGATCCTTTAAAATATTTGGACATCATTTTTTCTTGAGTGAGTGATGTCATGGTTCAGCACTGAGATGGCAGGGAAACACCTCTTGGGTTTTTTACTTGTCTCATCATATTATTTGACTCTAAATTCTGAAGAAGGAACAGTCCTGCCATGGTGAACTCCATGACTTTGCTTGCCGTGGTGTAAAGCAAGTCAATATTTTAAAAAGCATTTTCATCTAGACCAATTCAGGCTGTTGAACTACAGAATTAATTATTCACACAACCCTATTAAACAGATAGGCAGATCTAAACAACTAAATTACCTGATCTCTATTATTTTTCAAAATTTTAAAATATTTTGTTCCAGCATCTACTGTTTTCCTTCATGTAAGTACTCTCTTGGCGTCTTCTTCTAATTTCCATTCATCTATTTCTCCAATCACACCTATTCATGTACTTTTTTTTGTACTTCTTAATACAACAGAAGTTGTATTTCTATGTTCTATTTCATGTAAGCTCAATCTTGCCCCAGCAGTAGTTTTGCTCTCTTCCTTGATTTTACAGAAAGTGCTTATTCTGACTTTATTCTTAAATGTCACAGTGGCGCAGTTCTTTGGTAGGGATAAATGTGAGTTAAACTGTGAAGAATCTGGTTCTATGCAAGGGCAAGTCCTGCAAAGCTAAAGCTGTAACTAACATATTTCAGGGGAGTAGAACAGGAAATTTCATCTCAAGAATCTGATTAGCATACAAATGGAGGGTAGTGATACTGTCCGAGGTGAAATACTGGTTCCATGAAGAAAATATCGAAATTATCTATTGTACATCCATATGGAACCTTCACAAGGAGATTTACTGTTATTCATCAAATGCTGCTGCATTCTGCATATTCTTTGACATTACAAAACAGTTTTCAGGTACCAAAGCTAAACCAAAAACCCAGTGTGGACAGATAAGCAGGAGACAGCCAGATGTCACACACGTTTAACTTTCATTTCTCCATTGCTTTAGTTTGTGTTAATGTATTTACCATATATGTTCAATATTTACAGCCATGAAAATTAAAGCTTATTATTCTTCAAAAAGAGGACTGAATCTTATGCTACACACTCCTTGGGATGAAATTTCAACTGGTTAACAGCCAGCAGATATTTGGTCTGTGTGACCAATGTGAGATTCCCATACAGAAATCTTTCAGTCTCACTTTTGTGCCTTAGAGAGATAGGAATAGTCTATCCATGCATTAGTTAGCACATTATTTTTTTACTTTCTTCTGTTTTCTCTTTTTCCTTCCCCCCTCTCCCTCCAATACAGATTTCATTGAAACCATAACTCAGCTTAGAAAATTGGGTCTTAACATTTCCCTGATGCATTTGACTGCACTCCAAACACAACTCTTCATGCCTTGGTTTTCCTTCTAAGTCAGGATATGGCTTCACAAAGATTAAATGACTGGTTTTAGGCACTCCATGTATTATCACATTCTATGCAAATCAACCTCAGATGGCCATTTCAGCACCTTCACATTTCCAGAGAAGTGCGGAATTGCAATATTGTTAATTATTGCAGTCCGTCAGTAACTTGGGAAAGCATCAGAAAGGAATTTCTGTTGCACAATACAGAAAAGAAAAGTCACAATTTAAAGACCAGGATCAGCAAAGTGAATTAAGTTACAGATCCTATCTCAAGTAATTCTGTATGCAAGTAAATTGTTAGATCTGTATATTTATCCTAGTTAAAACATTTACATGACCTCTTGGTCAGTTGAAAACCCTGTAGGAAGTATTGAAAGCAAGAAGGAAGACCAACTATCCTTGGAGAGCTCTGAAACTCAATTCTTCTACAGAGACGTAAAAAGTATGCACTTCTGCATGTTTTCATAGAAAGAGACTACCACAAAATGACTAAAGATGCAATGTTCTAACAGCAATGTGACTTCCAGAAAGTGTTTTCTATCACTTGGGACCCTTTTTTCTCATCAATACAATGAGATATTTGCACTGGGAGACTATAGCTCTTTCTTCAGTTTTCAAGTTCCCCTAATTAATATCCATAGGAAAGTCACAGTTTCTCTTGATGGGTGTTGACATTTCTATTTCCAGAGGCAATAACTCTGTGATCTGCTCAGTCACACATCAACCTGAATTCTGCATTCAGTGAGATTAGGGTGAAAGCTGTAGCTGAGTGCAGAGAAAATAACTGAGCAACATGTAGATGTTTACTATGTATTTCAGCCTTGAATGACCTCCTGATTCCCCCTCAGAAGATAGTATATACCAGACTCTGCCAAAGCCCAACCCAAGAGTCCTGGTGTCCCAGCCTTGGTTTGTTAACATCACAAAACTGGCTTAACCAAAAAAGGGCTCCTTCATAGTGAGCATGAAGTTTTCATCTTATTTGGTTTCATCATTAGTCAGAGAACACATGCTAATTGTTCATTTTTGGCAGTTTTAACCTCCAACAAAGAGAAAGAACCAAGCCTTCTATTTACTTTTTACTCCTTCCAAAGAAGCTTGGAGCTGTTACTGTTGAAATTTTACATTTCCTCTTGGGGTTTTTTTTTAGGTTTTTTTGTTTTGTTTTTTTTTCCTGATGTAATATAAAAAAAAACATGAATTTATACAAACATATATGCATTTGTCATCTGGAATAAAGTAAATGCTCAGAAGACTTTTTTCCTTAGCTAGGTGACATTAAAAACATCAACAATAACAAGCAAAAAAAAACTAAGGCAGTCTTGTTTTAGTATTTTTGAAGCAAGATAATGTTACTGAAATCTCAAGCTATTATATTGCCTGCCTTATCTTCTTCCAATATGGAAAATGGATTGACTGATTAAGAGTGTTGTTGAGGATGAAGATATAAGTTAATGGATACAGTTAACAAGCTTTGATGGATGATGCAATAAATACTTTTCTTACTAAAACACAGCTACAAATAAAGTCTCCAGTTTTAGCATACTGTAACAGTAGTTCATGAGTAACCTATTTTCTCACATTAATTTTAAGCTGGCAGGCTTCCATTATATAATGCTGACTTTGGAGTGAACTCCTTCAAAGCTCTCTTGAAGGCATTAATTTTCAATTTCAAAACTGCTGTTTTGGAACAGGGATATTGGATCAGAGAGGAACAGAGATATTGGATCTCCTTGGAATAGTTATGCTGTGAGGGCAATGCTGTTATTGCTTCTGGGTTAGAAACTATGCTGAGAAGGCTCACAGCCTGTTGGGAGCATCTTGCATTTGGACTGAGCCGTCAGTACTCTCTGCTCCAAAACTGCTGTAGAAAATGAATAACATATCAAGTATCTTCATCACTAATCTCTCCACTATACTAAAAGTACGGGAGGGGAAAAAACGGTGAAAGTGTTCACTACAAATAAATCAGTTATTAGAGGCAGAAGTGTGAACTTTTTGTTTTATAAATTTGCACAGTAAAGTGATGCAATGGATATTTTAATTTTTAAATACTTTTAGAAAACCTTGATATAAATGTTAAAGGAAGATCCCAGCCTGATGTTCAAAAACTGGTTTTTTTTAACATTTTACAAGGCATATTTGGGGTTTTGCAAACAGAAGACTGCAAGCAGCATAAGTGACAGCACTCAGAATATGTGGGTTCAGTAGTGGCATTGCTGCAATTCCTAGACTATGTAAAACCTCCTCAAAACTCCCCCTGGTGCACCAGCATTGGGAGAGAAGACTGTGCAGAGTTCCTGAGGGTGATGTTTACTGAACTCACTGTAACCAAGACCATACCACTTTCACTGACAAACTGCTGCTTAGACCTCCTGAGGAAGAGTTTCTTGGCTTGAGGTCAGCCCTGGGCTGCACACCTCTGCTGCTGGGGCAGGCTTGAGGTACTGATACTCATGTATGGCACAGCACTCTGCACCTCATCAGTTTGGGTCTTGCTTGAAAGCTACTTCTTCATGCTTCATGCCATAAAGTGAACATGTTCTGAGAGCTCTCTGATTTAAAGGGAGCCTGACAATGTTTAACCCACCACAACCCTTTAGATGTTGTTGTGTCAAAGAAATATTAGCATCCATAACCTGTTGAATAACTCTTAAAATTGTTAGTGTTCAAGAAATTCAACTTTCCAAACTTATGTAACAAGCTTTCTTCTTCTTCATTAAAAGAAATATCGTAAGAGGTTTTCCATGAAATCCCTGGATTTCATGGACTGGTTTGTGGTAGAAGCAATACAATATAATATCCAACAGGACATTGTAAATCTCAGGGTTTAAAGTCAGTAATGTTGGGTACTAAAGTCTTCCCTTACTTTGTTTCCCTTTGTAGCTACACTCAAGTTTGCAGCTCGGTCAACTTTGAAAAAGTGGAAGATCAGGAAAGCCCTCTTAAAAATTAATCTCTTCTGTGCTATTGCACCACCTCAGAAATACATACTTAATACAATATGATGCTTCAAGGTGCTACTAATGCCGTAGGAGTCTACAGATATTCTTTGCCAATTAAGTTTTTCAGAGGCTAAGGCTTTCCTTCACAAATGCAAAAACTAAGAAGAGGCTTGCTGTAGCTTGCCATAGGACAAGTATCTACTGTCTGCAGGAAACCAACTTAAAGACTGAGGAGAAGGGAAGACTGCTGAAGAGGGAGACTAGGGATAACTTCTTACAGAGAAAAAAATGCCTTATAAATAAATACTGTAATAGATGGGAACACAGAAAGAAAGAAGGACAATCCAGTAGGGCAAAGATAAAAATACCTAGAAAACATTTTAGACACAGCCTGGCAGGAGAGAGAATACAAAGGTGTCAAAATTAATATACTGCAGCAGAATGCCAGTTTTATTCTGCTTTTTCATCACTACACATGATTTCGTATCCTGTTGATAAAAACTGATGCTTTTGTGGGTTCAGTGAGGAAACTTGTACTGGGGTCAGATAAATCTGAGTAATCAAAACATGGAAGATGGGAAACCTTTGAAAAGCGCATCTCTCATGTTTTGGGAGGAATACAACAAAATGCTGGGAAACCACCAGCAAAAATATTTGCTTATGACAGTCCCAAAAGGCTTTTTGGACAAGGTGGTACTTTGTGCAGGAAAAGATGGAACTGCAAACCTTGCCCTGCTCAATCTGAATGTACACTGTTCAATCCTGCTGTGTGTTTGGTTGTGGAAACATGTCATATTCTGGCTTTCCCTCCCTTCCCCTTTAGATCTCACTGCTCCCTGACACCTTTTACGGCTCCTGTTATAATTGATGGCTAACTCGCTTCAATTAAAATGAGTTTTCTTAAATGGTTTGAAATAACTTCAATAATTTGAAGCATAATTCCTGACTTTGTTTCTCCCTAACATAGGTTAGAAAGCAATCAGGCAGATGCACCAGATGGCGAACCTAGAAAGAAAATTACACTGGAAGGGGTTAGACCAGAAAGAGACAAAGATCAGGAGCCATAGTCTCCTCAGCTCTCAGGGGAAGCAGTGTCTTAGACTTCATAAACCCAGGAATTTCCCACCCAGCCAGTACTTCTGGTCCAGCTAGCTCATTCTTGAGTGCCCATCACAAATAACTGTCCTTCAGATGCGTTGCACAACATTTGATTTTTATCATGCATTAATGGCTCAGTGATGGGAGACAACTCAAGATTAAACACAAGATATTTTCTATTTGTTTCCAGCCTGTTGTCCGGCTTTTATGACCAAAGAGGATATTGTGTAACAAGCCATTAATTTTTTTGTTAAGAGGCAACTGCAGGAAATAATCTGCAGATGAGCAAGCCTATCTGAGAAGTCAAAGCTAGTGATACACCAGGATTTGATTTCAAGATGGAGGATCTCTAGACTTTAAACGACCTATAAAAACTGAACTTGAAGGCAGGATTGAAGGTGTTGTCAGTAAAGCGGTTTTCTATCAGAGTTATTCATAATTGTCACACGGTTACAAGCCTGGTTTGAACAAATGTCTCTAGAAAGGAGCATGAATCCAGTGAAAGGCTTTCTGATTCTCTGCTTTGCTATGAGGCAGTCTAAGTCTGAGGCAGAATGTCTCTGCAGCAAGAAAATTGGATTTTTGTTCTTGTGGAGAACTTTGTGCATGGGTGCATGGATGGAGGGTGTGTGTGCCCCAGTTAGAATAAAACCAAATTTCAGAATATTGTTCATACATAATGAAATATTTTTTTCTCAAAATTCCTTTGGTGTGCAAATACAGATGCCAAGATCCAAACAGTCCAGACTCGGACCTTGTCAGGAGAATGGGAATCTTTTACGAAGCATGTATGGTGGTGTCAGAAATTTGTCATGGCTACTCTGAGAACATCCTATATTCCTGTCTCCTTGGAATTTATTGCCAGAGTAGAGATACAGCACATGTCTCTACTGCCCATGTATAATACCCTACCCAAAGATTTTGCTCTAATTTTGCATTGCATAAGTTCTGACTTGCTTTTAGGGCATACTCTGGCATTAATTATACTTTCCCTGTATATAAATTATCACACATTCCTAGGAAGAAAAGAATACTATAAAGACCCCAGACCACAGTTCTATCCTGAAAATGTAACATTTTAAATAACATATTGATATGATTTTTTTATTTTGTGTAACAATGAATATATGAAAGCCAAAAAAAAAAAGTTGAAAGCTCCTTCCTCTTATAATGGTAAGCCATCTCCTTCAGAAGTAATAGCAGTGTTTTCCTGATGGTGCTAAATCAATCCTCCATAAGTTACACTACAACCTGGAAAAAACTAAAAAAACAGAAGATGGTTTTAACCATGATTTTGAAACAAAACAATCTCTACTTAGATATGTCTTATTCTAACACTTGCTCTAACAGTGAAGGAATTTTATTTTTACAGTGGCTCAAAACTCATGCATTCACAATGGAATTGTGTAAATTAGAGATACAAATTATAAAGTAAAGTGTGAATTCAAGGTTCATCCAAGTCTGTCCATCATGACTGGTAGGTAATCCATTGTGGTCCCAGAGCTGATCACTTGACCCATACTTAAAAAAAAAAATTCCTGCAGGTTTTGCCAGTTATTAGACCCATTCTACTCTGGTACTATTCATTTTGGTAACTCTTTTGGAGTTCTTACTTATGTCACTTAGCATATGTGCATTTTAATGCCATTGAAACCTAAGGTTTCTATATGAATCTGATTTGCATTTAGTTACTTTTTAATGACCTCATTAGCATTCTTTTTTTTATCCTTCAACAGTGACTATTCAAATCAAAATCTTTTTATTTTAATGGCATGCTGTCAAAGAGAGTGGAAGTGTTTGGTTTATCTCTCCAGAAGTATTTTGGAAAATAAGGTCAGTGCTACAGTAGCTAAGTTGCAGAATTCATAGAATCATAGAAGGGTTTGGGTTGCAAGGGGACCTTGAAGATCATCTAAATCCAACCTCCTTGCCATGGGCAGGGACACCTTTCACTAGACCAGGTTTCTCAGAGCCTCATCCAACCTGGCCAACAGTTCCAGGGATGGATCATTTAAAACTTCCCTGGGCAACATGTTCCAGAGTCTCACCACCCTAAAGGTAAAGAATTTTTTTCGTAATATCTAATCTAAAACTACTCTCTTTCAGCTTTAATCCATTCATGATTGGCTTTCTGAACTGATTAGATACCTGCCTGCTGCTTAACCACCCCAGCTGATAGGTTACCATTATCTACTACTGCTGAGGTAACTTTTTTGCTACTTCTCCCATCAAGGGAATAACCTCTAAAGTACAACAGTGGGGCACTGAAGTCTGCAACTCACAAGTTAGAAACACTTCAGCCTGTCTGTTGGAACAAGAATTAAGTCCAGAGCTAAGCAGCTGACCACACTGGTTCAGCTCGACTGACTTCAACAGACAGAAACTCTCTAAGTCACTATTGTCTCTCTGAGGCAACAACCTCTAATCCAAAATTTGGATCCTCAAAACCTTTACCAGCTTCTGCCCGGCTCTATGGACACATGCGTGCTTTAGAGAGAAACAGTTTCCCCTCAGTGAAACTGTATCTCTGTGTCTGAATATAGAGGCTCCTGGGCATGGTAACGCTAAGCAGGTAGTTGCCAAAATGCAGCAGGATGTGTATAGCAGATGTTCTTGTCCCAGTGATCCACAGCTACCAAAATTCCTTGCAGTGATCTTGGCAGTACTCTGTACTCTCTCCTCTTTGTCAGTAGTTGGTGGCTAGATATTTATCCAGAAAATGAAAAAACAGAATCAATTTTTTCTGATAGCAGGAACATCTATGTTTCTGTCTAAAGTAAAGATTACCACCAAGCTCACAACCAGTGTGTGATTCACCTAATCTTTAGCGTCCTGTCATAGGAAAATTCAGTGTGGACTGAGGGAAAGAGCAGAGCAACTGGAATTCAAAATGTACCTCGAATACCAACCTAGAAACTCAGTTCTATTCTTTTGAGGTTAGTTCAAACCACTGAATACATCAGGAGAAAGGCCTGTCAAAAGTGCTTCCCAAATTTACTCAAATAGTTGACCAAATGCTCAAGCAGTTGTGATTTTGGATACTGTCCCTTGTGCAGCAGGCAGCATCAAGCTGAGATCAGAAATAGGAGAAAAGAATTTTTTGCATCCATACAAGGTTGTCTTAGGTAGCTGGATAATTATTAATTGCTCTGGTTCACCCAGGTTCACTGTGATTCCTGCTTGCCTCAGGAAAAACTGTAGTCCCCTTCAGGCTGTAAACCAAACCAAGCCTCTTTGTTATGTCCTTGCTTGCAGTTATTTTGTAGGACAAGAACTGTGGCACTCCCCACTCTGAGCGCACTGCAGTTTGTTAGCTCGAGGGTTGCAATGTGTCGTGGGTGAAATGTATTAGCTGAAGTTACAACTCCAATGAAGACTGCCCTGCTTGCATAAATTTACAGTTATCTTTTCTAAATGTGCTGTACAGACAGACTTTGATATTATGACCTGTTTTCAATATTAATCTCTTCAAAATGTCAAAGCAGAAGGAGGCTTTCATGGTTAAGATTACAGCTACATTTGGGCTGAATTTGGACTGATTTTAAAAGAATGAAGGAGAGCATGTATCATGTTGTCTGGGAATAATGTTAGAGCTGCTGAAAACTGAGGCTTCTGACTCACGAGATTTTTAATGCTATTATTTAATGACTGAGTTTCAGAGAGACAAAGAACATCTTCCAGCTGAATCTGGGTAACTGCAAAGTCAGGCGTGAAAGAGGCTGAAGCAAAAACAGCTCAGCACAGCACAATGCTTTAATCTATCTTTTACAACGTTCACAAGAGAACTCTCAGTCTATATCACCACATCATTCCTGGATTTTTTATTTTGAGAACTACCTAAAACACACTGGCAGTCTGAAGTACAAGGATCATTGATTTTTGCTAACCTAGCATAGAGCTTTAGGCTACAGAATTAGACTACTAAATCACAGAATACTAAGCTCTATGCTTGCAAGACACTCCACCCATTTTATATAAGAATTTTCTAGGTTTTCTGAGTCAGAACCTCTTGGGCAAGGAAACAAATTTTTTGCCAGAAGAAGGGCCATGACAGGGTCCTTTCATGACAGGCATTGCACAGATCCTTGGTAAGAGAGGCTGATCTAACAAGTTTATAATAAAATATGTGAGATGAAAAGTACTGTTTCTTGACTTGTAAAAATATTTGAGATTTTGGAATAAATGTCAAAATAAAAAAAAAAATCTTATTTTGAAAATAGATTCGTTTGTTTCATCATACATCACAATAGTTTTTGAGAATTATATTTTTATTTTTACTTTTAAATGTAAGTTATTAATATTTAATTTACTAGTATGATGAAGCACAGGTCTTTTTCCATTAAAGAATATCATCATTGCATCAGAAAATATCATCATTGACTTCTCAAATTTTTAGTAATTTTACTTTCTGAGACTGAACATTTACTAACAATAAAATGGTTTCCCAATCACTGTGGAAGGTTGCAAACTGCCTCTACTTTAATGCACTGAATATTTATATCTAGTTAAGGAACTATCCTATCAAGGGCTTATCAGACCACTCCTCTCTTACCAAAACCACACATTCTTGAAATAAATATCTGTAAACTTTTCCACAAGCCCAGCCCACATATAGAGAAGAATGAAAACCAAGAAGTGTATTTTAGAACAATTGGGTGATATTCTAGATGTGACAGCAGAGCTGCGGCTGAGACTGCAGAATTTGGAGTCATTAACATCAGCAATGAAGCACCACTTTGAGAAAGTCATGCTTTTGGTGATTATTTTCATTTAAAAAGCCCAATACTTGAAAATGAGTTTTATTGACAGCAGCTGCCCTCTGAATTTATAAAACTGCTTCTTTAGGTAATCAACATTTTAATCTTTAATCTTAATAAACATTGCTAAATATCACTGAATGCTTCAACAGACTGTAGAGTGGCCTTGAGTTTTTGGGAAATTAAATGAAACTGATAAGCTTTTTGTAGATAACTGTGAAAAAGACTGATATGTCACAGTAGTTTTGATAAGAGTGAGGTTTAGCCTTTGCAGCTTGACAAACGCTGTTATACAAAAAGAAGAGAACGACATATTTAGGGTAATTGATAAAAGAGACCCCATTGCCACTTATAATCTGTTCCAGTTGCGTCTCACAGATTCATAGAATATTCTGTGATGAAAGGAACCCACAAGTGTCACTGAGTCCAACTCTTAAATGGCCCATACAGGGTACACATGAACTTGGTGTTATTAGCACCATTATTAGTATCATGCTCTAACCAACTGAGCTGATCTCAGCTCATTAGGGATGGAAAATAAATAGCTCCAAAATGAAATTATATGGTGGTCTTGGTTCAGCTGTCAGTGTCAGGGTGTGGGTCAGAGAGCACACTTTGCCTCCAGGTGGGTGTGGCATGGCCTTGGTGAGGCACAGCTCCTCAGGAGGGAGCAGGTCCCAGGAGCTACTTGGCTGAGAAGATAGTACATGAGTTATTATCTTTCACAGTCTTTATCAGTTTTTCATTTAATGGTATTTTAGCAATCCTTTGAGTGATGTCATACCAGTTCTCTTTACCAATCCAAGTGACTTGTACTTTGAGGAAAGGTTTCTCTCCTTCCAAAACATGCAGTTTTGTTTATTGCACAGACTGTTCCGTTGTATCCAATGTATCCCTTGTTCCTTGGATTTTATGAAATAATTTGGATTTTACTAAATAATTCTGTTCAAAATGCACATTTCCAAATATAATCTACAACAGAATTTAGACAACAATCCCGTGTTATTCCTTCTTCACTGTATTTATAATTTTCAGAGGTAATTTCTTTTATAAATCCTTACTTTAAATAGTTTTATTTAGTGTCAAAATAAATATATCTGAGAGATGTTCAAATTTGACAAAGTTTCAAGATTATATTTTATTTATGAACCAAAAATTTGTGTATATCCTAAACAAGAAATAGAAGTCTGAATCCAATTCTCTGTGAACAGCTGTAGTGCACTTCATTGCACCTTAGTTCAAGAACTGACAAGGAGAATGTCTCTTTACAAAAGAATAGTAATGGATATGCACATGATGCTGTATGTTTTAGAAATGATTTGACTTGCAAGTGGATGTACTGGAAACTTGGAGTGGAGGAAATTGAAGCATACATTTGATCAATTTTGAAGTGTTTCCATTGTCTAATCTCAAACACTGTCCAAATATGCAAAGTGGTTTTACAGTGGCCTAGACTCTCAGTAAGGTGGTAAATGCTAAATTAACGGTATTGAGCTAATTTGTCTGCAGTCTTTCTACATTTGAAAATTTGAAAAATATTTTAGTTAAGATTTCCCCTTTATTTAGTTTCTAAAATTTCCTATGTATGCATAATATAGGGACACGCATACACATAGACATTCTTTTCAAGGTATTTTGTTTCAGTTCATCTGAAAGATTTCTAATCAGTTTGAGTTCATTTGAAATAAAATGGCCAAACTGAGCTGAAAAATATTTCCAACCAGCTTTAAAGCTGTATGTAAACTACACTTCAAACTGAGCAGGTGAACACTTCCTTGTAGAGAATTTCCAACTCAAAGGATAAGAAACACCATTTTCCATGTATACAGGGCCCTGGGCACAAATCCTTGAAAATGTTGTCCTTAAAATTTATTCTGAAGTTCATTGTAGCTGCAGTATAATGCATTTACCGACATGCTTTAGTAAAGTAAATGCCTTTTGGGCCATCTCATTCCATTCCATAATTGTTTTCTGGGGAAACCTTTACCCTCTATTTGATTTATGCAATACAGATGGTTGGTAAAATTCGAATTTTTATTGATGCATAGTAATATCTTTCGCAGCACCCTTAAAGAAAGTGACATAATTCTTTAGGACATAATATTACGCTTTGGAATTGCTTTAGAGGGTCATCAATCTTTTGTGAAACTCTTCCAGCACTCTGCTAGTGTTAAATAAACCATGACTAGAATGAAATTCAAAATAGTTTGAGTGATTTCTGCAAAATGTTCTCCATTTGCCAATTATGTAGCACTATATTTCATCCTATCAGTTATTCATTATTCTTTGCTAAAAATACAGGAATGGCAAGGGATTTTTGTGAGTTTCAGAAGAATTACAGATGACCCACTTCATGAAAACCAGGCATTATTTTATAAAACATGACAAAGCTGATAACTAAGTGATGATGAAGTAGTATTTGTTTATAATTTTTTTTCTTGATAAGAAACAATATTCAAACCCAATGGGAAGAATGTTTGTTCAAAGTAATTTCTAAGCAGTTGCCTGAATCTTCTGAGCTAGTGCTTAACTCACACCCCATCCTAATTGTCCTTAGCTGGTACCACAGTTCCAAAGGCAAAACACTAAAGGAATATGCATAATCTTAATATGTTGGTTCAATATCAAAAAGGCCATACACATGTTCCTTCTTCACAAACATGTTTGAAATACTTTATTTTCTTCCACGTTCATAACCTTGCTGTGCCACCTCTTCATGCCAACTTTTCCTTTGTCATTTTAGCTCACATCCTAAATTGGGACTTTTAAATACAGCGTTAGTTCAGCTGACTAAAGTACATTTTAAAGCATTCTAGACAATTTTATATGTCTATGGTTTGGGGTGTTTTGAGTTAGATTCAAACCTCAAAGGAACTTCCTTTCAAGTCCCACATCCCCAGGAGCTCTGACCCAGGGATAGTGATGTTCCACAAGAGCCTGGATCTTCATCCTGCAGATTGAAGGCATCAGCCTAGATCTTGAAGTGTTCTTTGCCCATACGGAAAGATGAGTAAAGAACCTATTTAAGGCTCTAGTGTGATGTCTAATATAGAAAATAAAAGCAAGACCCTAAAATAAGTTAATAAGGTGGGTGCATGGGAAGGCAAAGGCTTGGATTACTTTGTCATTCTCTTTTCTGGCCCCATAGGCAACCTTGTCCCAGTTTAACAGGGAAAAAATTGTGATGTTGCTCACATTATGTTACATACCATCCTTATTACCACTGAAAATCAGAACACAGTGACATAGAAGAAGGTTATGATTTGAAATATCTCCATTCTTTTTTCAGACATCCCTTACAGTCCCTTTGATATGAAGAGAGGACAGCTATGACAGGGGACATTTCTTCTTCTTTCATAATAAAAGATAATGTGATCATTCAGAGATATAATTAGGTGTTGTGCTTTGATTTTCATGCTCGCTGAAAGTCTTTAAGCTGTCCTCCTTAATACTAAACATCTAAAAACAATGAAGAAAATCTAATTTCCTAAAATAGGTTATGAGAGGCAAAAAATTAAGGAAAGATGAAATAACTTAGGGCAGTCTCTTTAAATTATGTAAAGGAAGTTACAAAGTTTGTCTCAAATAAAACAAGCTATGTTCACTTCTTGTATTAGTTTACATCAAATCAATGTCTATCTGCTGTGTTTTAAATTGCAATTTTCCCATTAACAAAAAAAAGAAATCCTAAAAGCAGCAGCCCTTCAGTCTTTATTGTACAGGCTTTGAATCCCCAAATATATCCACATCATACAGTGTAAATCAGCTTTACATTTTAGAATAAGCCCCAGAGTAAGTGTTGGTATGGTGCAGTTTTTGATCAGGCTATTCCCCACTGAGTGATTAAAGTGCTCTCAGGACAAAAGTGACGCTTCTGCCTGTGATTTTGTTGAGTGCCACCTCCTTTACATCCCAGCAGAGGCATCTTCACACCAGCATCCTTTGGAAAAAGCACACTCATGCCTTTGTTGGCAGATAGGCCAAGGGAATGTCTGTGGCTGGGAGACCATGCCATGCTCAGGTCTGAGGAGAATCATAGGAAATGAAAGGTGATAGCAGACCGTAGAGCTGGGGAAGACAAATAAGAGCTTTATGATATAACTTCAGGGAAACAGAAATCTGTGACTAGAGGTAAATATGATGTTGACCTGAAGTCCAGAAACTTGTATCTAATTTTCCAAAAGAAGATTCCATAAAAATCAAATACTTCAGATAGGACAGATCCCAAATTTCAGTGAACTGAAAAATCTTCAGTGGAAGATATTTGACCAGTTCTAAGAGTTTATAAAATTTACAGAGATATAAGGAGTGGATCTAAGTTTACCATCTGCTACTGTAAATAAAAAATTTTATTCTAATGTTTAAAGCAAATAGGGCAGCTGTCATGACATCCCTCACACATGATTAAATCAAAAGCCTACAGCGCCTGTAGAAGTGACACTATACTGCAATCCCAATGTGTGAGACTTGAGTCTGGGAGTGATAATCTTTATTCTTATTGTAACAGGGTAAGGCATGGAAACACTGCAGAAGATAAATTATTAAATAATATTTATCTGTTAAAATTTCTTCACCAGATAGAGAGAAGATTGTCCTCATTAGAGATACAAAAAATTTCTAATAATGAATTAACCTACTATTCACAAGAGAAGAACTGCAAGTTCACAGGTATAATTTCTTCTCTTAAGAAAATAAAATAATTATTTGTGATATACTTTTTGAAGATGAGTTGACTTAAAAAAAATGAGAATTTTTCTTTCATGAATGGACAAGGATTTTTAAAAGGAAGCTATTGAGAAATTTTTTTGAGACTTTTCTCTTGCGCCTCCAAGTAATTCATCTACTTTACAAAAGGATACATCTCTTCTCTGAAAGCCATCACCTAATTAAAGCTCATAGTACTGTATCCTTTCTGGTTATGGCTGACTTTTTCCAAAATTGCAAGAAAAAAAGTTCTGTCACTATATCTGTAGAGCAGCATTTTTTCCTCTGGAGATTTACTTTCAAGGAGAAGTCTGAGGAGCTCATCTCACTAGATGGATTTTCAAAGCCTGTTTGAAGTACAGCTTGAACTCAGTGAGTTTGCTTTAGTGCAGGTGCTCTTCCTGCTTTATTATGTCCTTGATTATTTTCTGCATCATGACAATCTTGATATTAGTCTTTCTAAAAGAAGTGAAATACTGGTTAGACTTGTTCAAAACTGAAAACAGTTTTAACAGAGGTGGGCCTGACTTTACACAGACAAAAGTAAGCTGTTAAGAAATACATTTAAATTTTCAGGTAGAGATTAAAGTCATTTTAACTGAAACAGATGGCACAGCCCATTTGCTAGTCTATTAACTTTTATGGAGCACTGAAGAATCATCATGAAATAGAAGTAATCTAGAAAACATGGAAGACTCTTGAACTAGATTTAGGATGCATTAATATCATTTTGATTTGATTTAGGGTTTCTTAATTTTGTTACACAAAGGATAAGGATATATAAATACATATATACATATATATATGTACATATATACATTTACATTTTTTTAAGTGGGGAAGTCAAATAATGTAATGTAGAAAATATTTTTAGGCAGAATATAAACAATCCTGAGCTGTGTGCATTTGTAATAATTTATGGAAGTTAAATCCTGTGACTAAATGGTACTTTGAGGTAAGTAAATTTCACAACGAAATCACTTTCTAGCTTTTTAAGCTGCTTTGACAAGTATGTAAACTACTTCTATAATTCTTTCAGAAAGGTTATTCCATTTTTCAGTAGAATCAAGGACAAAAGATGGCAGAACTTTCCTTTTAAGTTAAGCAAAGAAAATGACTGTTTTCTTTTGTATAAAAATATATGACTAAAACTAGCTCATGAGAGCCTCCCCATTGGGTATTTCATGTTAAGTGTAATTCAAAGCCTCGTTATAAATGTTTGACCCAGGGGCTGCTGCTTCCACTCTGTTGACATTCATGCACTCAATGAGCAACCTGAAAGACAGTAATTTAAAAGCCACTGTGGGATGCCTCACTATATGATATACTGTAAAATTATTTGTGTTTGGAGACTCCTCTTTTGTTGTTTCCAATAAGAAGAAAATTTTATATGTGAGAATGTATAATGTACAATTTCTGAGTCACACATTTCCATTTGGAAGGCAAAATACACCTCACAAAACCAATTAAGCAGTCAAATAGAGGATTCATTGCGTAAATTATCAGCAATTTATAAGTGTTAACTATCCAAAATATTTTTATAGTTTTTTTCAGAATTCAGTTACTAACATATTTTTTATTAGATCCTCTTAAACACAATGACTGATCACATTCAATTCTTTTTGAGGGCAGTTAAGTGAAATTGAATCCATTATTAGAGTAAATTAGAACTATTTAGAATTTAAAAGTTAGGACTGGGTTGCAAATCTATTCCCTACAAATGAGAATGCTTCTTAATTACCTTATAACAACTTCAAAGGACCAAACTAATATGGTCCACACGAAGCAAGGGTTTAGAATCATAAAACAAATACGATTTTGTCGTTATCTACTGTCATGATTTAGGAATGGTAGTCCCTAATGTAGTTGTCCCACCAAGACTCCAAACCACATTGCCACTCACTCCCTCCCCCTTACCCCCTGTGAGGAATGGATTGGATGGGATGGATTGTGATTTGGCCTAGGCTCTGTATTCAGACAGTATTTACATGAGGCCCTGGGAAATGGGATACTGAAAGGTGGTTACCCAGGGCTGGGTCATGTCTCAAGTTCTACCTCTCTGTTAGTTTGAGATGGTCTGGTTTCTGTCCTGAAGATAGGATTGGGTGTCTTCCTCAGGTAACCTTTTCTGTTGTTAATCTAACTACACCCCCATGTCTTTTGCAAGGAAGCCCTTGACCCACACAGTTGCTGAATGTGGCTCTCATGCCCTGGAGGCCCAGATGCTGCCTTCTGACCACCTTGCTGCTCTGATATATTAAAGATACCTTTGGCTACAGCATTGGAACCCTCTCCTTTATTAATGACCTGCTCCTGGACAAACCAGGATGTAACAGATGTAACAGAAGAAACCTGGAGGAGGATTGATACAACCCCACCCTTTTGGCTCTGGCAAGGTGGAGTTGAGAATTGTAGACACAAAAGTGGAAAACCATGGGTTGAGAGAACAATTTACTGGAAACAGCAATGAGATAAGACAACGATCAATAACAGTAACAAGATTGATAGTAAGAATATATGACAAAGAAATGATTTGCACAGAAAGTCCACGACAAACACTGACCCCAGCACTGCTTTCTCCCATAGAAGGAATGTCCTTCTCCTCAGAAGCAGACCATTACCAGCCCTGGCAATGACATGAGGGGATACAGAATCACATCTGGGCCTTAGCCATGGCCCCCTCCCACCTACTGTAAAAAATTAACCCTTTCCTGGCCAAAACTTGGACACCTACACATCTCTAAAACCTGCAATATCTTAAACCTACTCCAAAAACCTTCTCACATGTGAACAGGTAATTCTAAAGTATTTTTACTCTATTAGAAGAGAATTTTTCCTTTTTATTTCTTGTAGCCTAGTGGTAATACAATCAGAATTGCAGCACCAAACACCTGATGTTAGTCCTGATGAGAACTCAGACTAACTAGAACTAGCTTAAAAATAAATAATGTAATAATGAATAATAATAAAGAAAAATAAAACTGGTTTCCTACTAGATCATTTTCTATTTTCATCGTGTCAAAATATCTTATAAAGTTTTCCTCAACTGGTTACAACCTTACAATTCACCATATTTATTTGATAGCATTTATTATGAATTACTATATGAAACTTTAACTTCAGAGAATGACCATAAGTACTTTTTATGTCCAAAAAGAGGCAAGGCATGAAAATTGAACTTATGAGATGGGTCTAACGTGCATAAAATAAAAAAAAATCTGCAAAAATCATAACACTACTCACAGAAACAGAACTCAGTAGATAATTACTCATTTCTAGGCAGGATGTTTCCCATCTGGGCCATTTTAAGCAGGTACAATAGTTCCTATCCTGTTCTTTACTTGTTTAGAGAAATTTTTTTTACCCATTGTGCTGGGTATGGCTGGGGGAGAGTTCATTTTCTTCACAGTAGCTGATAGGGGCTGTGATTTGAATTTGTGATGTAAAGAGTATTGGGAATTCAGGGATGTTTTAGGTACTGCTGGGCAGAGTTTTCTGCCCCGCACCTCACACCCCCCATTGGAGGCTGAGGGTGAAAAAGGATCTGGGAGAGATCATAGCCAGAACAGTTCATCCCAAGTGATTACAGACATATTCTATACCATGTGGTGCTGTGCTCAGCAATAAAACTCTGGGGAAGGTTGACAGGGGAATTACTGCTCAGGGACTTGCTGGGCATCACTTGGTTGGTGGTGAGCAATTGTTTTCATTTGCATCCGTCTTGGGTTTTCTCTCTCTTTGTTATTTCTCCTTCATTACAGTTGATATGCATTATTTTTATATTTAATTTCCATTATTAAACTTTTCTTTTGTCCACCCACATTTTTTTTCATTTTTGTGACTCCAATTCTCTCACCCATCCCACTGGTGTGGAGTAAGTGAGTAAGTGAGTTAGTGAGTGAGTGACTGACTGACTGACTGATTGACTGACAATATGTGGTGCCACAACACCTATCTTAAAGTATTATGAAGCTTATGTAAACAAAGTTAATTTCTCATTTGATGGAGAGCTGTAGGGTGTGAAAAGGTGGCTGGAAGCCTCACAAACTGTATCATGCTGTAATGCACTGCCAGACAGCAGGCAGAAGTTGGAATGAAATTTCAGAAAGCCACATATTAAAAAAAAAAAAAAAAAAAAAAAAAGTCATACTTAAGGCAGATAATTTCAGCATTAGAATGAGAGAATCAGTTCTGTTACCACATACTGTACTGTAATGAAAGAATGAGAAAAGCAGGAGAGTAAAGTAAACTCAGCAAAAAGGAAAAGAAAGGAATCTGAATACTGACCTCAGAAGACAAAGCAGTATTTTCTTTTTTTAAGACAGAAACTCTGAAGGAAATATGTCAGCAGCTTTGAGTTTTCAAACAGGCCAGGAAAATTACAACAAAACAACATACACACTTCCAAAGAGACCTACCAAGGCAATCGATCAAGTGCAAAAAGCAATATTGAAGCAGGTGCAGGTCCTGGAAAATCACAAATGAGTTTATGAGATATGATATTACTGACGTCATTGGAAAAAAACAAAGAGTGAATATAAGGCATCCATTGCAATTGTAAAGAATAGTAAGGACTGAACTTTTGAGAGACAGTTACTTGTCAAAGCACAAACATTGCTTACAGTGAACCTCAAGCAGTGGATTGAACTGGTTTGCAAAAGTAGTTAAGTTATACAATATAACAAATATGTGCTGCTCTGACAAAAATATTTAAATAGGAAAATGGGGAAATCAAGGTTAAATTTGGTGGGAAAAAAAAGTCATAGACTTTGCTTGGAAGAAGCAGCCCAAAAGTTGTTTAAAGAAAAGAGAAATTGAACTAGCTCATCTTATAGTTGTAAAGAAAAATCAATTGAAATAATGGTTATCTCAGAGAAAGTGTCATCTGTTTTCAGAAATACTACAAATGTTTCCTAAAAAGCATAAAAATTTCTGTAAGTGGTCCGCAGTGTTATGAAAGCCAAATTGTTAGAAATGCCTCTAAAAGGGCAAAGTCAGAATATGAAGATGAATCAAGATTACTTATTTTTGAAGTTGTGTTCCTTAAGCTCAACTTTCACACCACAGGGAGAGAACCAGAGGGCTACTGCTACTGAAGAAGCAAGGACTAAAGGGCATTTGATCTCATGAAAACCTTTTCAGAAGTGCTCAGAGTTTAAAACAAGGGTTTAAGGTCATTTTTTCAGTCTGTCTTTTCACAATCACGAGTGAAATTTTTGTTGAAGTATTTTCAGCAGTACATCTGCTTTCTGGTAGTATTGTAATGTGGTACTTTCTTTGAGATCTTCTATGGTTTGAAAATCTTAAATCAAATGTTTTCTTCAGATTCTTTTTTTACTTAGATTATACTCACAATATTTCAAGATGTTCGCTAAATGAACATCAGAGAGGTGGGTCAACATGACAATCTGTAAATGGCATAAGAAAAAGAGCATTTGAAGTTTAAATCCATATAATTAATTTATTAAAACTATTATGAACTGCATGTACCTAGAGTTTAAAATTTAGCAAAATTGCTTTTTCTTGTCTTTACAGTCTAAAAATATATTTGAATTTTATGTGGTAGTACAAAATGAATCAAAGTTTGATTTTCACTGACATTTTTATTGAGAGAGAAAATGATTTCATGATAAACATTTCTTGTGATTGTTATTGATCTTAATAAGTAGCAATTGGTCCTTTTTCAGCACAGAATACTCTTTCTATCCTTCAAAACAGGATTGTTAGCAACTCTTATTTATTTCCCCATCAGGTGCAATCAAGATCATATGTCAATCTCAAGAAATAAATAAGGTACTGATAGTGTTAACATCACATACCAACATTTTTAAAGAATGCAAGTATTAGGTGTGTTGTTTTATTTATAGAATATTAGTCTTACCTTCTACGTCAATAACTGTAGAAGAGAAGCAATGTGAAACATTCTCAGTGTTTCCTTTTTTCATTATCTTTTTGACTGAGTAGCTGGACTGGAAATCTACTAAAAACAATTGGGTGATTTAAATGCCAAGTTTGAAAATTACTTAGCTATTTTGATGGCAAAATATCATAGAATATCAAATTCAAAAGGCATTAATTACCTTATGAAAATCAAACTCAACTTTTCCTCAAACATTCACCCTATAATAAATGAGTATAATTGCTTATGAAAATAATAAAGTTTTATTCATAATCGCTAATCTAAATATTCTGAATATTATAATTTTTTAATATATTTACTGCTTGGAAATACTGTCTCTATATTTATCTATCCCTCATATTGCTTCAGAACAAATACATATTATTCTTTTCACTCTTTAATCTAAAATAATTTTTCCATGATTACACTTGAAATATTACATGGATTTGAAATAATTCAGGTAACTGGCATATAACCATTTCTAAGAGGAAGTGTGGGTGACACGTGGTGTATACTTCACTCTTTCTAGTCAGTATATCTTTAAATTTATGCTGGCTAGTCTCTCACAAACCTATTTAGAAAATTGAAGATTGTTCTGTCTGTTTGAAGTGTGACAAAATGGTGGGTTTCCTCTGAGTTATGTGGGAAAAAAGAGAAATCGTGTAGTCATAACAGCAAGGAAAATCAGTACTTAAAACTGCTGCCATAGTAAGGCCTTTAGTGAAGGAATTTGTTGCATCTGATGAGCAGCTGTCACTTCCAGAACTCTGAGGATGCATGGAAGAAATAGCCTTAAGACAAACTTAAGGAGGTTAGAAGTTGTGTCCTTGTCCTAGAAGCAATGACTTGCCTTGTACCTTCTGTATCTGTCTCAGCTCTAGCACACGTTTTGGTTCTCTGCACTGTCCTGTCAAGCTGTGTTAATCAGCTCCAATCAGTCTAAATACATCTCAGTGACATTATTAGTTCTATTGTCATTGCCAGTTTGCAAGTGCACCCCAGTACTTTTCCTTCATAGACAGCGTATCATAAAAATAATTCAATTTTTCTAGTTCAATACACTTGACTTTATTGCCTGCTGTTGGAGCTGTGTGGGAAATTTTATTGAAACAAGCTTTTAGTACAGAAAATCAAGAAGATATTTTCATAGTGAAGGCTGTTCTCATTCTTTGAAAAGCATGCTGAATATCAAAAATAAAGGCTGTAGCAAGCATTCCACTCTCAGACATGAGACCTCCAGCTCATTTAGGTTCCTCTTCATAGTCTCACATGACTTTGCCCTCTTTCCTCATGATTCCAGCCACTTCTTGTCTCTTTTCAAATCAAGTATTAAACTGAAACTTTGCAGGACTTTGAATGTTGTGTCAAATTTGCACCTAGGAAGCTTCCCAGTCTGCTACTGTGCTGCGGAGTGTAGCTGCTTAGAGTTCCAGACATTCACTGAAGACAGAATTAGGCCTTCCTGGCCTATCATAGGAGCTGAATAAAATCCCTGGTAGTCAGTGAAGGTAAGAATGAAATATATGATTAAAAACATGAGCTCAAAAGAATGTGTCTTGGAGGCATACCACATGCATTTTACAAAATTCTCAAGGGATGAGATTTAATTGGCAGTTGTTTGAGAAGAGTAATGACAAAAAAATGGAATTACCTTTCCCTGAACAAGCTAGAAATTTGCAGTCCTTGCTTAGTTAAGAAGAGAGAAGTGAGCCACTCTTCCAAGAAAACAATCTATGAGACTAGAATAGTAAAAGCATATATTGAAATTAACAGGAAAGTGTTTATGAGAACTCTTTATGAGCCACAGTGTTGGAAAATGAGGAAATCATTCAAATCTCAGTATGCCGAAATAAGACAAGTGTGCCTCAACTTAATTAAACATCAGCACTTCAGAGAGATTTTCTGCCCACTGCTTTCTCATTTGTTTTCAGAGATGAAGCATAGATTTTGTTCCCATGCTAGGGTAAATTTGGATCTAGTGCATCTAGATTGATTCACACTACCACGGCAAAAAGTCCTAGTGAAGGTCCTCTGTGAAAATCCACTCTGCCAGAGTATTTTATGTGGTACATATCTCATTCTTTCTCATACATTCTTTTTCTTTTTTTAAGGCCTCCCTCCACACAATCAGCTTTGTACTTAATACAACCATGCCTTTAATCCCTAATATGTAGTAAGAGTAACAGCAGTGCATGTTGTAATCTGGATTACTGTCACACTGAGGATACTGGACAAGGTTTAACAAGCTTCCAGTGTTCTAGGAACTAACACTGAATCTTCCTTGAACAAAACACAAACCCCAACATTTTGAAGTTCATTAATTAGAACACTTCCACTGTGTTAATTACCCCACATGAAGCACTCAACACCAGCTTTGCAAATTCCAAGCAAAACCCAGGTATATTCTGCATCCCCCAGAGTTCACAGCAGTTTAACAACATGCACTGAAAATGATTTTGGAACAAAAAATATTCAAAGACATTTGAGAAAAGCATGCCTGAGTGCACATGGAAAATGTAGGGCTTTTGCCCTTTCATATTTTTGTTTGCTTCCAAAGTTTCACAGCCATTAGGAATACCTTGCCCCCTTGAGGCTTTTGCTGGCTCTTGGCAGACTGGTATTTTCCCTACACAGCAGTCACTGACAGTGACAAGTGAGAGCATTCACTCTCTGCTTCTGGCTACCTGCTGCCTTTCTTCTCCTGTTTCCTCAGGAACAGAGGCTGATCTATGAAAATAAAGCAAGAGAAAATGATTCTTCAATTAATATTTCAAGCCCTGTGCCTTTATTTCCATTGCATTTTTAATAATTTCTTCTTTTTTATTTAAGAAGAGTCTCTTCTAAAAAAGTAAGATGCCATATTACTATTTTGTCTGCAGAGCTGGGATAGGTGATTTCTCAAGGGAGTGTGGAAAATTAATTATGTCTGTGCATTTGCTGGTTGTCTTAAAACTCAAACTTCATCAGCCAAACAAATGCCTCTGTTCAGAATTACAGATTGTTAGCTCACAATAATGTGCACTGTCTTCTTTTCTCTACCCAGGGAACAGGCTAGACAAAAATAAAAAAAATAACCATGAAACCAAACCCACCAAAATTCTCTCCTGGGCTCTCCTGCTGTTTCTGGATTGTGACTGCAAAACATTTTGAATTGCTTTGTCCCTGTCCCGGTGTCAGCCGTCAGTCCTTTTAAATCTTGCTGTTTTCTCTCAAGTAAATCCACATTTTAATGAGGAGAGTTTGCATTAATACAAGAATTTGTAACTTGAGTTTTGTTTAAGGTTTTGGTGGGTGTTTGCTAATTAGATTTAATGAACAATTCAAACAGCAGCCACCCAGAAGAGTGCTGTAAGGACATCCAGATTATTTATTCAAGTGATCAGTAAACAACGAAAGGGACAGTTACAAGTTCAAACCTAAATTAAGACACATGTCACAGTCTTCATTTTAAAGGTAAATGCATTTTCAGCATGTTCCATAGAAAAGGTAAAATAATAAAGGTAAATATTTATTAAGGAATATGGGAGAGAGTTTATTAAGGAATATGGGAGAGAAGAGTTTTGGTTTGTAGTTGGGTTTGGCTATCCTTTTCTCTTTCTCTTTCTCTTTTTCTTTTCCTTTTTCTTTTTCTTTTCCTTTTCCTTTTCCTTTTCCTTTTCCTTTTTCTTTTCCTTTTCCTTTTCCTTTTTCTTTTTCTTTTTCTTTTTCTTTTTCTTTTTCTTTTTCTTTTTCTTTTTCTTTTTCTTTTTCTTTTTCTTTTTCTTTTTCTTTTTTTTTGGTTGGTTGATTGGTTGGTTTTTGTTTTCATTTTCTCTTCTTTTGGTTTTGTTTTTCCTTGTAAACCTGTTGTAGGGTCTTTGACTATTAGTACTTAAATGGCCAGTAACATTTTGGGAAGATTCTAGTTCTATTGGCCCGTGTGTAAAGAGATGCTTGACCATCCAAGCCATCAATGTGGTACTTCTGAGTCACACAGTAACATTTTTGATACCTGGTCAAAATACTTGGGTTATCTCATTTATTCAAAATGTTAATCATGTGAACAGCAATGATCAAATTCACCTCAGATGATTCAGGAAAGGCAGGAAATAGTAGTCAATGCAAAGATAATCACAATGAAAGGAAAAATTAATCTGAAAAGCAAATATCAGATCAAACAACAATTTTCCTTTTTTTTTCCTCTTTTAATATTTAGTGATATTTCAGAATGGTTTTGCATGAAGTGAACTGAGAGGCTGGGTAACAGGCTGCAGTCAACATTGAAAAACAAGCAAAATCAAGAGAAACTGAACAGTGGAAAATGATTTGAAAAGGCCAAAAGTAAAAAATCTATAAATAAAATACTAAACAAAAAGATATTACAAGGTAATATAGAGAGGACATGGCAGCAAAGCCATCACTCTGTCCCTATAGCATTAAAAACTTCAGTCAAAATGTTCCCTAGCTGTACAAGAAAAAAGTAATCTTCAGCTTGAAACAAATAACACTCCCTAATGCTGACAGTGTTTCAGCAATGTCCCGTCCTACTAGTATTTTCAACTTCTCCGTAACAAATTTTTTTCTGTAACAAGAATTTTGCAGGGTATAAATTCAATACAATTACTTCCAAATGTTGCGGTGATTTTCAGTTTATTCTGCTCTCTCAGAGATAGTATTTTTGCCTTTCCATGACTCATCATCTTTTTAATACTGGACTTCTGCCTACCCAAATTCCTACCTGCTGTCATCCCTAATCTCAAAACTTTTGAGTGATTTTCTTGTCTCTAGTTCCCTGCATCTTTCATCTCCTTCAGTTCTGAAAATATTCTCCTGGTCAAGGGGTGATATTTTGTGCTTGTGCTTCCTTCCCTCTTGCAAACTGTGCTTGTCTCCCAGGTCATCCCAGGCTTGTGGTTTCTGACCTCAGTAGAAGAAATGACAGCTCACTCTTTAGTTTGGGAAAGAACAGGATTTCTTTATTTGAATTTTCTTCCTAAGGAAACAGGGTTTATGCTATTATATTGTCTGCCTCCATCAGAGCCATCCTTCCCCCATCTTTTGAATCAGTAAGCCTATTTCAATCAAATTTCTTGTTTCAATCAAATTTAACACAGTGCGTACATTAAAAAAAAAAAAAAAAAAAAAAAAAAATTAATTTTCCCGTTTCCTAACAGGGAATTTGGGGAGCTAAAGAAACAGGTGCTTAAACTGAAGGAAACTTTCACCAGAACCCTGCCTGTTGTTGAAACAACAGGAAACTGGAGTTTCTACACTGGAGAAGGCTTAGTAAATAGGAGCTGTAGAGATACTCAACTTAGAATTGGTGCTTTTTTAAACTCCCAATCAGTCCTGACACACAAACACATGCACCATCAAGTTTCATTATGGTTATCAGTGCTCAAAGAACTTCCTGTCCTTCTTCAATGAAAACAGTAACTTTCCAACATCACCTCTTCCCTTTGTCCTGAGTATCATACATGGAACTTGGGGAGAGGGTGAGAGTCCTCCAGCCCAGATGTCTCTATAATAAACTTTGGGAAAGTGGCCTACAGTTTCTGAGGATCAGCTCTGGATCTCAACTATCTATTTGAATAAAAATAAAAGTTTCTTGCCAGAAAATAATTGTGCACATTGGGATTTTTATTTCTTTTAACTTATGAAGTACTGGTAGCTCAGCATATCTGTAAGCAAAGCAAATTATAAAGGTTCCCCCTGCAGCATATGTTTCACTTCTCCTTGAAAAAAAAACATAATATGTTTACAAAATTAGGGTACTCCCCCAAAGGGCCTTGAATAATGATAAGATATATGAAATAACTACTGTAGGCTTTGAAATCAATGTTGCAGAAGATAAGGATTTAGCTAGAATGTAGCTCAGTCAATCCTGATTAATTTGTGCCTGCTTGTGCCTAAGCCACCAAAACATTTCACTGGCAGGCAGTGCAAATGACAAACCACTGCTTTGGTAGTCTGGAGGGGATTCTTGTTAATATTTATGAAAACAGTCTGCAAACTGATTCTGTCTAACTAGGTCTGTCTGTACTACCATTATCTTATCACATCCCACAGGGATACAAACCCTCAATACTGAATTAATCGTACTATGACATTTGGAAGAAAGAAAAAGGAGAAACTCTTCTGCTGGCTCAAACCCCTGGAGATTACAAATTGTTTTTATGATTATTGTTTGAGAAGATGACAAATGCATCTTAATAAACATCTGTCAATAAACATCAAACTACTTTTTTTCGAATATTTCTCTGCACTTTTTGTCAAACATTTAAAGATGCTTGTCTCTACTGTAAACAGAGTTCAGCAAGAAGTTGCATTTAACTGGAGCTGACAAGGTAACTGACTTTGCAGCAGCTTAAGAATATAAACAGTAAAAATGAAAGTGGAGATATGATCAAAGCAGTATGAGAAATTTTCAGCATTACAGTACCAAATTGCCTGTTATTTTACATAAAAAGAACTTTCATTGAAGTTATCATAGAAAATAAGAACATTAATTATGTAATATATATCTGCAAACTGACTCACAGTCAGCTGGCCTCTTTCTGTGCATGTGTATAGACGTATGTGTTTTTCCTAACAAATTACACACTAACAGCTTTTAACCAAATCTGACAAAGAGGTGAAGATTTTAAAGACATTAATTCCTACCAGCATATTTAAAAGAGGAAGTTAAGCAGAGAACTAAGAGCGTCTAGGAACTACCCTTGAGCGTTGAACTCATCCCTAACTTGGCACTAGAGAGCCCAGGGATGCAAGAGCTTATCTAGGACCTCAGAGTAAGGGGGAAGGACCTTGAGCATCTTGGACCTTGAAATCAACTGACAAGATAGAAATTCATTATCTGCTCTGTTCCTTGAATAAAAATCATACATGTGGTTTTGTGGATTGTTTGTTTTCAAACCACTGGAGTTTGAGTGCTGTAATTCACAGCAGTTGATGCTGTGAATAGGAGCTTAGTTTTCCATGCCCAGTACAGGTGAAAACTTGACTCAGTACTGGAAGTCCAGCATAAGTGAGGCTCCAGGATGTTTGGGCAGAGATGTCCATGTGCATGCAAGTAGTTGGGGAATTTTCAAACCAAGGTTCGCCTCCTCAAAATGTAGCCACACTGTAGGAGAATTTCTGGATTTTGAATGTGGGTACCTCAAGCCTACACACTTAATTTTAAAAGCTCCAGTCATTTTTTTCCCCATTATTTTATTTGAAGGCAAGATTACCGGAAAATTAATTTGCTTCAATAGTTCTGATTTCAATATTCTGATAACACAATGGAAGATAGATGCACTAACTTCTGAAAAAAGGTTCAATATAATGCAAGCAAAGTACAAGTGAGAATGAAAGCAAAAATGTTCTAACGAAGCTGAAACATATGGCAAAGAAATTACTCCACAACCCTTTAGAGCACAACAGACAATAATACCCTTGTTATGGAGGTTTTAAGTAATTCTGTGCAACTTAATTGCACCCCTGCTATAAAATGTAAAGGTCTGTTTAAAGTGGTAATAGGGTGGTTATCATTTTCTACTCACTTCTATTTATTACTTAATGTCTCCAACTCCAGAATAGTAAAAAAGGGTTTTTCCAAAAATTTAGTCAAAATTCTTTTACAATATAATACCAGCTTTATGATGAAACATTTTCTGTGGAGAGATTGACTTCTTTCCAAAGAATCTCTTCTCTTCTTTTCTTTTCTTTTTTCTTTTTTTTTTTCCCCTATGAAAATGTTTTGGTTGAAAACTAAATTTGTTGATGACAAGTGGAAACTTTCAGATAACACATTAATGAAGACAAAAATGTATCTAATCATCATATAAGTAACTCTGCCCTATGGAACACCTAATATGTCCTACACTCCTGCATCTTTAGATGAAATCTCAGTCCAGTGACACAACTGAACTGGGGAAGAAAGTCTAGTGAATCAAAAGTGAGGTTTTGCTATTTTGATGTTTCCTGCTGTATGTGATAGAATTTCTATTCTTTTCCTGGTTACTCCTGTGTCAGCATAAATATTATTTCTTAGTATGAATTTGCCATATTCAAATTATATATTTTTTTAAATGAGATGTTTGTAAGGAGTGTTAGTATGACTTTTTTTCCAATAAATTTAATAAGAATATCCATTCCCTCAACCAGCAGCTTAGGATATAACTCACTATGTATAAAGTGTTTACTTTCTCAATCCAGCTGCTACATTACCATACCTTTTTTTGTGCATATGCTAATATTACCAAATGAACTTCCAAGCCAGGAAAGGAGTCAGAGGATTGCCTCAGTTAGAAGCCATTGTACAAAGCTTTAGATGTTGAAAGCAGGAATTATATTTTTGATTAGAAAGAATCAATGCAAATTCACATCCTGCCTAGGTGTGGAAGTGACACTGACAGAAACAATAATTTTCCCATGGATGAAATATTTAAATCCTTTTGCACTGACTTCTAAATTTTTGCTATCATATGAGGAAGATTAAAATCAGGTTTGTTTTGATCAAATTAGAAGATGATGAAGTACTTACTATAAAGTACTTTGATATAAAAATGATAAGAACATTAGAATTATCCAGGGAGAAGGAGGTGGAAAAGCTTCAAATAGTGACTTGTTGTTGGACCAGCCTGTATCCATTCCTTATAGGAAATCTGCCTTGAACCTGTACTTCTTACAAAATATTAAAACTTTCTTTACTGAGAGCTGACTTCAAGGAACACAGGGGAAATGCATTTTAAAATCTTCAGGTGAGAACAGAAACAGATTTTGAAGGATGTATCTATGACTTCTCTTGATATTATACATCCACTGATAAAAATTCAGGTGGCTTTAAAAGGTCTGACCTTGGTTACTGGAGGCCATCTATTTAACTTGCAGTTGAGTCTACTGCTGAGGTCTTCAAAGAAATTGAACCAGGAAACTTTGTTTTTCAGATAGCTTGAACAAAAATGCAGCTAGCTTGAGAAGGGAAAAGGTAATGTTCAATGAACATCAAGGGATCCAGAAAAGAGAAGTAGCCACAGTGTTACAAGAAGGCCTGATGCTCAAACAACTAAAGTAATTCTCATTCAAAAAAAAAAAAAATTCATAAGAAAATGGGGTTTATTAAATAATAAATTGAATTTCATTTTCAATTGATAGCCAGTCAGGCATTTTTGGATTTTCAAAGTAAGGTCAAAACATACTTAAACTATTTCCTTTTAGTAGCAAACCAATTTAAATTCCATAAAAATTAGGCAAACTTCTTCATATCTTGTCTTCATTGACCTAAAGCTACATATGTTTTTCTTATTTGGGCTGAAATATGAGTGTTTCTCTGTGTGTGAGTGAAGATAAAGGACTTCAGTTTTACCATAGCATAGTCTAGGAAGGGATGAAGTGCTGACCTGGTGAGTCCAAACCTTGAAACATTGCAGTCTTCTTGCACTGTTTCCTCCATAGATTTTTCTATAACACAGAGTTCCTCAGAGTTACCTCCAGTAAGAATTTCATATTCTTTGATGCTGAAATGACTCTACAGGAACTCAAAGGGGAAGAATTTTACCCAGTCATCTAAAACTTGGAGGCAAAGTGCATTCAGTATTCAAAAGCAGATTTGGAAAAACAGAGGTAGTGCTGTAGTCAAAGGGAGATTTTACAATAGCAAAAGGATTGTGAACAAAAGACAAGGCAAATTGAGCAATGGATCAGGGAAACTGTGTGGGCATGAAACAGAATAAAGACTAGTTCTAAGTATCCACGTACAGGAGCTCTTGGCTGAAATATGTCTAGAGTGTAGTATGCAGTTTTGAATACCTAATCATCATCCCTGTTGAAAGCTCTAACAATAAAAAATATGTAAAATGTAGATAAAGGTAGATTAAGTTCATTCATTATTGCAGTCTAAGATGGTCTGTTGATTTCTGTGATGCAAGATCTCCCAGTTTCTTCCATGCAAGAAATAAAACAGAGATGACTCACTACAGCACTCTACAAGTCCTATCTAAGTTTTTATTTTTGTAGAGCAGAGATCAAAAATTTCCTTCTCATGGTATTACCACTAACAACTTCTTAGCGTACACTTTTTTTAATCTGGAAAAAACTTACCAAAGGACCAACTGGATATTTTTAGCCATATTAAAAAAATTATCTATGAATAAATTAATGAGCCTACAGATTTCCAGTGTATGTTTTTATATGACGTGGAGCAGTTTACCCCATAAACACAATTCAATAAAGTGTCTCCCAGAAGAATAGCACTGGGCTATGTTTTCACTTAATGTGAAAATAATGGGCTGTGCTTTCACCTAATCTCAGCAGGTTATGCTGAGATTCCACATGCTCTGCAAGATTCAAGATCTCTATTCTGCAATGTGGTTTCCTCACAGAGCTTTGATAATGGAGTAGATTTCTCCACTGGGATTTGCCTACTCCCTGCCTGCAGCTCCACCTCCAGGTTTCTGTTTCGTGTCCTGCGTCTGAACAAGTTCGGGTTTGCTGTCACAGCTTGCTGCATTGCCTTCCATCCCCAGGCAAACACCAGAAAAAATGTGGCTTGAGCTTACAGCAAAGCACAGGTGAACTTGAGTTTCCCTCCAGATTATTCTAAGATTCACACTACTTAGCCACAGCCTGGAATCAGAATTTCTGATAAAATTCAAAGCTAAAAAAAGAAATAATCATATGGTGTTATTTTTTACCAAAAACATTCCTTTTAGCTTTGATAAACATATTATAAATCAATATACTCACAACTTGGGCAAACTACACTGAAAACAGTACAGCTGTGCAAATCATTCCAACATTAATTTTTAATATGAGTACATAAACAGAACCACCTACTCTGGGTCTGGTAAGCTCACCCTTTCCACGGGGATGGTGAAGAATCACAGTTTGTTAAAGTGTCCTGCTGCTGCCATCTGTCCGCCGGCCGCCCACTGAGCCGAACTGGCACTTCCAGAGGCAGCAGTCAGTCAGGGGAGGGTCTCCTTCCACAAGTGCTGATTTAGTGCCTTAGGAGACAGATTGGCAGTGACATGAGGTAAAAAACTCTGGAAGCACAGTAGAGCAAGTGAAGTGAAAAGAGAAGAAAGAAAAGTAGAAAGACAATAGAGAGACATGCATGTGGTACACAGGCCAGAGAAAAACAAAAGAGGGTAAGTGGAACAAGCTACACTGAAAAGAGCAGTTTGGGAGGGCATTAAAATGGTATCAAAATTATTCTAGGATGTGAACAGGGGAAAGAAAAGCCTGAATTTCAATTTTCTTCAGTGTCTCTGACTATAAATTAGTAATACCTATATGCTTTCATGAGGTTTTTAAGGCCAAGAAACTTTGTGCTCTATTCAAATAAATTATTTTGCTTTTAAATAAATATGCTGTTTTACATAAATGGTTTTGACATCGCTGATTTGCAGTTCCATTATGTGTGCTATTCAGGGATAACAACGGCAAAGTAGTGAGGGTGGACAAAGTCCAACATTTGAAGTGTGGCATCCATATAAATGTCACTTTGGTGAATTAATTCAGTGCTGCCAGTTCTGTGTTCAGGTGAGTTAAATGACTTGCCCCAGGTGATGCAGGTGAGGCTGTACATGCACAGAAAGGGCCTCTGACATTGTGTCTATTAGGTTTTCATTGAGTTTAATTCAGGTCACTGGTGAAAGTCATTTAGCATTGTCAACTGTTGAGAGCTGTGAAAAAGCCACCCCACAATGTGACACCATTAGTTATTTCTTCTAAGAGGAAAATTCTTATTAAAACAGCAGGAATGCTGCAGTGTAATCAGATGTGAAGTGCTCCATGCCTGCACAGTGTCAGCAGACTTACTCTGTGCTGTGCTAGACATGGCGCTGCCTTCCTTCCCCATCCCAGTGACATTTCGCTCTGCATGAAGTCTTGTGTCTAGCTGAGACACTGTTGACATTAGAATAGTCAGAAAAGTTCAGTTAATACACAGCAGACTACTGTGGGAAGGCTCACTCTTAAAAGGGAAGAGACTCCAATTGCCTGCAATTGAGCTTGAATATGTGAGCTTGAAACTGCTGTGATCCATCCTGAAAGGTTCAAAAATGTTACTCTTGGCTTAATTAGTCTTAACTCTCTGGAAACTGTCATATCATAAGAGTTTAAGTAGCAACATTTACCTGCTATTGCTACTTCTTTTTTCTGGACAAGATCACAAATTTTGCCCTCTTATCTGTGATGTATAAATAGCCAGGACCAAAACTGACATCTCCTTGCCTCAAGCCCTGTGTTAGGAATTGCCAAGAACTCATTTCCCTCGACTGTAGATTTGCTTGCACCAGGGGTAAATCAAACACTAAAGTAAAAGCATTATCAGTGTTTCTGCCAGGCTTTTAGAGAGAAAAATTCTTCCTATGAAAAAGAACAATTTCATCTTTCAGAAAAATTATTTCTGAGTTGCAAAGGCATGACAACCTAAGAGCTCCATGTTGCTGTGATCAGACTGCTGGTGGTAGAAGAGTTTGTTTACAGCTATCTCAGGCCTCTGTTAACACTGCAGATTGCAGCATACTTGTATCAACAGCAGCTACTGAAAAAGCAGTGTCCTCAAGCACACCCTTAAATAACTGTTGACTTGGGTTTGTCCCATTTTATTGGTTGCTATTTTCTAATTTTCTAGTATGGAGTGGGAACAGCACTCAAATTTTCCTGATCCCTGAAAAAATAATGCTTTAACCACTAAAGTCTTTAAATCATGGACACCCCAGGCATTGTTATCACCAGCAAACTTGCACGTTGATTTTGAGGTTTCCTAAAAGAGCTGGCTACCTTGAAAAGTCGGTGTAGTTTTAGGCATGTACTCCCTTGGAGCACTTTGAATCACCTAACATGAAGAAATTTCCCTTTCACTTTAAGTCTGGAAGACAGTCATGGGTAGGTGCCTGGCTTGCCCTCTGTGCAAGAAGGGACTGGAAAGAATTTCTCCTCCGAAGTCAGATCTGAAGTTCCTGAGTCAAGGATTATCTCACCCTGTATAAGGGTAGATTTAGGGTTTTTTGTTACTGGTGTTATTTTCAAAATCTTACTTTCTTACAATTATGTAACAAGTGATGTAGAGAAATGTATCAGAATAAAAGCAGCAAGCTGGTTATGAAAAATAGTCTAAGTATACCTCTTTTAAGCAATCTGCAGACTAAAGGAAAAGTCATATTGGGTAATAATATTATGGGCAATTGTCTTGACGAGAAGTTTAAGACACATCCTCCTCTGGAATCTGACAAAATATCCAGCAATAGGCAACTTCCTCTACAATGTCCAGACTACACAGCTAGGCATGCTAATGTAACCTACTCAGGAGAACATTGTGCTATATTGTATAAAAAAACCAGAATATTAATGGATCCTGTTTTTAGATTCAATTTGTAAACTACGTTAAAATTCATACAATTAGATTTCTTTCCACTAGAAAATGTTTTTATAAATTTTGTCTAATATTTACCGTTTGTTACTTTCCTCTGTCTCCATATGCCTATGTCTTCACTCACTCATACAATTGCCACTAACACCTAAATTTTGGGAGTTTTTAGCAAAGATTGCTTTCAGTAGATATTTTGTCACATGTGGTTTGAAATCTGCCGCAGACAGACACATTAGGGTGCAAATAGTAATATGAGTGCAGGTTATGAGTTTCACATCTTTAATCTCTTAACTACTTGGGTTTAAACAATTAAGAAACTCAGTCTTCACTGTAATGAAAAATGCAGGGTGTTCTTTGTCACAGTGTTGTGCTTTCTAAACAATAATTACTATTCCTGATTGTTATTTCAAACATATGCTCTGGGTGCCCAACTTATTGGCAAAATCTATTTAGGTGCGGTGGGCTCATCATCATTGTCACGTTGCAGTATCTGAAATAGCTTTCATAAAAAAATATCCATATGGTTCTCTGCTTTATTTTATTCTTTGCTTATTTAGATCATAATTACAGTTGTGGGGTATCAGGGTAACTACAATTCAATATTGATCCTATGTGTAACATCTGTTGAGAGTGTCTGATCTGAATATAATTAGGTAGTTTGTTGTATTTCATTCTGAGTTAGAGCATATTCTTGTGAAAAAAAATCATGTTTCTCATGTAGCTGGTGTTTTAGCTCTGAAAATGGCACTTTGTCTTGGAAGTAGTAGCTGAAATTATAGTATTACTTTTAGAATTCTCAGACTTACTGACTTTTTGGACGATTATGGAATTACAGTTGATTTTGTTTTCTGTTTTTCTTGACTATTTTATATCCAGATGCTGAACAGTTTCATTAAGTGTAGTTGAATGCCTTAGCTATGCTCTTCCCCCTAGGACCTGGGGCAGTACTTTGCCATCTTGAAATGATACCAAATTCAGGCCCAGGAGGATTTAAGGGTAACACTGTGATCATCCAGTCTGATTTCTGCTTTGCAGTCTGCCTTTACTTACTGCACTAATCACCTCAGTCAAGGGAATTCAGCTCTTCCATGTAAGTGGGTAATGCAGTAGTAACTGCACTGTAGCACATCTGAGTTATCAGCACAGAGAGAGAAGAGGGGGAGATTGGTTTATGCAGTTAAGTGTTGTTTCTCACAGAATGGTCCTGTCTCACAGCTGGTAGGGACTTAGAGAGCTTAAAACAGCATTTTAATGTCCAGAATCCTCAAGCCAGAAGGAGCCTTCATGTAAATCTTTTATTTTAAAGTTTTATTCTTCACAGTATTTTCTCATTGTTCACAGCAAAATATATTCTATTTGGGTACATCCACTTCCACAGTGGATAGTGAGAAATTTAAGAAGAGTTACATATGACATTGAAAATGACACTACTGAGTGTAGAAAAAGTATAGGAATATTTGCCAGGCCATTATTTCTTCTGTTCATCCTTTACTAAGTTCCCACACATTATTTTTTGTCCCTTTTTTCTTCTATAAAAATTACCTCTGAAAAAAATTTAGTTCACAAACAGTATATACATGTCACACAGACCTCACTTATCTGGCATCAGCTGTAGAGATCAGATCAAAATATCAGAAAGTCACATAGATCAGAACAAAAAGATCAACAACACATATGCACACATCTGGTCAAGAATAAGCCCATTTTGTTACAGACTGTGGCTCTTTTCAAACAAGGTCTATTTTCATGATATCTATACTATTAATCTAATTAGAAAACATTCAAACAGACAAAGTTCCAAAATATCTCTGTGTTCATCTTTAACTGGACTTGTCATGCTGTTTCTTTCATTTCTAACCATATACTCTCATTGTGAGTGCACCACTCCTATTAATAGTTTAGAGAACTATGTGTGATAATAACATGACTGCAGAGCTTACAGCCACAGCTTCTGAATAATGGACTACTTTTTCCTAGTCAAACTTTGCAGAAAACGTTCCCTGATTTCTTAGACATTTATACAACATATTTGGTATCTCACACGTTTATTTGGATTTTGAAAGACATTAGTCTTGCAACTGAGAAATGTAATTAGCACTCAGGAGAAGTGAATGCAGTTCCCAGCTTTCTTGCAGGGAAGGCATTCCTGAGGAAGACAAGTATCACATTCATCTAGCTGTGGCTTAACTCTTACTGTTCTGTGCACAGATTAATGAGAAATTCAAGGCACCTACTCTCCAGGGTTCCCAGATACACTGCACTGTCAGAGGAAGTTATGACACCTAGGTCAGCTGCTGGCAATGGTTGGCTCACAATAGATTCCCTCTTTTAGGGGACTTTTTTCTCAGGGTGTGCTGTCTCTCTAGTCCTGAGCCATGAGATAATGTGCATTGCACATTACTGTACAATGGTCATTTTGTACTAAATGGTAGCAACAATTTCTACAGACTGAGAATTGTTGAGTATTTATTACATAAATAAGGAATATGAGTTTAATTCATATGAGTAAACATGGAAAATATTTTGGCAACACCCTTTTGATTGCTGTTTTTCATGGTGTGAAAATATGACAATGTTACTTTTGATGGATGTTGTGTTTTGTGGGAATGTGCTCTTTCTTCAAATGATTTTATGTTTTTCTGTTCACAGGTCTTGTTTCTTTTACTTTTGCTTTCTGTTAGAGTAAATTCATTCAGTACAAGCAGATAAATTGATCATTTTGAAATGTTATAAGTTCTGGGCAATATTTTGCCATTTATCAGTGAGACAAGAGATTGTCTTTTTTAAAAGTATAAAGGAAAATTATTGATTTGAAAAATGAAACTTCAGTCATCCTTTACTATTTTAGTTATGCAGTGATCCAAAGTCCTCTATTGGATTAAAAATGGCTAAAGCTTGCTCCCTCTATTTGTCAGATCTTTTGGTATTTGTTGGGTTTTATTTATATTTTAAGTGAAATTGAAGCCTGAAAATTGACTGTCCACACTGCTTTTAAGCCATTCAATTTACTCCAAAAGGATTAGAGTAGGGCAGACACAGATCAGCAGAGACATTGGAGAAGCAGCCATGCACTTTTGTGCCTTTTGCTCATCATTGACTTGCCTGTACTTCATCAATGAGGGTAAAACTTAAAAAAAACAGAATATTAATGAAATTAATAAAAATTAAAATTATAATGATAAATTAATTTAGGAGTAACCCCTAAATTAAAAAAATAATTTAGGAGTAAAATTAATTTAGGAGTAGCTCTAATGAAATCAATGAAATAAAGTGGAAGTAAACCATAAAAAAACATACATCACAACTTCAGTTGTCTATTCATTTTATTACATTTTAATAACTCTAATTTCTGAGGAAATAGAAGCACAGCACATGGAGCCAGGTGGTTCTTTCTTCCTGATTTTCTGTATTCACTTTAGTGAAGTGGAGGTGGCATCCATGACTGCTGTGGATGGTTTGGACTGACTCACATATCACACACATCTTACATTAGATTTTAAATATACTCAGTTTGATCTATTTAGGGAAGGTATTTTGAAGAATATTTCATGTAGCAAATGGCACATATATTCTTTTTTGACATGTCTTATCCCATAGCTGGTGGCATGTCAGTTCCACAAATCATGGAAATTCAGGAATTGTTCCTATGACATCTATTGTCACTAAGTACCATAAACTGAAGGAGTTTCCTTTGAATTTGATGAAGGGGAAAAAAAGATCAGAAGGATGAGTAATTTAGTCCTGAAATTCTCCACCCAGATATCTGCAGAATATGTCAAGGTGACCCTCTTTTCAGCTACTTACCCATCCTCAGGGGACCAAGTATCTCATGGGAAAGGAGTTAGATGGCGATGACTGGAACCGAATGAGTTGTGACAAAAGAATATGGGTTTGAGAGGACAGTAAATAAGTATACACCATTCAATATTTAATCTAAAACTGGGATTCCCCATGAATTTGCCTGAATGGCAAATGGTGTGAAAATGTAGAGAATTCTAAGGGAGGGCTATAAAAGTGTTCTGACATAAGAGATTTCCTATTTTCAAGGAAATTCCCAATGAATAAAATACAAGTAAAATACAGCTTGGTTACTGAAACTGCACTAAAGTGTGTGTAGAAAAGAAAATTACATTTTTCCACTCTATCAAATTGTCTAATAATAATAGCAGCCATCTTTTAAATGCTACAAATCAAGCTGTCACTTCATATCATACAATTTGACTGGTACATTTCCTTTTTCTTTAGAAGAGCCTCATGGGATTAGGGTGGAACAAGATCTGTCAATTTATGACAAGAAACATTTCATATTCAAAGTTGCAAAACTTGCTGTATTTGATGAGAGCTGGTTGAAAACCCTCCATAGTGTTCCCCGTGAGATTAACAAAGAGTAGAAATTGTTGATATCTCACATATTAAAATTTATATGACAAGGACAGTCCACAGTATTAAAGCAAAACTGAAATTTTCCAATAGTTTTTTTAAACTGAAACCAAATTTCCTTTCTTCAGTTATACAGGAGCTAGAAGGATTTGAGATTATATGCTTTTTTTTTTCTTAATGTGCAGCTACTGTCATGTAAAGAATATCTGGAGAAATAAGTTAACTTTTAAACACTGTGCTCCTGGTCTCTGTTTAATATGGCCCTTCTGCAGAGTCTTAAAGACTGTCAGCTGAAGAGCAAAATTCAAAATCTTAAAATAATTTAGTCTGGATGGAAGCTTTGGAGATCATCTGGTCCAACCTCTGACTTGAAGCAGAGTCAACTTTGAAGTCATATCAATCTTCAGGGAATCCCTGAAGTATTTTCAATAGTACACTCAAAAGTTACTCATCTTTCCCATTTAAACTGATCTCTATAAAAGGTATCACTGTTTTGCAACCTTGTAATAGAAAACCAAAGTAGAAGCTAAAATACTGTATTATATCAAATTCCTTCAAGTAGACAATAGAATTCTTATATCTATGTGTTATTTTCTACGCAAATCATTTTGAAATTTACTCACTGGATTGAATATTGAATACCTTTTTTGCTACGGAAGAAAAAAAAAACGTTGTTGGAGAAAACCAGGAAGGAAAGAATTAGACTACTTTCAAGCTATTATCATTAAGAGGCCTTGGCCACCATCCTTTGCTGCTCTTTACTGCTGATTATTACTTCTTCCATAATAAGTTATTATTATTATTATTATTATTATTATTATTATTATTATTATTATTATTATAACAGCTCTGTTTGTTAGGGCTTAGAGGGAGGAATGTTTGTTTTCCTGCATATTTTTTTTTTCCTGAAGTAGTTGCCTTTGTACCACAAAAACAAAGAATTTGTAGTTTATTTAAACATATTGTTTGCTGTTTTTCAAAAACATTATTGACTGGAAATGCCAACGACTATGAGTCCCACTCTATATATATCAAATTTATTTTAGTTGTGCATTGCTTTGGAAATATTGATTGCATTCAAAATTAAACTGTACTGTGCTATTCAAGCATTCAGTGAATCACCTGTAATGAATTTGATTGCAGAACTTGTTTAACTACAGTATCTGAAAAAAAGAAATCAATGGCAAGTGCCAGTTGACCTTTAAGTTTGCAAATGTAATAAGGAAATATGGTTTAGCAACTTCAGCCTTTGTGCTGCAACTATTCTTGAACACCAAAATGGAAAAAAACAAAAACCACCCACATATCTGCTGTTGTAAAACAAGAAATTCCTATTCAATTCACTGACTCAGAGCCTGCCGTGTCTTTTTACCCAGACTAAGCAGTTTTTGTTTGTGTTTAGACTTTCTTTATGCTCTGTTCAAGGAATAACACCATTCTGTTATATGTATGCAATGTTAAATGTTTAAAATTTTATAGACTTTCCAGCTAATTGAAATTTTGTGATTTATAACTAGACTTCTGCATCTGGGTTTTTTTGTCAGAGTTGAGGTACAAGTAAACACACCTAAGAAATGGATATGTGAGGGAGTATTACAAGATGCCTACTTCAGACAGCTGTGTTAAAAATGAAGTGACAATGCTGACTGAAAAACTCCACTTCTTCTCAATTGTCTTCTTCAGCGCTGTGTACAAGTAGCTATTAAAACTCTTTAAAGCAGTAAAAAGTTTGTATTTATTAAATACAACATCTTGACAAGCTTATTTTCACCCCTCACTCTCTCCACGTTCATCATCAGTTGCACAAGTTTCTTCACATATACAGTGTGCAAGTCTAGATGTTTACAAAAAGGCACAAAAGACATAATTTTAAGAGAAGAACATACAGAAGAAAACACTTGAGGGTTCCTAACAGTTCTAAGGAGTGAGCTGATTGATGTGCATGACAAATAAAAGGACTTGTTTGTGAAATGAGCAGGTAAATAGTCAGAATCCTTGTCTGCACCTGCCTGTAAACATCCCAAGAGAGTGTGGATGCTATAAACAGAGAAGGACAAAATTGGATGAGATTTGGTAATCAAGCTGCACTCAGTTAGAAGAACATTTTGTACTGCCAAGTGTACAAAATGTTACTAACTGTCTAGTTATCTTTTAAGATGAGCAAGTTTTTTTATTTCAAATGGGCAACTTTTCTACAGCAATAAACTTATGTGAGTCTAAGATTCAATGCTGGCTTTCTGTAGCCTATGATTTTCTATGATATTTTAACACAGAAATTAAGTGTAAAACACTAAATTTGATCCAATGCAATGCAATAAAATCAATGTCATGGCTACCAAGAGGCAGGCTGCATATTGCTCCTGCAATCCAGGATCATTCCCTGCAGCACTGCTCTGATCCTAACTAAATCGAGGCAATTCCCCTGAAACCCATGGATCTGCTGCTGTGGCAAAGCTGGGTGATGCATGACCAACCCACATCACTCCTTCTTCTGTGTCGAAGCAGAGAAAATCCTAGAGATCTCAGACACAGTCCACACGGGGAAGTACTCAAATGACTGATAAAAATCCTCACAGAAGCTCAGGCAGATTTTGCTGGAGCACTGAAGACACTGAATGTTTCTGCTGCCCATTCTACCCCTCTGCAAGTCTCTCTCCTTTTTTACAAATGTTTGTGCAACTCTTCCTCCTTTGAGGTTCATTCTGATGGACTACACAGAAAATAGGGCATCTCATTTTGATACCATGGTCTTGGCAGGACAAGAGGCTGTCAGAGGACCTGTCTTCAACCATCCACCACTGCTGAACAGTGCAAAATGCTTCATCTTCTGGCACATATTTCTTCTAGTGAGAAATGCAATCTGTTTTATTCATGCAACAAAGACCTGTTAACTAAAATGGATTAGCCAGTGCTGTGTTATGTTATGATGGTGGGTAGGGTAGGGTAGGGTAGGGTAGGGTAGGGTAGGGTAGGGTAGGGTAGGGTAGGCTACCAAGCCTCCATATGCCTTTTGAAGCACAGATCTCTTGAAGAACAAAGTCTGTCCTGACTTTGGCCAGGACAGATTTAATTTCTTATAGTAGCTGTGAGGGGAAGGAGCTTGGAGCCATGTGGGTGTTAGTGAGTAGGTTATTCTGGACCACCTTATGTCAGCATTTGGGGAATATTTTGCCTTAATCACTGTGTCTAAAACAAAACAAAACAAAAAAAAAAATCATGTGGCCTAATTAACAGGAAAGAGGATTTCAGTTAAATATTAAGGAGAAAAGTAAATTGTTAGAGTGGAAAAACACCAGGAGACAAGAAACCTGAACAGCTGTTGCATAAGACATCATCTGCAATGCTATTAGTGTCCAGATTTTATGGACTGAGAAATATCAAATCTATCCTGATGACCTATCAACTTTACTTATTAAATACTGTAAAAGCAGTGGCTGTAGAGTCATTTGCTTGAAATCAGTTGGCAAAGTAGGTGACATCATGGATTGCAATGTTGTCCTCTATGACATCTTATTGGGAATTTCAGCTCTGGGCATGGATGTGGTACTTATTTCATGCATTTTAGGGTTTTGGAAAGCATCCAGAGACATCCTTTATATTTATGTATTGCTAAAATATTATTTTGCTTTTTAAAACATATTCAATCTTCATAAATGTATAGAAACTGGGGAGATAGGGAAGAACTTTATGGGGTTTTTTATCCAAGTCCACTTTAAACTAATCTCAGAAATCCTTAGGCTCTCTCCAGTGCTACAAAATACCTATAAACTAGCTTAGCCAGTCTTTTGAGAATGTTCTTACACAAGGGAATTGTCAAATAGGCAGCAGAGAGCTGACACAGCAGCTCTTACAAAAAATGCCTTTCTAAGCTTTCAATGCCTAAGATGCTCCCAGGTCATTTTCACAGGGGCAGATTTTCAGCTTCTAGGTATGCTGACATGTAAAATAAACTTAAGCACCACTTGATTTGCTCCAAATGACTGGGGATAAAAAAATTCCCTATGAGAAGTGGAGCAAAACTGTGATTTTGTGGCACTCCAAATCCATACAGGAATAAACTAACAAGTACAAGAAACAAAAAAATATACAGTCTTTTAAAATAATGTTATTTCTGAATTTATTTTCAATTATGAAAAGCCAAATCATAGATCATATAAATGTTTGAGTCGGAAGGGGCATGAAAGATCATCTAGTTACCACCCTTTTGCCATAGACACCTTCTAATACACACTAAGGGGCACCTTCTAATATACCAAATTTCTCAGAGTCCCATCCACCCTGGCCTTGAACACTGGCTAGTATCAACAAGTAGCCTTGGCAACCTGTTCCAGGACCCTACCATCCTCACAGTAAAGACTTTCTTCACAATATCTAATATAAACCTACCCTCTTTCATCCTAAAGCATTTCACCCTTACAAAAAGTCCCTCTCCTGCCCTCTTTAGGATGAAGAAATGTTGTTCTAAAGCTTCCCCATAACATTCTCTTCTCAAGGCTGAACAGCCTCAACTGCCTCAGCCTGTCTTCATCAGAGAGGTTCTGCAGCCCTTTGATCATCTTTGTAGCCCTCTGTGGACTCATTCCAACATGGCCATATATTTCCTGTGCTGGGGCCCCCAGAGCTGGATGCAGCAGCACTGCAGGGGGGGTCTCAGAGAGGAGAGTTGAGGGGCAGAATCTCTTCCCTTGCCCTCCTGGCTGCACTACTTTGGATGCAGCCCAGGAAAAAATTTTCTCTCTCACTGTGAGTGCACATTGCTGAGCTATATTGACCCTTCTGTCCACAAACACCCTCAAGCCTTTCTCCCCAGGGCTGATTTCAATCTATTCTCCACTCAGCCTGTATTTGTGCTTGGAATTGCCCTAACTCAGGTGCAGGACCTCACACTTGGCCTTACTGAACCTCATGAGGTCCACATGGGCCGGGCTCTCAAGCCTGTCAAGGTCCCTCTGGATGGCATCCCTGCAGTCCATGGATGTGTCAATCCCACCACACAGATTGGTGTCACTGGCAAACCTGCTAAGGGCACGCTCCATCCCACTGCCCATGTTGACAACAAAGATGATAGAAAGTGCTGGTCCCAATCCTGACCCCTGAGGAGCACCACTCACCACTGCTCTCCACTTGCTTATTGAGCCATTGGTCATAACTCTTTGACTGTGTCCATTCAGCCAGTTCCTTGTCCACCAAGTGGTCCATCCATCAAACACATGTCTCTCCAATTTAGAGACAAGGATTTTGTGTGGGACAGTGTCAAATGCTATTTACCTGTCCAGGCTGATGATACCTGTTGATCTTCTGTCATATGCCACTGCTATTATTTCACCAGAGAAGGCCTCTAAATTTGTCAGCCACAATTTTCCTTTAGTGAAGAAAAATCTGTAAAAATTTGCCTATGCTGGTTGTTGCAAATTACCTCTTTATTTTCCACGTGCTTTTGCAGAGTTTCCAGGAGAATCTGTTCCATGATCTTGATAGACACTGAGGGGAGACTGACCTGTGTGTAGTTTCATGTGTCTTCCTTATTTCTCTTTTCAAAAAATGGGACTATTTTACTCTTTTTCCAGTCAGTGGGAATGTAAGTGGAATGTCAAATATGCTGGATAGTGGTTTAGCCACTTCCACAGCCATTTCCCTCAGGACCTGTGATGGGTCTTGTCAGGTCCCATGGACTTGCGTACTTTCAGATTCCTTAAATGGGCTCAGACCTGGTTTACTCAATAGAGAATGGAGTGTGACACATGGCACTTGCACAGAGTTGGAGGTAGACACCGTGATTTTGAAGGTGTAGTTTCAGCTGTGTGACCAAAATACCAGCTATTTGTGTCCACCTTAAAAACTTTTGTTGTTCTTGTCACTGCTACAAGAATGACCCTTAACATGTCCCCTGTCTAATTTGTCAGAGAAAGTGGTTCTTTCCTTGCATTGTTCTTAAAGAAAAGCTAATCAACTTACAGAAACATTAAAAAACAAGAAAAAAATATTTTTTTCTCCTGTGGATAGTAGTAGAGGAAAATAAAACAACCTGTCCAGGGAAGATCTTGTTGATGAATGGAACTACTGCCACTTGGTGATTCCTGTTTTAAGCACATGGTGATTTACTGTGTTTTATTTTAGGAAGCTGCAATTTCTTGTACAAATCTGCCCAATATCCTGTTTTCTTCAGGCCACACAATATCAACCAATTCAGTCCAAGAAAAAAAAAAAAAAATTAGCATATTAGTCATAGGAATTTAACAGTATGTTTGAGCACTCAAAGTTTTGAATACTCTGCAAAGCTCCATCTCTGCAGAATCCAGTGGAAGTAATTAATGAAAACAATCTCAGCACAAAGAACAAGACTTCACCTCCTTCTTTAAAGTTTCTGATTAATTATTCCCTATTACTTTTTCATTATTCTCCTTTAGTTTTCTAGGATTTGGGTGGCAAATTCTTACTACTACTGATTGTTGAAACTATTATGATATGCTTACCCTAGGTACCAAAACATTTGGGTGAACTACAAGATTTCTCCTGCATACTAATGCTTAATTAATTAATGCTTAATTATAAAATTTTGCTGGTTGTTCATAAAATCACTTAATTAGGAGACAGATTGAATAAATTTTTAGCACATATTACTGGTCAAGCAAGTACATGACTCAGCCTTTTTAGCTGCTCTTCTCCCATTGCTGGAACTGTGTTTTCAGAAGAGACAGGGAAAGCATACCCAGAAAGTGATTCTTCACCTCAGTACAGAGGCTTTGAATTTAAGCTTCAAAGTCTATGCTTCCTCTATGAAGTAATAAAAGCCTTCATTTTTTAATAATGCTACTTACCAGCTGCTCTGAAACATGGTACAACAGAAGACAGGATCATTTAAGTCCCAGCAGAAATATAAAGCATTTGAAGCATTAAAAAAAAAAAAAAAAAGAAAAAAAAAAAAAAAAAAAAAAAAAAAAAAAAAAAGAAATGACAGACCAAATAGCACCTACTAAGCCTCCCCAGAAGCTTTTTTAGGTAGTGATCCTTAGCTCAACCACACTAATTACTTTGTAAGCTAAGTGCTCATTGTTGACATGCAATCCCTATTCTGTTGGAAAACATGAATGAGAAGAAATATGTGGGGACAAGAAAAGTCAACCTCTGTGTTTGGGTTATTGCTGCAGAAATGATTGTGTACTGGGGTTGATAACTTGATGTAGAATACTAGTAGAGAAAACAAAAGATTACATTTTGGGTTTTGATTGTAGTAACACACCTTTAATTCCAATTTCTAAAGAATACCTTGAGTAGCTGCAGCTTCATAGACTACCTATATACTGCCTGTTAAGGGCTTTCTTCATTGAGAATTTTTATTTATGGTAACTAGAACTTAATTATTAATTGGTATGTTAATTTTTTGTTTGTTTTCCATCAAATCAAAACTCTAAATCTTAAGAAGAGTATAGAATATAGCCAGTTGATGAAAACTAAATCCACTTCTTGGAAATTTCACAAATGGCCAACGATTTCAGAAAGATAAACTACTGTTTTCTTTGTTTGGCACTAACTGTTGGCTCACTCAGTAGTGGCCCAGCTTTCTAGAATCACTCAAAATATATTTTAAAAGCAGGAATGCAGAGAAGTGATTTTCACTTTGAACTTAAGCTCTGTGGTGTGTTTTCCCACTTCAAATGGCAATTTTGCAATCATTCGGGTTTAAGACTCAGAAACTCTGACTGCAGGAGAACATGAACAGGAAAACCTGAAAACAGACAAATCAATTTCAAACGGGAGTGCTAAAGAGTGCAATGTATTAGGGCATGGGTCACGACCTGCAAAAGACACATGGATAAAGGAATGCAAGATCAGCAGTGACTTCTAAAGTCATTACAAAAAAAGGGGGAAACCAAAGTCCTCTTTTTTGTATTTTTTCATTCAATTTATTTACTGTTTTCCTGCAATATGTTATGGAAGCAACAAAACTGGAAAAATGTGTTTGCCACAGGTTATGTACCTTTCATTCCATGCTTCTTACAACTAATAACCGTAGTGCTATATTTATGAAATGTTTACCTCCAGTTTTAATCAGATAGTTCTATTTTTAAATTAAATTAGTAATGGAAAACCACAAACCGATACACATGAGAATAAAAAATTGAAATATCCTTTCATCCTTGCTGAGCTTGAACCAAATACACTAAACTTTGAAAAGACCTAGGGGTCACTGCAGACAGCAGAGACTTAATAGAGGGAAAGGCACTGAAAAAAGGACAGACTGGATTGTTCTCTTTACTAGTGGCACAATACTCTGTGCTTTCTAAAGCATTAAATCACTACTTTTTCTAGTACCTGTGTCATTCTCTGACAAAAGTGGAAGTTAAATGTAAATATCCATAATGAAAGATAATTTAATACAACACCCTGATTTAATCTGAATAATGACAGCTGAACAACTTTTAGACCAGGTCAAATGAATTTCCTAAACAGTTTAAACTAAATAGGAACAAGTCAATTTTCTTCCTGCATAAGACTGGTCACACGATGAGGATGGGAATAGCTTATTCAGTAATAATTAATCCAAGAACCACTTGATATATATAGAATAAACCTTGATCTGGTAGATTTTTTTTCCTACAATCTGTTCCTGCAAGAGACACTAATCTTGGCAACTTTCAGTCTCTGAGGAGAGCTATTGTCATTCCCATAAGTACTTTTAAATTATTCCCGGTTAACCGTAAACTGAACTATAAATACACAGTTAAGGACTAAGAACACCATTTATCAGACATGACATACAAACCTTCCATGCTCTTGAGAGAAGTACTCAACCTTATTGTCTTTTTGGAACAAAAAAACTTCTACATACTTTCAGCAGAAATATTTGTGATACAAAACTTATGATTCTTATTAAGACTATAGGTGACACCAGTGCTAGAACTGAGAAGGTTTTGAAAGATTTTAGATAAAATAAAATTAAAAGGGCTAGTGTTCCTTCTTGGGGCAAAAAAGAACATTTTCTCTGAAACACAGCCAATATCCAAGTGAGCAGTGTCTGTCATCTGAAGATAACTTCTGTTAGAATTTTACTGTTTCGTTATTTGATTCAATTAAAAGAAAAAAGAGAAAAACTTAAATGCACAAAATTCTGCTACTATTGTTTTCTAATGTTAAAAAATAAAAATTAACAGTTTTAATTAGGTTCTACTGCTAGTAATTTGGGAAATTACTAGATAAGCAACCAGATTTGGTTAGAGAAAAATTGCTTGGGGAATAAGTTAGGTACTAAATGTATTGCTGTTACATCCTATCTCTAGCAGACCTGCATGACCTTCTGCATAATCTCTCTGGCTGCAATGTACACTAACTTCAGGGAACAGGATGAAGCTTCAAAAATGAGATATCCACATCTAAATATTTAGAAAACTTGTGTTAGTGACTGCTAATGAACTTAAAATTAGGCTACCATTTTAAAACTTTGATCAGCCATGCAGAATTCCTAGGCTGCTGAAATAACATAGCCAGTTTTCTTCCCTCCCTAATATGTTTCGGGAGTGCCATGCCAGTAGAATCCTGACTGCAGAAACCATTGTGCTAGAAAAGAAACTTTCAGGATGCTGATCTTGCAAGGACTGTGGATGATTCAAACACTGCTGCTATCTCTTGGATGAATTCTTTAGTAACAAACAGGTCTGCCTATAGAATAAAGATCTGCAGTTTTCCTTCTGTCTACCTTGTTGTTAACTTGATCAGATACAAACATGCATTTTCATATTGCTGCAGTCATGAAGCAAGAGCTTGTTCAGAGGTCATTCTGTGATGAATTTGCACAGTGCATTTCCTCAAGGAAAAAATTAAAAGCACTCTTAGCACATTGTCAGTATTGCTTACAAAACACAAGATGGATTTTAAATAGTAATTACCACTGAGCCAGGGTTTATATTTGGCTGAGAAACTTTTAGGAAGGATTGGTATCTGAAACATAATTTTTGCAGAAGTTTGTAAAATTATTTATAGCAATAATAAACATAAATTTAGAAGGAATAGAGCAGGTCATACTTCATGCCAATTCCAGTCATTCCCAGATAGCATAATCTGTAGGAAATAGACATCAGAAGTCCTGTAAAATATGTCTTCTCAGTGTTCCTGGTCAAGGATGCTGTTATGCCCAAAGAATATGAAGCAGTTATCCATGAATGCCTCCAAATGCAGGAGGTGCAATACTGGACACATTAAAGGTAATGGAAATTTTGTCTCTGCCTTCAGCAGGGTGCAGATTTTGTTCCAAGAATAATTCTCTCTTTAGTTTTTAATGGGGACTGCAGTACCTGTGTCTGAATATTTTTTCTCTTCTCACTCTTTCCTACATGGACCTGCTAGAATTCAACCTTTCTATAAAGCACATACTGTATGAACCACAGGGATGTATTTAAAAAATCCAATTTATCATTTGAAAACTAAAGAAGCATTCTTATTTTTTTTTCACGATGAATCACTGAGCTTGCTGGATTTTTACTAACTACTATTCTACTGTATTTCCAGATAGCATTGTTTCCTTTTAATATTTATGACTAGACTACCTGTACCAGGGAAAACCTGTAACGAGAAATCATATTAAGTAAAAATACTTAAGAAAATTCATATCCTAAACATGATGGCTGCCTACTATAATATTACCTGCTCCATTTTGCTATGGACTTACTGTTTTAATCCTTCATAAACCACATGTCTTATCTACTGCTTATTAATAAGGCAGAAAACTAAGGTGAAGAATCATTGCAAACTGTTTACCAGTAATGGAATTTTCTCCTATAGAGAATCCTGCTTTGCTATAAACAAAGTTAAACAATGGCCTGTGGAAGGATTCCTTTCCCATTCAACACTGGGTACCAAACTGAAGCACTTCATGCAGGACTGCATTTTCACTGATACAGTCCTATGAGTTCTTTAAAACCTGGAATTTATATCAAGTTTAGCTTGTTGAACAATTTTATTTAAAATACAAGCAGAAATATTTTTTCTTAGAATTTCCACATTTCATTTTGCAGTATAAGAGCTTCACTCAAATATTATGTCTGTCATACTGACATCATTTTAAGGCAAATAATTTTAAAACTGTGAGTAAGCATTGATCTATCCATTTTCTATTTATGCAAAACAGTTACTGAGATATTTCCAGTCCTGGACTACATGAATATGTCTGAACACCAGTAAAGTTCCAACATGGTTCCTATCAATATCTGTTTTATTGACACAAGTAACATAATATAATTTTCTGGAAGTGATTATAACATTTATTAGCTTTTCTTAGTTATTTGAAAGATAAAATATTTTCCTGTGTATACTACAGTTTAAAGAACATGTTGTTATTGTGCATGTAGCATGAAGTTCAGAAAGGAAAATATTATATGAATGGCAAAAATAAGACCTTTCCTAGGATTTCTTTCAAAATCTACATCAGTTCATAGTTTAGATTTCACAGAGTGAAATCTTCCTTTATACAATGAGAATATCTATAGGTAAGGCAAGACGTTGGAGTGTTTCATGAAAGGTATTTTTTAACAAATAAAACACATCTGTCTCAAGAATCTCATAATCTTAAGCCTGGATAGCAGGCAATACAGTTTTGATTTTAGTGGTTTTGTAAGTACAGATTTTGGCAAAAAAACTGTACATAACCAGTAGCCCACCTCATTATTTGAAAGCTATCTCAACAACAACTGCAAAAAATGCTAATACGTCATCTTTTAGACTTCCCCAAGTGCATCTCACATTTGTAAGAGCTAGAAATCAATTAGAAGAAATTAAAATTTTGAAAGAGGAAGCTTAATGAAACTAATCAACTTTCTGTTTTCAGATGTCAAGAGATTTCTAGAAGATTTTCATGCAAGTTGCAGCAAGTCATAAGGACCACAACACACATGTATGTGTCTAATTCAGCACCAAGGAAGAACAAGTCCAATGGAAAATACCATAAGAAACTAATGTATCCAGAAAATATGCAATCATCAGGCAGTTTGGGCTCTCTCAGTTTTGATATAGAAGGTTTTCAAATTTTGGCGCTTTTGATCTATTGTTCTGTGATCATGTACAGTTCTCAGACATGAATAGACATGGCTGCCAGCTTGAAGTCAATCTGTCACCACTGTAGAACCCAATGTAAGATTCCCATGAACAAAATCCAACATATATTTTATGGTAGAATTGCAAGCAATTCAAAACTCCTTTTTACGTGAGGATGGCAAATTATAGGTTTATTTATTTATAAATATTTAAATTATTTCTCTTTTGGACAGCTTTGAATAATCATTACAGCATCAAACACAGCAGAGAAAATTAAAATTCAGTCTCCACTTTCCAGTTTTCAGGTATTGAATATTTTAGAAACACCCCAATATTTTAAGTTGTCAGCAAATTCCCTTCAGGTGCATATAAATCTTCATTTCTAAGCTAAAGAAAGGAAGCAGCAGGAATTTCTGGGAAATGATCTGAATAAACAGATGAAGATGATATACTATGAATCAAGGTATCTTTGAGAAAGTAAAACAGTGAAAGATTCCCAGGGCTAAAACTGCTCTTTGGAAAAACAAGAAAAATACCACTTGTCCTTCCAAGTTATAACTGCTAAGGACAAAGAACAAAGAACACCTTTAATCACACCTACTATATTCAAATGCTTTTGGGGAGCTGCTTTGACTTCACACAATGACAAAAGTATAATCAATGGGTAATTCTTGAGTGCAAGCATTTAAAGGACCACATAATTCACAGCGCACCATATCTGAGCTTCTCTTCCAACTGTCCTCTCACAGGGAGTGTTAGTTGAAAGACTCACTACAATATATTGTAATTGTTCTATTACAAATTGCCATATCTTCAACGTTGACACTCTATGAGTTTCCTGAAATGTATAAAAATAAAGCTTAATATCCCAGTACTTAAACCAAGAGTCCCCAGCCTCGTCATTATTGTGGGCACAATAGCAAGCCTGCTTGGAATTGGTCATCCAAGCCATGGGGAGGCTTGGAGTTAATTACATCACCTTAGACAATAATTTGCTCCTTGTGGTGGTAGTTATCTCTTTCCACAGTTGGTTCTCTTTTTTGTTGTTTTCTGATGTCCCATTAATCACAGCTACATTTAATCTGTGTCATGTGATTCATCATCCTTTATCCCTGCAGCTGTTTCCATCCTGGACTCTGATAAACTGCTAATTTAAGTGGGTGATGTCCAACCTTGAATATCACAATGGCTTGTAACACACCACAGAGAATCAGCTACTACATTCACACAGCCCAAGATTTTTAGTAAGGCTAATTATTCTACAGCCCTTGCTCATTTGTTGGGGTGGAGATCATCTGAAATGTGCTGATAGCATTTTTAATGTGGGTTTGACATGACAGGGCATAAAAATATGCAGTTTTTCTAATGTGAAAGTATGCTGCTGCTTTTCTTCTCTCATTTCCTTTCCTCCCTTCAAGTCTTTCAAGTTTCTTCCTAACATGACATGAAACTGACTATATTTAGTGGTCTGTGGAGAAGTGAGAGGAAGAGAGAAAGGTTTTGCTATTTCAAAACATTTTCCCACTCTCTTTAGTCACCTTCTTCTATGATAAGTTTAAAACAGCAGGGGAGAGAAACATTTGCATAAAAATAAAATAAAACCTAAAGCAGATACAGTATCTAACACCATAATTTGGAGACTAAAATATTAATAAATAATTTTTGGAAAATATTATAAAAATAATATCCCTTGATTTCTGTTTTAAATGGGAAGATTTTTCTATGATTTTTCAATTTATACTTGTGTTAAAAGACAAGTAACAATAGAGTGTTCATTCAGTGGAAACTGATATCTCATTAGTATGGTGTGTATGAGAGGAATATATCAAAATGCCAGAAAAAAGTACTGTTGGGTTTTTTTTACCTCAAGAAAGAGCCTGAGGGCAGGTGTAAGACACTGACTCACTCTTACCACATGAAAATTGTAGCTCATAATGGCTTTGCAGTAGGGCTGGCTGCACCAGCCTGAACAATGCAATAGATTTCTAGGCAGTAAGAAAATGCTTTTCTTCACAATTATTTCAGTCTGCTGTCTGAAGCAGACAGACAGCAGCAGAAAATGTGACACCATTGCTGTGCTGACGATATGGCATTCCTGGTAAGGTGTGACTGCCAAACTTTCTGTTGATGCAGTGTTACAAATGGCTCCCAGCTAAATCCTCCTCTGAGTTATGCGATGAGTTATGGCAGAGGGGTAAAGAGGAGCTGGCAGAAATGTAGAAATACCTGTTTGTTACCAGAGCTTGGTGGAGCACATGGCACATCTCATGGTGGCAACCCTGTTTGGCTACACCCAATTTCGGACAGGAAGAGATTCATCTAGGACTAAGCTGCCTGGCTGGCAGTCTCATAGTCTGTGAAGCTTAAATAAATGACACTGCATAACACATTTGCACTCTGAGTCTAGAACAGTTCACGCCATTGTCAGCCCCATTTGCTTGAGTGCTTCCACCTCACCTTACTATTTTTGCTCCTGCTAGAGAAAGATCTCATTTTTCACCAAAGATGGGAATTTAAGAATTGAAAACTTACTATATTGTTTGCTGGTAGAAACACTAACTCTTTTTGAAGAACAAACAAATGAAAGACACATATTCTACACAGAAATCTTATGAACACTTTGGTTTTGTCTAAATTAAGTTTAAAGTGTGAGGACAGTGTGTGTTAATTAGATTTTAATGAATCTGCTTGATGAGAGATTTCTGGTCCAACTTGGACATCTTAACAGATACATCAGGCAGAATATCTCTTCTTCAGATTTCTAAAGAATGTAAGTCAGCATTATAGCTGATAGAAGTTAACCCCAGCTATTTAAAGTTCAGTCAATGTAAGACTTAGAATCAGATCTTAATGCTGCTTAAAACAAAATTTTGAAAATGTTTGTTCTGTTTGTTTACTGTTTCTGGGATGCACCTTAAATCTAGCTAAACCAGAATATTTCTAATGATCATCAAAAGATGTACACTCTTTCAGAGGCCAAAATTTCCACCATTTGATGATTCACTCAGGGAACAATTTAGCAACCTGATAGAGTCCTTTCTTTTCCTTGTTTGGTGAATATACCACTCATAAAACTCTCATGTTGAAACAGCCATGCTTTACAATGAAGTCTCTTGTTAAGGGCTTCATTACTCATGCTTCACAGGGCTTTCACAGAGTTAGCCAGGTATAACTTTAGGATGAAAAATTAAATTAAAGAATGGGATACCACTTAAAATAAGACCAGTTCCCTGCCATTTTATTGCCTGTAGTGAAAAATACTGATTCAAAAATATGCTCTTTGTACAGAGCTTGCACTCTGCACAAAATTTGATATGGTTTTGTCAAAAGCTGTGTTATAACTTCATAAAAGTTTTTTTTTTAGTCTAGTCCTCTGTGAAGAAGGCGTGTTGTTCCACCTACTTAATCAAACCCTGAGGGCAGAGGAACAACACACATTTTTAAGCATGAAATTTCCCCTTTCAGTTCTCTGATCTAACCTCAGACTGACAGATCCACAAGAACTAGTGAGATACTTTCTGTTCCCTGATAACCTCTTGGCTGAATCACTTCTCCTCATAAGATGTCTTCTTAGAGCAAGGACATTTTCTCTGCTATCTCACCATAAGTTGTAACAAAGAATATTTTACATGAAAGGTTTTGTGGAACTGAACTCATGCAATGGCACTTCAGAGCAGCATCATCCACATCAACATTTTCCTCTGAGACTTGAAAGCTTCTCCAGAGACACCTGGGAGATGCAGGGAAGACTACGACAAAGGCACTTCAGTCTTCAACATAATCTCTTCCAGATGGAACAGCCAGACTATCTTTGCTCTACCACTCCATTTATTTTCAGAAGACTTCTTTATTTTTTTAAGGTCCTGTAGCTTCATGCTTTTGTTGGAAATGTTTACTGGGGAAAAAAAAAAAAAATCAAGTTCCTTGTCATTTTCATGAGCACTTTGACATTGTGTGCAAGTGCATTCTGTGCTTAAGATGCCCATCTTGGGTTGGCCTCAAATCCTGCTTGAACTCTTATGGGAACAATTGGGAAAGGCTCCTTCATTTTATGACAGTGTGCCAAACTTGACAGAATCACTAAACAGATCTCTGAGACAGGTATTATCAAAGGTTCCTCCTGTAATCAAGTCACTCATATATATTCATTTTTAAAAGGCTTATGCTGGTTCAAAAATTTTTATTCTAATTTATCTGCTTTTCAGCCTCCCTGTAGTTAAAGAGGACATATTCAGTAAAAAAAACATTAAGCAAGGACTAGTTCTTACCTGTCTTTTTACTTTACCTACTAAAAAGTACCACCATTATATGAGAACTTTTTCAGTTTAGTATTTGTTTCCACAAAAAGCTGAGACAGTATGTAGGACACAAACATTACAGTCATTATTTATCTGAAAATTTCATTATACTATTTTCTTATTCTGGTTGCACTTATGAAGCAAGGAATCAAAACATATAGAAGGAAGAATTTTGGTTGATGTGTTATAGTAGGAAAGGTCTTACTTTATGTCACATCTTCCACTAGTTAAATAAGATGCCTGACAGTAACTACAAGTGTAGAGGATTAACTACAGATGCTGAGCATCCTCCTAGGACAGACACACCCTCCTCCACCTGCAAGTCATTGTACAATTCATCAAAAGAAACAGGAACATTTCAAGGCACCCTCTTGCACTGTGCAAATCTGACAATGCTCCACGTTTAACATGAAATTTCTAAATGACTTCTCACTTTTAAAAGCTCAATTATTGGCACATTATAAATGAATGTTGAAATTCAAGGACAAACGTAATATAAATTGACAACATTCTTCACCGTGATTGATGCTTGTTATTTTGCATAATTTGTTTATTGTTTGGTGTGTGTTTGTTTTTTAGAATGTCTGTTCAAGCCAAACCTTTGAGACATTAACAGTAGCAGTCTAATCTCTCCAAGGACATATTTTATGCTATTAAAATCTTACAGAGAATAGCCCTATGAAACCAACTAAATTAGATGAGCACTGGAGTTCCCAGGAGTGATGTAGGCTATATACAAATCTAGGTAACCAGGAACTGCCCAATTAACATATATATATATATTTATTTTTTTTTTAATAGTATATATATATTAAAAAAAAAAAATCAACTGCCAAAAAAATCACATTGAAGTTTTAGTTAATATATTAATATTGCTGAAAAGACTCAAAGAAAATGCTAGCTTGTAAAACAAATCAGTTTATGCACTTAGGTTTTGATTCCTAGAACAGTTATCTATAATCCAGACTAACAGGAGAGCACATATTTAATTGAAACAAATGTCATAATTCTGCTCTGTTGCCATTAAAGTGAGAGAGAAAACTCCTGGTGTTCAATCTCAAGCCTTCAGTGCTCTGCATAATCCAAACCAGAGTGCTTAGCACTTTGCAGGAGTGAGTCCTTCACTATTGTTTGCCTTTTCTCTTCAAATACTGACACAAAAGAAAGTTAACCCATGATGATAAGGTCAATATAAATTTTTTTAAAACCCTATGCTTTAGGGTACTACACATAGCAGTCATACTATTTTAAAGCAGCAACAATTTGGTTACATGAGATCCACTATTAGTATTGGGCACTTTGTTTTGTCATAGGCTAAGATATTTTCTGCTTCACAGCTGTCTCTCAGTCAATCAGAAAGCAGTTTGTATTTCCATCCTCTGAGAGTCTTAATTTTTTGATGTTAACAGACACATCAATATATACTTTATAATTTTCTTATATTATTCATCTATTAATCCCACAATGCAGACATGTGGAGATAGTTGAATATTGACTTTAAAATAATTTTGTTTCATTTTCCACTTAGAGCAGAGAAAATATATTCTGCCAAGTTAGCTGAAAGTTGGCTGTATCATAATAACACACTAGGTGCAGCTACTGTAAATGTGGAATATATGAACTTAGATGCAGATGACAATATACTGTGGTTCCTTTCAGTCTTGAAATAGTCATATACACCCAGCTAGTTATTTATTTTTCTTTACATCCAATGATAATAGATATGGCTGAATTATGCATTTTTTACATACTGCCTACATTATTGCTTACAATACAAAAACTGATGAATTTACTTAATGTTCCAGGTAATGTCTAATTGCTATTATTTTATAAATTCCATTAAACAAGGAAGAGCCTTGTGACATTGGCAGATAATTTTTGTAAAGAATGATAGGGAGTGATAAAAAAAGAAATTGACAAATTAAGCTCCTGCTGCTCTTGTTCTTTCCAACCTAAATATTTATTAGCTGACTGCACAACGGACCCACGTGTTGTTATGAAAATATAGAAACTGATCCTCAAAGGTGGTGAATGCTTTAAGCATTAGGACATGGGAAATTACTTATTCACATCTTGAAAGAAACAAAAGAAGTTTTCTCAAGTACAGTAATAAATGTTAAACAATGAAGATGTCTGCAAGATTCTAAACAGAGGCAAAGCTAATGATCAGTATTGTAGGCCTGCCCAAAATGTTTGCAGGACTGAGTTCAATCCAAGTGCCCTGCATTTTACACCAATGCTGCTTGATCTTTATCAGTAATCAGTGTGAGGTGGGCCTTCTAACAAATAGAACACTTAGGGAAAACAATGTTGTAGATCTTTGTTACTTCAGGATGATGACAAATTTTGTGGAGTTGTATTTAAACTAAAGGGCAGATGGGCATCCATGAAGTCTAATAGTGGTCCTGATCCTGTAAGAGTCCAGATAAGAAACTCAGATGGAATAGCCCATATATAATTTCTGGCATGCATAATTTTTTTTTTTCTTTCTCAGGCAGCTAAGAAGAATATTTATATGTATCCAGGTTTATCATGTGGATAGGCTGGGATTCTGCTGCTAGGGGCTAGTGACACAAAGATATTAATAATGTTGCAGGTGCTGAGCTAATTTTAAGCATGCTTCAGAAATGTCAGCATAAGAGGACAAACAGTTCAGGTTTCTCTTTTCACCCTAAGTGGGGCAGAGAGGAAAGGAAAAACAAAAGAAAAGAAAATGTGTCTGATGGCTCTCCTGAACAGAATGAAGGTATTGGGTCAAAGACTCTTAGTCCTTTCCTGACAACAGTTGAAACACCATTGTTTTATAAAAGGTGCCTGTGCAGGTGTTGTTCCCCCTTGCAGCAAATTCCCTCAGGATGTGCATCCCAGTGTGCTAGGCTCTGACAGAGCTATTTTTGGATCCATCTCTCAAACTTCTCCTCTAAAAGCTGAATTCCTATGTGGTCACTTGCCTTCAGTGACCTGACAAAGGAAGCACCTATCTTTCACTGCCATTTTCTCACCCTGGCATGGTTGGACTTTTGTGAAAAGAAACAGATTCTGTACACAAGGCTGTATTAGAAAGACGAAAAAAGCTCTTTCTATTGCCCAGGCAACTGTCATCTGCATTGCTAGGGTTTTCAGTTTCCTGCTTTTACACTTACACTTGCAGTACAATCTTCAAAGGTGTTTCATAACAATTATTTTCAGCCATTATATCCAGTGGAATTTGCAAATGACATAATTAGTCATAAGTTTGTCCTTTTGTTTTCAGAGGTGCCTTACACACTTCAGTGCTCAAGAAATAATGATATAGAAGTACTACAGTATGAAAGTCAAACCCTGTGCTTGGTCATCTGTTGCTGATTTTTATATACTTATGCTCAAAACAGTGTCTGATTTAAGACATTTTTTAGCACTGAAATTTTTTATCTTTTATTTCATTTAAGAAGAAAAAACCCACCCGCACAAAATTTCTTCTAGCAGTAATTTGCTTATCTTCTACTGCGCATTCACAGAATGACATGGTGATGTTAAATAGACACCCACACATTGCAATACTATTACTACAGCTATATTATAAAATAATAATAATATTCACATACAAATCCACAGATTCTTACCTTGGCAGTTGAAGCACGATATTGAAGGGTATTGAACTGCTTGGAGCAGCCCGTAATCTCAGCCCAAGGATTTTGGTGATCAGTAGGACCTGCCACTAAAGACTAGAAAACACCTATGAGGACTATCCTAGAAATACCCCTGCAGCCACCTGCAATAGCCTTTCTCAAGTATTTAATTTCTGTGTGGCCAAATTATACTGTTACCCTTTAGGTTCCTGCACTCATCTTAACCCTTCTGTAGAAATGAATTGTGACACCAGAAACACCCAAAACATCCAAAAGGTCTTTCTTAGGTAAACTATATGAAAATATATATTCTAAAAAGTCTTAATAATTTGAAAGAGTATTACAATACAGCTTGTTGTGTACTAATACTCCATGTACTAAACAGTCCCTAAGTAATTGCTGACACCACATAGTTCCAGAAGTTCTTAAAGGAAATTACCAGAACATAGTTGCTTCTGCTGGAATCAGACTTAGCATTTAGAATATTTTTATTGTCACTTTCCAGCTCATTAGCCTTTCTGCATCACAAAAAATACTGATACCCAGCCAGGATGAACTCATGAATCATTTAATTTGTTTCAAGTCTGTTCAAATAAAATCAGGAGAAAAACTGGATGGAGACTCTCAAATATTTATTTTTAAATTATTATCTTGGACATAAATAAAATGATATTTTTTCTTTAATTTATTGGTAATTATAGTTTACATTGATAAAAAGGCCTTACAAATTGAGGTAGAAGCTCAGAGACAATACTTCCAATTTGTTGATGAATTTCTCCAGAAATGTAGCAAAGGGGGGAAAGTGGCAAACATCATACCTGAATGAAAGCAAAGGCATTTTACATTAGGAAGCACTAATTACTCACCAGAATTTAGGGATACCACCCCCCTCCACTATGGGTGAAACATATTCCTCTAGACATTTGGGCTCCCATGCATGAGTAAGATGCTGTTTATCAACACAGAAAACTCCAATACAGTGCTCTCAGTGTCATGTTGGGCTTGTGACAGAGGAAGCAATGATTCCAATTGAATTGTTGGTACTACTTTTTGTACTTCAAATTTATTGCTCTGAAACACCATCAGCTAATTTTACACAGTCCCTGTGTAATTTATCTCACTATAAAGCTCCAAGGATTTGTCCTGGGCAATAGGGGAGAAAACTCAACTGAACAATATTCTCCATTCAGGTGATTACAGCCAGAAGTAGGTGTGTAATCTTCAAAGACATGCTCCTGGCTATGATAAAGATTATTCACTCTGACTTGTGGCTGAAAAACTCTTGATAAAGAACCAAAGTTGCAAGTAAAGATGATTTAAAAGTCAGAGGGCTGAAAAAGCTGTTCAGTCTTTAACTGGAGAACCACTGTTAAAATCTGGAGTGAAACTGCATGGAAACTTGCATTTACAGGTGATGAGATACTCTTCAAGAAACTTCAGGAATTGAGGTATCTAAATCATATCACTTCTACTAAATACAGAAGTAAAATAGCCGTGGAAATTGTGTTACCTCCTGGGCAGTAGGTACATGTTCAGCAGCTGAGCTTTTAAGGAACAAAATATTTTCCAAAACTTGCAGTGGTAAGTGGTTAAACCCCTGTGGTGGGTGCCTAAGCCCAGGCTGATTGTAGCAGGTGGTGTCCATCCGGTCAGTTAAGGCTCAGCAGTAGTGTCCTGCCTCAACTCTGCTGACCACGCTTCACAGAAAAGCACTTCTACATGGTGTCTTTTAAAAAGCTATTAAGTTCCTCTACTGCCTTTTGGGTTGTTTTGGGTTTTTTTGTTATTGTTTATTTTGTGCACAGCTCAGTCCCATTAATGTGCTCTGAGGAAATTTGCAGCCAAGGTGTCAAGGTCTGGAAGCAGGACAGACAGTTAAGGATGGACTTAAGTGAATGGACTGTGACAATGCTTTTGGGGAAGTTAAACACTCTGAAAAATGGGTGCCAAGGGTGAGTCTTTTAGCACCTGAGAGTCTGAGAGCCAAATGTTTTCAGGAGTAGGTATTAATATAAAAGAGAATTTCAGAACTGTAACTTTTGGTCAAATGCCTATCATATAACTTTTTGATCAGAGCATTTAAACTGTTTTCCAAAGAATCTCTGGTTACTCTAACCTCAGACTTATTTCCTTTAAATGGTACAGAGTGGTGTCTGGAATGGATAAAAGTGACATCCAAGTGACACCAGTCATGTCAGGTGAGATGACATGGAAAAATCTCTTCCTCACTTCATATACATTTCTGAAGAAACATTATCTATCTGCAGAGAGGAACCCTCTGAAATGCAACAAAGGCAAATGCAGGGTCCTGCACCTGGGGAAGAACCACCCCAGGCACCAACACAGGCTGGGAAGCCCAGCTCTGCAGAGAAAGACCTGGGGGACCTGGTGAACAACAAGCTGCCCGTGACCCAGCAGTGTCCAAGAGGGCCAATGATATCCTAGAGTGCATAATGGAGAACATTGCCAGCAGGTTGAAGGACAGGATCCTGCAATAAAGATGATGTGACTTGAGCATCTGTCTTATAGGAAAAGGCTGAGGGAGCTGGGCCTGTTCAGCCTCAAGAAGAGAAAACTGGGAGGGGACCACATCAATGTCTATCAGTACCTGAAGGGAGGGTGGCAGGAGGATGGAGCCAGGCTCTGCTCAGTGCTGCCAAGCAATAGGAAAAGAGGCAATGGGCAGAGACTGATGCCAAACCAAGACACCCAGAATGTTACAGCTGAACATGTGGAAAAACTTTTTTACTGTACAGGTGACTGCATGGAACAGGTTGCCCAGAGAGGTTGTGGTGTTTCCCTCCCTGCAGTTACTCAAGAAGTGTCTGGATGCAATCCTGTGCCATGTGCTCTGGGACGACCCTGCTTGAGACAGAAGGTTGGACCAAGAGATCCACTGCAGTCTGTCCTAACCAGCCCATTCTGTGATTCTGTAATTCTTTGACTCCATGATAGTGTGGGCTATTTGCTGGTTTTGATTTCACAGTACTACCACCAATCTGTCAAGTCTCAAGAAAATAAAAAAAAAAAAAAAAAGAAGAGAAAAAGGAATTGGTAATCCCCTTTTCTGTAAATAGTGCCAGGATTAGATTAGTTTGAAAGCTGAAGAAAATACTTATATATCAAATACGTTTACATTGCATGTTAGGAAACATGACCAGATTCCACTTTGCTGACCCTGCATTAAAAAAGATTTTGTTTGGAGTCCATAAAGAAATTCATTTAGTTTCAGAAAGTGTAAAATAACGATAATGTTATTCTGTTTTTTTCTCAGGAGACTTTTATTCCACATTTATAGCAGTAAAAGAGAAGTTGGACAGAAGTGACTGGAAAATGCACTGAATGAGATTTAATTTTATGGGGATTTAAGGGTCTAATTCCCATAGGTTTCTTTGAAAACCATCTATTTAATAAATGTATTCAGTAAGTTAAGATCTCTGCACTAATTTATTTTCAGACTATGGATCATTAGATCATCTAGTCTGTCTACTTGTATTTTACCAGCTATAAAACTTCATCTAGTAACTCCCCTAGTAAGCCAAATAGTTTGTGCTTTGTGAATAAATCTTGCAGGAGGGAGAGGTGGAAGGAAATCCTTCTGAAGCTGAAGACATCCACGGACAGAAGAATTACAACGTCACTTGATAGGTATTTCTACTTATTTCTTATTCCCATGACTTGATTTCTCAACTGAATTTGTGCATCATCTCTTTTTAGGCCTTTTATTGCAACTTTTTAAACAACTTAGGAAATATTATATGCTACCTATTTTTAAATTACCTGGTTTTGGGTGATTTCTTGAATGAAACTGTTGATATGCTAAAAAAAGAGATATATTTATTCAAGGCGATGTCAGCCCACAGTTTTTTCACAGTATTCAGAAAATTTAATACTCCTTCTTTATATATTTTGCACAAATGTGCTTATCCTCTGTGAATAAGCAACTTCTGAACATGCAAGAGGCAGTTATGACGCCTGTGCAAACATTTCTGGGATGGCTCTTTCTATTCACAGATGTAGCCAAAGTACTTTATGAACATTCTTGCCAATAAAATTTTCTTAGATGAGTTTTTAAAAAATTATGAAAAAGAACAAAGAAGCACTGTGAACACTCTCAAACTAATATATGGTATTTTTGTGCATATTTTTCACAGACTACTTAACAAGTCTATTTGCTTAATTTTTCCTGACATTGGCACAGTTGTACATTTCCTGTGACCATGACAAAGTGTGTAGATACACCAGCCAAAGAGCTAATTTGCACTTGAAATACTTCTACCACTACCATGCTCTGAAATCAGATGTAAATGGGACAGTTCTGTCACTTGCTACCAGGATCATCCCTTTCTAAAGCAATAAAAAAGTTACTCTGTCAAGCAGAGACTGCAGGGTATTCCCCATGTCTGACTACTCGGGTAAAATTATTTTGTCGACTCTTTCTCCCTTGTAGCATTATGTTGATATCTTCTTTTTTATTCTTGCACAGGACATGTTACTAGAACTACCATGCTAAAAAAAAGCAGCAGGCTAAGAAAATTGCAAAAACACATTGTGAGCATATCAGAATTTCAAAATAGCATGATTCCCAGTTTCATGTGTAAAAACATTTTTAGAAACCAAATTTAATCATGTGACAGTAAAGTATATACTTCTGCAGAAATTCCATGCCAAACTGCAAAGTGCAAATTAGAGGATGTGCTGTGTGTATATTTTCCTCTATTAAGTTACACTTTTTATGCCTTTTCTTCCATCCACTAAAAAACTATCTAATTTTGAAGTGTTATGGAAAATATTATGCACTATGAAAGAATTTCAGCCACAGGCTTCTCTAATTACCTTCTCCAGTGGTCTTTTTAAGTTTCTTCTTGCTTTTTGCCATCCTTATCTGCCACCTGGCACCCTTCTGTTAGTGCTGGAAAAGCAGGCCAAGCTTGCCAATAGCATTGTTTGAGTGACAGGCTGTGAAAATGGAAGCACTCCACTAACACATCATTTTCCTCTGGAAAAGCAGAATTCGACATCTCTATTTTTCTTGGTGTTCTGTTGTAAACTCTGCTCCATGGAGCATAAGGCCATGGGTGATAATTTAGTCCAGCAGATCTAAGAGGGTTTTATTCTGGAAAAAACATTCAGAAGCAATAGTTCCTTCCGCACCTTCCGCACCTTCCTTCCTCTGCTGCTTTCCTGAGGCAATTTATGATTTCTAACTTTTATGTGTTGATGTATGGTTTCCTATTCACATTTGATTTATATACAGAACTCCTGAGAATAAAAAAAAAAAAAAAAAAATATCATTGCTTTTTAAACAAAAGATTTGCCTTAAAGTATCAAGTACAGTAAAAATTTGCAAACGTGGTATTGATCAGATCCAGAATAAAGTTTCTTACAAAAAAATCAGTATGTCTGTTGCCACATTTTTGCATCACATGGAAATAGGTTGAAAACTGTATTCAAAAGCCCTGCTTTTTTTTGGCTCAGAACAAGAGTTTGAGGCCAAATTTCCTCCTTCAACATCTTATGCTTAAAACTAGAAAGTGCCTACTGACTTTTCTCAAAGATGTTTTTCCCAAAATTAGCTTAACATTATTTATGTAGGAAATTAAAACAAACTTTTAAAATCTTTGCTTTTTCATATAAAGAATAACTTTTCTCTGTGCAGTTCCAGTTAAAAAGAAAGTCATTACAGCAGCCAATTAGATGGTGTTGTAAAGGTTATCTCTGTACTTCAATGAGAATTGACCACACCTCCTGTAAATTGCAGTAAGCCAAAAGCCTGTTGCTTTGCTCATGTTTTCCAATGGAATTGCTCTTTCACCTTTGTTACTAAATTCTTTGATGCCATATAGTCACATCCCCCACTGAAAGACAAGAACTATTTTGTTCTCATATATCATGTTTAGGGTTTTATGCAATATCTGTGCCTCAAAAGTCATTCTTACTATGAAAAATTGAACTGTAATTCACTGTACAGTTTTAAATTTCAAAAAAGAGGAAAAAAACACTCCACACTTCCTAGTCTCAGCAAATCTTTATTGTCTTTGGTTCTTTTAAAACCAAAGGCACTTTTGAATTCTGTGTTACAGACATCTCTCTTGACATCTCCCTCATAAATTCACTATACCACTACTGAATTCTAGAATTCAATATAATTTGCCTGTATTCAATGGGACTCATCTATAGCCATATTGGAAAATTATAACCACATTTTTCCTTAACTGTGATTAAAAGTTACAGTGACTACAGTGGCTACATTGAGCAGATTGCTTCTCCCTTTTCCACTGACTCGAATCCCTTTGACAGATGTGTGTGTCTGCCAGTAGCTTTCATGGATCTAGTTTGACCAAACTGCCCAAGTTAACATAAGGGGGAAAATAGTTTAAAATAAAAAAAAAAGCTAGCCAAAAAAAAAAAAAAAAAAAAAAAAAAAAAATACAGACACTGAGCTCAGGAACTCAAATATAAATGAGTCCAGAATAACTCAGAGCAGAGACCAATCTTCTGCATTCCCTAAGTGCTAAGTACTATTTCCATGAAACACTTAACTTCCAAACAGCTCAGAATTAGGTGCTACTTTAAAGACTTTATCCAAAATAATAACAGTGTTATGGAAGTCCAACATTTTCGTTCAAGAACTGTTGAGAAGATCGGAGAGTCACTCCAAAACCACTGAAACCAAGCGCAGCTTTTCTCCTACACACAACAGCACAGCCCAGCTCCCTTCAGGTGTGTGCACCTTAAAGATTAATTGCCATATTATTTCTTCTCTGTGAAGAGCATCTATTTTTCCTTTCTTTGAAATACATGGAAAATTTGGGGCAGCTGCTCTGGTGCTGGCTGGACTAGTTTAATAAGATCCTGCAGTGTTTATTAGCTGAGAGAAACAGTTATGTCTCCAGCATTCCTGTGAGTTTATTTTGCCAGGAATTCCTACTCACACAACAGATTTCAACATTCCTCTTTTAAGACAGGAACAAACAACTGAACCTACTGAGAGTACCCTTTGTCAGAACTTGGTAGTATTTTTTCTAATAAAACACAGATGATTTATATGTTCACATGAGAGACATATTTGGCATATAAAGAAGTTTCAGCAAAAGATTCTTGGGTACCAGAAAGAGGTTTCTTGTGATTTCACAACAAAGATTGTCTGTTACTGCTCTGAACAGTTAGGGAAATTTTAGCACAACATTAAAACAGTAAGATACTCTCACTGGTTAATAGTCATAACCTATTTTTCTGTGTGTACAGCAAACACACAGTAAGTAGAATTGGTTTACCATGAGACAAATCCCTGAGAATTGCCAGTGAGCAAAAGAACAGGGTACCAATTGCTATATCCATGTTATGGCTGTAATAATTCATTTGTGTATCACTATATACACAAGGCTCCAGCACAGATTTAGGGAACCAAAATATTCCTACCTCCCCAGTGGAGGCCCTGCCAGGACAGGGAGCTCTGCATAGAACTGCCATTCTCACAGGAGGGAACAGATTTCAAGAACAGTGAATTTTCCTGGACAAAGACTGCCTAGACAAGGTATTAGGCATTCTTTGTCTGTCACAGTCTCACTGTTAGTTCTCCACTACCTGACTCAGCAGTCATGGTTATTTTTGAGCTTCTTTACCCTTAAATGATGCAGCTGACTACAGAGCAAACAGCCTATGTCCAGTGTGTCATTCAGGGATTCAGGTCAGGTGGAGGAGCGACTGCCATAAAAGATGGGCAGGAGGAGGCACTCCCCAAACAAATATGCAGTAAGAAGAAATTTGAAGAAGCCTCACCTTTTAGTTCTTTTCTTTTTTTGACACTTTCTATGTTAAAGCAATAATTCCCCTCACATCTTTTGTGTCTGTGAGTGTGTGCATTTAACTCTTTCCATACACTGATAGAACTGCATAAAGATGGCAAATTTACTGATGTAAATGGCTCAGATGTCAAACTAAGCAATCAGGTGAATGGTTGATTTTTACCCCTCTTCCCTAGTAAATTCTAGTAAAGTAAATAAATGCAAAAAAACCCAATATGTCTGACCTCACTGAAGTCTTGATCATTTTTACTTTATGACTTTCCTTTTCTTTACTCACTTAAACCTCACAACACACAAAATCACCAATGAGAACAGACCTGTAAAAATGGAAGAATAATGCATCAGCCATCCCTGGTACCAAAACCAGATTAAAATGAACTTGAAGGAAAAACACTTGCAATGCAGGCCATAATCACATTTCTTAAGTAAAACACAGACTAACAGAATAATTGACTTTATAACAAATAAAAAATCATGCTGGCAAAACAACTTTTTCAATACTCACCAAAGGGAATGGGGAAAAAAACATTCCTGTGGGATAAAACACACTGATCATTTTAGCAAGTTTCATAAGCTGTTTGGCATGCTTTTTGTATTACTTCCTTCTCTAGATTTATATACAAAACATGCACAGAAAAAAAGAAAGCTTTTTCCAGATTTCTGAGGGAAAATAGTCAGACCATACATTTTAAATATGAGTTTTTTAAATTAAATTCTCTTCGGTTTTCTACAGGGCTGAATATATTTTGCATAGCATTTCAAAGCATGGCAACAAACCATTAAAAGCAAGACAGTTACTAAACGATGTAATATAGATTGAATCAGACTAACAAGGAAATAATTTATTGCAGTACCTTTAAGCTCTAATTGCATCAAAACTTTGTGGTTTGTTACTTATGAGTACTCAAATCAGTTACTTTTGCTGCACACAACAAAGCTGCTGTGAAAGAAAACAGCAGTCCATGTGATCTACAAAAGTCTGTCACCTACAAAAGAATTTAAACATGGCAGAATGACAGTTCATGGGTTCAAATGAAATCACATCATTCATTTATTTCTCTGAGATAAATCAGTCATCCTTCAGCAAGTCAGATTTTAGTAAAATTCCCACATTCACTAAATTACATGCATGAAGCATGCAGAATACATGGGCTGCTATTTATAAAACAGACAGCAACTAAAATGTGTTTCTATGCCAGCAATTAAAATAACTGATCACTGTGCTGTACTATTTTGTGTCAGGCACTACCAGTTTATCACCTGTCATAGACACCCAATGTCTTAGCCAAATAACATCTAAAAGACACCTAAATATTTTATTTAAGGTCTTAATTCCAAGGTTTATCCTAAGAGAAGCCAAACAAAGACTGACCAGAGAATGAAGGCTTTACACAACTAAAATTCAGAATAAGCGCTTTACGAATAAGAATTTCCTGTGAGATTTCCTACCTATCATCATCTCTCGGGGGGAAAAGTGGAAATAATAGCTACATGTTGTGCCCAGATTAGAGTACAGCTCTAAGTTGTTGTGTCTGTTGCTAAATGCCTTCAAAGATAAGGTATAGGAAAAGCAGAGAAATCATTTAATGAGACATTTAGAAGTTGTTACTTCACAGATCAGTTTATTGTTTTGCAATTACTTTAAACAGGTTTTTTCCATGCACCCTTTATAAACCTAAGAAACATTCCAAAGCAGGTCTTTTGTTGCATTTATTTGGAAACCAGTGCTTTAAGACAATAATGGGAAGACAGTAAGGGTAATAAAGTTTTAATGAACCTATAGTGGTAAATTTTTGGATAGGAATTGTTTATATTAAAACTATGCAGTCCATCCCTTATTTTTAATGAACCCCAGAGTGAAAGTAGCTTTCTCCCTCACCATTTCAGCATCAAGTACTGCTAGTTGATGCTAGCACCTCTCACTGTCTGTTTGATTTAATAATTAATACAGACACTAACCACCTTTAAATCTAAATGTAGGAGTTTGCATAGTATGAATAGGAATGCTCTTCTCCAAGTTATTTCAAACATTGACTTGACTGTGGAAGGTTTAACATGTCTGTCATGTGCTAGCAAAATTCTAGGACACTTCTGTATCTGTAATGCTGCAACTTACTAAATTTCATCTCAGTTTTCTGTGGAACTTTTCCAACTTTGACTGAAAGTTATTCCAAAGAACACTCGTTTGGCTTTAAAAATGTACTCAGTGGCACTTACATTTGCATCTGTTAACATTCTCAGTGTGCTGAGTGCCATTCCTAAAATACCACAAATGAATAAATTCATGGGAGAATCTTGGGGATTATAGAGACCTACATTTTAGATCATCTTCTACACCATGAAATGCAGACTTTTCAAATTAGCCACTCTAGCATAGGGAGTGTTAAAAACTCAACAACTAAGTACTGAAATTTCCTTGAAGATGGATTTTGATAGTGTGGTAGATAACTCTGAAAGAGAGGGCAATTTAAGCTGCACTTGTTAGTGTCCTAATTTTCTTGAAAATTCTCAACACCAGACTTTTTTTTTTTTTTTTTTTAAACAAAAGAGATGATAGAAGATAGTTTAGCCCTGGCATTCCCCCCCCCCCCCCCCCCCAATGATGTGTCACAACATCTGCTGAACAGCAGCCTGGCTTGGGGAATTTCTTACCCACTCCTTTCAGAGAGAGGTATTCCACATCAATCAGAACACAGACTCAGGACTCACCAGAAAGGCAGTGATGCAGCAATGGCTTCAGCAGAGTATCTTCCTCCTTTAAAATGCTCACACCTCACAGGTCTACACCTTCACCTTCTACAGTTTTCCATTGCCAGCCAATTCAACTAGCCCACCTTCACAATCACAAATGGAAAAAATATATTTTCTTCAACTGCCCCTTTTCCCTTCCTGCCTCCACCCTCCAGATATTCCCCACCAGTCTGGAAAGTGATTCAGTGATTAAAACATTTATTGGCACAAAGGCTGGAAGCCAGGCCTTGCACCTCCAAGTGATTATCCTGAACTGAAAGCAATAGACAAAATGTGAATTTTCATTTACTTGTTCTGGGCCAATGCACTGTTAATTATTTCATGCCTGAGCACATCTGTTGGTTGGAGACTTCCAGGTAAAATAGATGAATATTTTGTGAACTTTGGCAGGGCTAAAGCCTTAATCACCTGCCAAGTATCTCGATGCTGTGAAGACTCTGCTGGCTACAACAGTGCATCAACATCTTTCCCAGGAGAATGCAGATGCAGAAGTTTTAGACACCTGCAGCGTTAGGAACAGATTTTGTTCACGACAGTGGGTGTCTGCAAAATTAACTAGCTCCACTGTCAATCTGGCTCCCAACATCTCAATCAAGTACTTACAAATGAGACAGTAGGACATCGCTATTGCAATTTGTGCACATGAAGGATTCAGCTTCATTTAAATACAGAAGCATAACCGAGGAATGTTATTGTTCTACTTTTTTCCCTGAAAACCCACATAATCGTATTCTTCATCTGCATAATCTGCCTGCCTTTCCCCAGTGACTGATGCAGGAGCTGTCTGCACCAGAGGAGCTCTCCTCAGAGCAGAGTAATGCTGTTTGGCAGTGATTGAGACATCTGGAATAAGAAAACAGACAGTCAACAATACAATACTCATGATGTGTTCTGCCTTCAGAACTTTTCCCCCCAAAGTCTTGCAGTGAATGATGCAATTAAAATTTTGGAATCTCAGGCGTGGTGATTGAGTGCTCAGCTTCTCATTTTCTCTGGCAGCTACTCAACTCCTTTGTCCAATTATGGCAGGAACAAAATGAATTGCAAGTAAAATAAATTTTCCTCAGAGCCTTTCCATATTGTCAGTATATGCTTCATGTTCTGAGGACACATTAACACCATTGTGTCTTTCACAGACATTATTTTAAATTGTTATTTTCTTCTAAAAACCAAGGACTATGTAATTACACCCAAAGAAACACAAAAGAAAGTAGCCTTGAATACAATGTTCCTATCTCTTGAATATAAAAATTCAGAAAGATTGAATTAATTGTGTTTACATCACTAAAAATTCTGGATTTTAATTTTACACTTCTAATTAATGTTTTTGTCCAGTCTTGTTTGTAACTTAGATGTGTTTCTGAACATCCTAAATTTAACTAAACTTACGTCTTGTCTGAATTTCACTTTTGAAAATATTGCATCAGATTGGCAGCAAAAATGAACTTCAGAGAACTCTGGGAGCCTTATTCTTCTTCAGTGTCATAATTGGCTGTTCTTGTTTATCAGTTAATTTTTATTTCTGGGCTGTCCTTAATATTTTTTTCCTTCTGTATGATGTTCAGGCTTCAGGTTCAAGATTTCTGTAAAGGATAATCTATCAGTTTAAACTGGTAAATCCATAATGCATTTTCTCTCCATTTTGTTTAATTTGTATCCTTACTCTAAAGATTCTTTAATGCAATTTGTAGCCTGGATTTACTGATTTTAAACTAATGGGTCTGTAGTGCCTTGATGGTCTCTTAACCTTGCTTTTAAAACAAATGCTCTATTTGTTACATTTCAGTCATCTGGTATCAATTTAAATAAATTACTAGAGTTATTTAAAACATTTGCAGCCTAATCTGTGGCTTCATATACTAAAGCTTTTAGCCTTCTCATATGGAGATATCTGATCATCACTTTTAAGCTCTGCACTTTAGATCTGCTCCAAAGTTAATATTTCCATCTCTTGTTTCCACTAACAACTCTGTGTTTGCACCACGTCTATCATGACCTTTAATTTCCAAAGAAGGGCATCTTGGTGGACAACAAGCTGCCCTTGAGCCAGCAGTGCCCTCGTGTCCAAGAGGGCCAATGATATCCTGGGGTGCATTATGGAGAACATTGCCAGCAGATCGAAGGACAGGATCCTGCCCCTCTTCTCAGCTCTACTGAGGCCACATCTGGAGAGCTGTGTCCAGTTCTGGGCTCCTCAGAACAAGAGAGGCATGGAGCTCCTGGAGCATGCCCTGGAGAGGCTGCAAAGACTAGAGTATCTCACTTATGATGAAAGGCTGGGGAATTTGAGCCTGTTGGGTTCAGGAAAAGATGACTGAGGAGGAACCTCTTCAAAGTCTATCAATATCTGAAGGGAGGGTGGCAGGAGGATGGAAGTGGATTTTTTCAGTGGTGCCAAGCAATAGGACAAAAAACCCCAAAGATCATAAGGTAACACACAGGAAGAAATAAGCTACTAAACAGGCTTAAATTTGGATTAATAGCAGAAATCAGTGTGATAATGATGCCAATTACAGTATCATAGTGTTTCACAACTGTGAAAGGTTATTTGTTCTTTATTGCAAACAATGTAAAAAGGCCATATCTTAACGCTTATACAAATGCTTAGTCTTACATGAGCACACTAAATTCAATATAACAGTGCTGAAATATCTAAATACTACTTAATACAGACTGTCTAATACAGAAACCATACTGCTTTTTTTTCAACTAATTAATGCAGATATAGAAACAGAAGAGAAGATATAATCTACATTTTTTAAAGGAAACATTTGTAGCAACATTTTCTATTATTAGAGTCATGCTGCCAGCACAAGGCTTGAACTTTACAACATAGTCATTCTCTTTTTTTAGATAATTTTACTTATTTTCAAAAAGTTGAATCTTTTAATGGGTGAAAGGCATTCAAAAGATGTTTTGCAAATCCACAGATGACATTCTGAATCTCTTTTCCATTGAAAGTGATTATAATCTTAAAAAAAAAAAAAAAAAAAAAGAAAAAGGTGGGAGGGAAAGATTTTTTTTTAATGTTTTTAAAGCAAATTAGAAACTGGTCATTTTATGTTCTTTCTGCTGGATTATTATCCAAGAAGTACCAAGAAATGTTTTGCATATGTCAAGAAGATCTTTCCTGAATTCTCTGAAGTAGCAAGTAGTTAGTGCCATCTATAGACAGAATTTAATATTGAAAAATAATAGGAAAAAACCAAAACACAGGCACAGCAAAGCCAATCATATCAAACAAATAAAGGTAATTCAATAATATAAAAATAATAGGAAAAAAGCTTCACATCTGCTCATTTTTTTTCAGTTTTCATAAGAAACATTTTAGCACAAATGATGACTTGAATCTATAACAAAGCAATTTGATAATCTTCTAAGTAATCTTATGAACTCACTTTAGTATACGCTTGTTTAAAGTAACCTAGCAGTGGTTATACCATTCCTGAGTCAATTTGCTTTTTATTGTTTCAACTTCTCCGTTGAGCTGCCTTCCACTGTTATTCTAACTATTGCCTCCTGCAAATTTAACTTTGCAAACCTTAAGCTCCTAAGTCACTTTAACTATACAAATGAGCCAAACAGTGGTACAATTTGTTGAAGTTATACAGAGGACAAACATTGCTGCGATTGACCACAAAGGATCAATATTTTCACTATTGTCAAAGGACCAGCCCTCCTCCAAGCCCTTTTGGACAACCTCCTTTCATTAAATCTCTATTTCTATCCTGAGAGTGAAGAGGAGTGTAGCGCTGGAAACACCTGGCAGAGGATTCTGCACTCATGTTGCAGATGTGCAGAGCAGCAGCAGGGCAAACAGGAGCACAGGGTGAAAAATGTTCTGTAGTGTTTGCAAAACAGCAACTCTCTAGCTGCATAAAATACATCACATGGAAAGAACACACCACATGGAATATCTAAATGGCATGTTTGGAACTGAAAGCTGAATATATTTGGTCAGGAAACTGCATGTTTTTAGGTGGAAAGTACAAATATCTCAAAGTAGTTAAAAATAGGTACCTTCTTTAGTAAATTTTCATACAATTGACATTACTATGCTAAAATTGTATGTTACCTCTGAATTAACTTTGGCACCTTCAAAGGGCATGCCAGTATATTACTGCATTCACTTCCATAGCTGGTGTCTAAGCAGAATTTCAAGACTACATTGAATACACGCATCCATACCCATACATAAAATATAAAAATATATGTAAAATGTCAGGAATACAAGTGCTTTTAAATGTCTACATTTTTTTGCTGCTATAACAAAAATGAGTATGATAGTACAATATGAAGCATTAGAGCAGACATTTAAATTCTTCAGTAGAAGGAAATAATTTCACAAAGAGTTTTCTTTCTGTCCAGTTCAGCACAATTGTGACCTGTGGTAAAGGCTTTCTAAAAAGAATTAGGTTGCTTAAATTTGTTTGAATGTCAAGCTTATATATTATGTCTCTCCTTCAATTTCTTCCACTTGTGTATACAAATTTTCGTCTTTACTAACCTATTTGAAAGACAGATTTGTCTATAAAAGTGCTAAGCTTTAAATTTTCTTCATCTCATGCTAGTCAAAGAGAATGTCATAGTCTGTCCTCAGATGTCAGCACAGACACGTGTGGCAGAGCCTTACATTTATTGAGACTAAGCTCAGCAAGCTGGAGATTAGCAAAGAGGGATGAGTGAACAAGTGACTAAAGGCAAAGCTAAAGGCAGTTCCAGAGAGAAACAGTCTCCTGAGAACCTGATGATTTTATTTATTATTATGTCTAAAGTTTTTATGATGTTCACCTGCATCTGCAGCTTCTTTTTGGTAAACTCATGAGCAAACTTTATTTTCCATCTGCTTCAGACAACAAAGACAGTGCATTTGAAATGGAGAGGCCAAGGTGGAATTTGGGGCAGGCTGATGAGAAAATTTAAACAATGGACTTGATAAATTTATTGATTCCAGACAAAGAAATGTCTGTTTTATCCCTAACTTAACAGCTCTGTTTTAAGAAAAATTTAGAGAAAATGGATGTAGTCTTGGTGTTCTCCCAAACCTTCTGTTACCTGGGTAGTATAGGTAGATAGCAGTGTAAATTTCATTTTCCTCTCCTTTATTCAAGCCCAGGAGATTCACAGACAAATATTTGTCAAGGAATTTTAATATATTTTCAACAGATCTGTAAATCTGAAAGCAAAGTAACTTCCATCCCTTTTTTTTCATATACAGCATTGATTCCCAGTAAGAGTACTGCTCACAAGTGCATACTTTAATTTCCTTTCAAATGAGAAATGAGAAATAGATAAATTTTCAGTATACTTTTATTAAAAAGAATATTCTTACTTTAAGTATATATTTAGAAAGAAATTATCAAATTAAACACATGAGATCTGGAAGAAAAGAATGTGGGGCTTATCAGTTTTTAAATGTCTCAATCAAGTAAAATTACAGTTTGACTTCAGGCTTCTTTATGAAGTATAAAACCAAGGATCTGAAGATCATGATCTAACACCCATTGAGGCTAATGGGACTTTGGGCATGGGATCAGGCCACAAAACATCCCATCTTTTCATGTTTAGTTCTGACATAAGACAGTAAGATAAAAATCTCACGTTTAGGAGGCCTTTTCTAAGATCACAGTCACTTGGAGTGCTATGAATAGCAGAAGAGCCAAGATGAACATAAAAAGATGATACATCTCAAACGAAACACCTTTTTGATGAGGGTTGTAAAAAATACTGAGGAAAAAAGAAAGCAGCAAAATATTTTCAGTGTATTTTATATTTTTATATTTTTTAAAACAGAGGTTATAAAAAAGAGACCAAAAACCACCTTTTATTGGCAATTGCCCCATCAAAGACAAACATCAATATTATCCTGAAATAATTCAATGAGATATACCTATAATAAATATGACCATGGGACAAAAATTTCCTCTCAGCACCACTTGAACTACATTAATTAGCTTTGAATATTTACCCATAAATTGTTCACATACCAGTGGAGCAAAAGCTTATATCTTCTCCTAAGTTATATGCTTTATAACTTTATCTGTTTCCCTATAAACACAATTTCAGATCTATGTGGATATAAGTATATTTATAAGTAAAAGCCCTAAATGAGGAGATAAAATAATTAGACGAAGGTATTAAAAAAGAAAAGCTAGGAAAAACATTCAGTAAATAAATTGAATATAACCAAATTACAGGGGCTTTCAGCCTTTTTTTTTTTTTTTAGGAAAAAAATGAACTAATTTTGAAAGGCAGATATTTCTCTGCTGTGGTCTGGAGTTCTTGCAATATAAGTTTATTGACTCTTGTGCTGTTTTGAATTTGTATGAGGCCATTTATACCATTTATGAAATCTCATATATTACTGTGAAGCACATAATGTGGTTATGTAAAATGTGTTCTAGTTGCCAAGGAAAATAAAGAAGAAAAGAAAATCAACAGAAAACCTTGGTGTCTTTGAGAGATTTTAGTATGCACTGAGCTTTAGAGGATGAATACAAAGTCAAATCCAACCTGAATGTTTTGGGTTTGCCCTGAGGCCTAGAAAGAACTTCTTTCTTTATGTACTCTGCCTCAACTAGGAGCTAGATGCTTACAGAATATTGAGAATCTAAATAAAAAATAAAAATTCATCAATGACAGCCTTGTCCAACTTCAAAAACATGGACTATTTCTTCCCTGTATCCAGAAATATTTTGCTTTCTTCTTAGTAGAAATCAATGGAACTGATAGAAAGAAAAGTATAATGTAGAATTATGGGCTACTGGATCATCCTTTCTCATGGAAATTGATTCAGTCAGTCTCCTACAGCAAAAGCTGTAGAATTTCACTCAATCTGAGTGTCCAAACTTCAAAGTCTGCAAATTCGTGTGAAGGGAAGTTTCAGAGAATTTGAAAAGGTGTAGTTGTGGAAGGAGATTTAAGGGTTATTCTGAGTCCCTTGTATGAAAAAGCTTTGCTGGAGTTGCAGGAGGGAAAGCAGATCTGTCTGGAAATATTATATTATCTAGAGGCAAATTGGATGTTAACTGGGTCAAGTTCCACAGAGCTGTAATTCTGCTGTAGGAACATCCAGGACACTGTGTCAGCAGAGCAGCAGCGACTCCAAAACACTGACTCTCTTACCCATACCAGAGAGCAGCAGCTCCCCTGTGGGACAGGAGAAATGCAATTTTGCAAGAAACTGCCTGATCAGCAAATTTTAAAATAAAAAATGGAATAATACAAATAAAATACAAAGGAGTAACTAACCAATTCTCAGTCCAAATAATTAAAATACTGTTCAGTGCTGTAGAACTCTGTGAGGAAAACCCCCTACAGGAATGCCAGTATTTACTGCTGTTGCTCATAAAAGTACAGATAGAGTAGTAACTTTTTCTCACTTTTAAATATGAAGAAAATAGCCCATGTGATGGCTAATAGTAGGAGAGGACATTTTTTTTCTTCTTATATGAAGACATAAGATAAAGCAGGAATACTTACAGGCAAAATGTTATGATCAGAGGCTTATTGGAGTGAGTGGAAATAACTATTTTTCTACTTTTGTTATATAGGAATATTGCATAATTTATAATAGAAATGTTTTGATGTGCCATTGCCAGAATTAAGCCTCACAAAGATTGTCTCAAATTTTCTCTTAGAATTATGGAATATAACAGAATATTTCATGTTGGAAGAGACCCACAAGAATCATCAAGTCCATATCTCTGCTCCTCAGAGGGCAACTGAGGAGCATATGACTAAGCGCATTCTCCAGATGCTCCCTCAACTCTGAAATGTTTGGTTGTTCATAATGCACCACAGGATGGCTTATTTACTAAAGAACAGCCATGTTCTGGGCAGTGCATGTCTCTACTCTTAGCAGCACGGCACAGTCTGCAGAATTGTCAGGGACAAACCCAGGGCCAGTGGAAATTCCTCATCGGAGTTTACTAGTAGTGAATACGCCACTGTGTTTTGCTGCTGACCTACTGTTGGAAATTGAGAGTAATAATCTCTTGTAAAGCAATACTATCAAACCAAAGAGGGTTCATAAATTCTTTGGAGAATTCACTCCATGAGAAAGAAGGATCATGGGGGACTCAAGTAGATATAATGTCTTTTGTTATCAAAAGACACTTGTTTTTGCTACAAGAGAGAAGACTGCTTAAGAAAATGGAATCGTACAAACAATTTAGGGCCAACTCAAAAGATGAACAATCTGTTTACAACACATGCAGTTAATGTTTTGGAGTTATCATCAAGTTCAAGATTGTGAATTTAACAGAAGAAAAAGGGGTGTTTATTGAATGATTAAACCTAGTTCAGATGACCCAGAGTCTATACCAAATGACTTACCAATTTTTAATGTAGTGAAAATAGACTAAAAACAAAACACACAGTCATACACAAACACTAGTGTAACATTAGAGGAGAAATGGGCCAATCTGATTAATGTCAGTTAACAAAATACAAATCACACTGTACATAAAAATTTGTAACTTTATGTATACTATTTTGCAGGACTAAACTTACTGTACTCTGATTAAGCTTGATTCTATGTTAAGAATAAAAATAAACATGCTAAACTTTTCTAAACATTTCTAACCAAACCCATATTTTTTATTCATATGCTAGCAATGTTAATTATTAAAAAAACTGAGCTCTGTGGATCATTTCAAAGATCAACCAAAGGCACTGTTGCATTCTATTTCTGAAAGTTATTTTATTTAGGGTATCTATGTAATCATTTAAGGATCTACATTGACACTGAAATACAGACACAGGCTGCATTCACTCTTGAGTGCATCATTCTCGTATAAAATGGAATTTTCCATGTATTCCCAGAAACCTAACCTGTATATCTACCTGAGTCAAGGCAGGGAGACATCCTTTTGCATTTCAGATGCAGCATGAATTCTTGAAGCAGCAGCACCAATGCAATCCCCCCCTCCTCTCTTTCTCAGTAGTCTCAGTTTAACTGTTTTGTCCTTCCCTGTTCTGGTCCAAGCGCTCAACTATTTTGTTTATGGCTGCAACAATCCCTGGCTGTCTTGCTTTACCCTAGTAAAAGTTCCTTGTTTGGTTTATATATATTTTCCATATTCCTAAGAAATGTGATGAAGGACAGATAGCAAAAGAGCCCAGACTATCAGTCAGTGTAAACTGGATAGCTCTGTCGATTTGAGTGAATCAAGACCAAAGTGTACTGATTCACAAAATATTTTTTTTCATGCTGGGACACTGTTCTTTGAAATTCTGTTGTGGCTGCACAGACACTCCATTTTTTGGATGCATATTTAAAAAGTAGTCATTTCTGTTTGTTGTGCATATTCATTTCAATATTTGTTTGAAGCCAAGGAGATCATCTGGATCCACAAAAAAAATGCCTGGAGTCGTTCATGTCCTCTCAAAAATACTATTAGTGTGACCAAGAGTGGAACCTATAATTTAGTTGTCAGGTTTTGTTAATGGGTCTATAAAGTAAAAATTATAGGCTGACAGAATCTTCTGTTGGGAAACTTGCCACTAAGATATTCTGAGGTCTCTCAAATACAAACTGAGTGAGAAAAGTCCTGTTAATATGTTGGTGCTTTGGGGTAGATAGATTTCTTCCCAAATACTGCTCTTGAAAGGAAAATGCATAAGCTAATTTCCTGTCTCCAGAGGAGATGTGTAAATTTTTGAGGGAAGAAAAAATGGTAGTGAAACACAGACACCACTTATACAGGGATCTTATTTATTCATGAAGAATCTTGACATGAAACTTGAAGTCTTCCTAGAAGAGTGCTACACTCTGGCTCTGGTTTGAGAGGGAAGCACTTGGCAAATTGCATAGACAGTGCTATGAAAAAGTCACCAAATTCCTTCCTCTCCTTAAAAATCTACCAAAATGTGTTTTACACCAAAACAAGTACTTACTAAGAAATACTGTCAGGTTTTAGCAGCATGGTCCAAAGCTGCACCCCTGCCAGCCCAGAACCAGGGCCTGCTCCCCTGCTACACACATCATTCCTTGGGAGGACCAAAAAGTTGCTTCCTGTACTGCAGGAGTTCATGGGCTTCCTTCTAGTCTGATAAAAGAGCAGAAAGAAAAGTCTGTACTTGTAAAAATATTAGGCATATTTACACATACCTGTACATTATAGCTATCTATTACTCCACTTAAAAATTCTCTTCAGGGTATCACTAGGAACATTTTACTATGTCTGAATGTGTGAAATTGTCAAAAAAGGGTTTTTTTTTCCCCAACCTTAAATGGAAAGGAGAGGGAAATTAACTTTGTGACATTCATTGCTGTGAAGTGCTAAAGACTTGGAGTTAATTACTAAAACTCAAGTCTTTGGTGATAGATGCTTCTGTGTGGTCTCACAGGTAAGATACAGGGCCTGGAGGGAATGGCAGATCTCTGAACATAGAAAGAACACATGTTGGAATAAATTCCTGTCGTCTTTAAAGATTGTTGTAGCAATATCATCTCTTTTAAACTGAATTTGAGGGTAAGAATATTCTTCAATCCATTTTTATCTCTACTACTTCTTTTCTCAACAACCTTGAGCTTCTTCTAGGTTTCAAAATCAAACAAAAGATTCCATATGGGATGAGGGATACTGTGACCTCTCTGTAAGTACAAATAACCCCTCAAAGCTACAGCAGTGAGAGGGACAGGACAGTAGCAAATACCTTATATTACTGTACCCTTTTCTCACTCGTCTTTAGATATTCTGCTTTTTCATTTTCCAACTTTTTCTTTCATTCTTTAATTCCCAGTTCTTTTTTTTTCTCCAGCCATTTACTATTTCTCTGGTTCTTATGTACATAAGAAACTGCATCACTGTTCTCAGTAAAACAGGACAAGCAAAGAGTTATAAGCAAAGTACATTACAGAGGCACACTCACCTGGGGCCATTGAGGGATAGAGAAGCTTCACATATAACTTAGTGGTATTTAAGTATCTAAATACTTACCACAACTGAAGCCTACATGGTTTATTCATACCCAGATTTTTCTAGGCAGTTCACTATAGTTATAGTATCCAAACCACCCACAACTATGTAGCAAAACTCTACATCATTGTATAAACAAGTGTTCCATGAAAAGCAATTTCTCTCTGAATCCTCAGGGCTTTGTGGTTTTTTCATTATTTATTTATTTAAATGGCTTAACAAATGTACTCAGATGCCACAGTGAAAGGCAAGATATATGAAGCAAAGTAGAATGTATGCTGGAGAAAATAGAACAGTTTAAGATCAGATTCAGATAATTAGCTACAGATACAAATAATTAGCTACAGATCAGCCCCCTCTTTCCCTTTTATCTAGACTGGAATAGATGTGATCAAACAGTAGCAGTTACATGGAGGAATTTTTTTTTTCTGGACTATAGACAGAAGGACAGAAACCTGCCTTTTCCAATTTACTTTTTGAAACCTCCTAAGATGTACTTTTTTAAACTTTCATCTGGAGCATCTCTGAGTTGGTCCATTTTTCAGGAGAGAAAACACATTTAATATGATCTCACAAGCTTAGCAAAAGGTAGGATTGCTATACATTACTGCTTTTTATGTGTTCAATTTTAAAATTTGCAAGATTTCTGTTTGACAGTGTCTATCTTTGAGGAAAGAAGGGACAATTTCCCCTGAATTTTATTATTTTTTTTTCTTAAAACACATTCTTAGAAAATTAGTGTTGTTTATTCAAATTTCAAAGTGAAACTGAACACAATCACAGAAAAATAAAGACTACACATATTCTCATAGTGATTAGGAAAAAGATGTGGATAAAAACCAGCAGTTTATATAGAATTTGAGATCAGCCTTTAAGTCAAATAATGATCACCATTTATTGATTTTTAATATCTTACCTCATTTTGTGTTCCCAAAATGCCAACTTTGCAGTGGATAGGAGGATTTCACAGAACTCTTGCTTCTGTATAGGACTGCTGTGTTTTCTTTGTCACTGGGTGAGCTGCACCCCATCTACCCAAAGCCCTGCAGTTTAAAGCCCTCAAATGCTCTGTGGGCACCAGCTCCAATCTCTGTACCACACGTGGTCTCAGAACCCACCAATTGTAACACAGAGCACTGCATCAGTTCCAATTTGCCCATGCAAACACAGAAGGAGAAGATTATGAGGGGAGCTTTATCAAGCTGAGCCTTGCACTTTTCTGCTTCCTTGTTGCTATCCACACATCTAAACACACCACTCCATATCTATCTATCTATCTATCTATCTATCTATCTATCTATCTATCTATCAAATGTATAAGTGAGACCATATTCTGTCCAAAATTCATCCCACTACCAACATGTGTCTACATCTTTGTTCAAGAGTTACTAAGGTCATCCCTTTCTTGTTATCTGTGGGAGTCCAGGACAGGCAAGGAGAACACTGTGGTCACACCCAAGACCAAGGCTTGCACGGTCAAGTGCATCTAAGCTAAAAAGTTTTTGTATGAGCATCAAAGATCCTTTACAAAAAGGGAAGCACCAAGATGTATCACACCTATTCTGGCCTGGAGGCTGGTGAAATATCTTAACAAAGGGGCAAGTGAGATTTTTTTTCCTGCCTGGGACCACTCAGGCTAGGCAAGAGAAGGCACCTAGTGGAAACAGAAAAAAGGGATGGAAGAGTATGTCAGTTGAAGTCCTAAGAAAATGGGGACTAGGCGTGCAAATTCAGACTGGTAAGGAATGTACTGATGGATAAATAAGCAGGCAGCACATGAATGAAAATGATGGAGCAGAAATGAGTTGGGTTTTATAGCAAGTTTATATGCACTCTCTAGAAGTTGACTTCTAGGGCATCTGTAGCCCCAAGGACTCAGGGAAAGTAATGGTTCCTCTCTTATTTTAAACAACGTCTGGTACAACTCAGCTTTCAGGCTCAAAATAAATGTTTTTAATTGAGTGCTAGAGGCAAAAGATGCTTGTAGGAGAATAGAAAGGTGTCCCCTTCCACCTGCAGTGACTCCATTGTCTTCACCAGCAGGTGCATCTATGGAATAGAGGTGACCCCAGTGGTGACTGACACCTGTAACTCCTTTCTAACTGTGAGGCTGCCCTTCATGTCCAGAGTAGGCAGGGGCAGAAATGTGAGACAGCTGAGGTGGTGGAGGAAGGAGAATAGTCTTAAAGAAAGCCTACAATAATCTCATCACCCAGGGGTTTAGGATAATCTTAGCATCCTAAGTCCACCAACATGGATTGTGAATAACATTCATGAGGAGAGAAATACCCCAGAGACAGGGTTTATTAGTATGAAAGAAAATCTCCATAGGAATCTGTGGCAATTCCTATTTCTGGTGCTTGAGCCTAAAGCTTTGCCTTCCCATCTTCCTTCTTCCTTCAATAGACATTCAGCTTGGAAGAATTATCTACTGAGCAGAAAACAAAAAATTAAGAATTACTCTTCTGTTCCTAATCCAACCATTTGACTTGATCTGTGGCTTTTGCTAAAACACCAAGTCCCTCAGTTTTATCTATGTATGAAATAGGGGTAATACTGATTTAATGACTGTAACACACTTTGAAAAACACAGACCAAAATATGCAAAATAAAGCTAATTTTTTCTTTCTTAGCCTTTATAGACAAAAGAATAATTCACAATGAATAACTTATGCAGTGATATGAACTCCTTTGCCTTTGAATGTAATTCACCCATAATGTATAATTCTTTTTTTCTGAGTTATTTGTTATTCTACACTAGTTAAATAATTCCCATAAATATTTAATGGTTTATGGGCTGTTCATGAAAAGTTTATTCAGAATATTTATTATATGAAATGAAATGAATTGGATATTTTTGGTATATCCAGTCTCTGGTTCCTGACTAGTCATAAAATTTGTTGAATCAGGTATTTTATGTAAATTATTTTGCTTGTACATCAATTATATTATCTGTACATATTCTTGCTTATAATGTAAGTTTGAGAACAAACCTGGCCATCAACTCATGGCTAAAATGTAATTTAAAACAAATGTAGTTTTAAATCACAAATGCATATAAAGAAAACCTCCATTTGCATCTGATCTTACACTGTCTTATTCTTCTTGTACAGACGTTGAATACAAAATTAAAATATATCCTAATCTTTCTTTTTTTTTTTAATTTAAATTAAATTACCATTAACTTCTTTCACATAAAAATAATTTAATGTGATTAAAGGAAATGCTCTGTGGATTTACATTTTCCAAATGGATTAGCAATAGATCTCTTGGAATTCATCAGGTATAAGAATGAAGCTGTAAAACAGTGATTTAAGTAAATGCAGGGAATACCAAGAGGATTAAAATGAGATCTCTAAGGTCAATAACATTGCAGTGTAGATTTTATTGTAACATTAAATCTTTTGAAATATTTACAGTGAAGAAATATACTTTAGCTCTGAGACAAATTATAGAACACAGAAGTTTGAGTAAGCTATGATTTACATTTTCACTTACCTGAGGGAATCACTAATTGCTAGAAACTGTTCATTATTTAAGAGGTCTTCAAGTAAAATGTGAAACAGGGAAAAATTCTGGGTGACAAGTAGGGCCAGTTTTAAATATAGCTTTTTACTCTGCTTTTATTTTCTAAAAACACACCTGTAATCATATTTAAATGATAAAATAAATGCATTAAAATATTTTTATGTTGCAGTTTCATCTTAGTGTAAAACCATAGAATAGCTAGCAAAGTAATTAACCGTAAGGACATTTATTTTTTTAATGCTCAGTGTTTTTGTAAGACTTTTTTATTTTCTTTAACAAGACTTTAAAGCACATCAAGGAATAGCAGTATCTCATGGGTTATAATCTCCAGAGTATCATCTTTCTGCATAGATGCTTTTCTCACATCAGCACAGTTCTTTGAGGACGAATTTTATTTTTAGTCTGGTGAAAATCTCAACATCTTTCAGGGCAATGGACAAACGGATAAGATTTTTGGAGTCTTACTCTAAAGTTTTTGTGAAGCATGCACACATTTGTATGCCTGTCAACCTAAGTGTTTATCTGCCTTCTCCCTCCAAACAGGCTTTCATCCCTGTAACTGCTGTACTTGTTCAAACACCAAAATTCACATACAAACACAGAATTTCAGGTATGGGAAACTACCAAGTATCAGGGGTAAAGTCTGAGAGCTGCTAAATATTTAGCCTTAAAATATTTGTCTGAATATACAAATTACTGTAAAATAGTAGTTTTCCCTGGTAAATCTTCGGCTCAGCTATATTTGGATTAGACCTTAAAGTAATGATAATGTCAAAGATAGTGTATGCTAATTTAATTTATTACAAAGAAATCTCCAAACAAAACTTCCCATTTCAAGTGTTCATAACTTTTATCAAATATACTATCTCAGAATAAAATTAGTTTTCTCATCGCTACAATTTTAAAAATCTGCATTCTTATTCAGAATTTTTAAATGACAAAGAAAGGTAAAAAACTATTGAGAGAAAGTATGGCTATGGATAAAGATCCAAATCTAACCTGTCCCACTAATTCAAAAACAGAACAGACTTGAAAGGCATATTCTCCTGAATATTTCCTGCTGCTTTATATTCACTGACACAAGGGTACACTTTCACAAGATGAAGTTTCCTGAGGCATAATAAGTGCTGGCAAGCTCAAAAGAAACTCAAAAGAAACAATGACTACAGAAAACACATATATTGATTGTTTCAGACAATAACACAAACATGCATTGTCTAATCTTTCTGCACTCTCATCCTCCTACACAAAGCAGCATGTGCTAAAAAAAATCACTAAAAAATACAGAAGCAAAATCTGCCACAGACATCTCAATAGTTATGCATTTATTGACCATTTCACCAGCAGGAAAACAAAGATCAGGAATTTCAGAAAGTTCCTAAATATAGCATTGGCTTTATGAGACTACTGAAATAGTGTGTAAAGGCCACTGACTTTGGAAACTGCTGATGTGCTGTCTGTAGTAACTATAGGACATCCTTAGACAGAGAAAAATCGTAAAATCACATTCAAGCAATATGCAATATTTTGTTTCTATTTCAGGTACAGCTTATTGGTAACAGATAGAAGGCACTACATCATAAATATATATCCTGGAACTGTGATTAGCTTATGAAATAATTGCATCATGAAAAGCAAAAGGCATTTTCCCCCAGTTCAGTCTCCTGCATTTAAAAACAAAGCTGGTAAATCCAGCTGTATCTGGAAGTTCTCAGAGCAGTTGCTACATGCTAGTTGTAACTAGAGCATGAGACAGTGATGGATAAATAGCCTACTGTGGATGATTTTGGAAAAAAAAAAATAAAATTGAACTGTTAGGAGAGTTTACAAGGCTCAGAAGGTTTGGGATTTTAGAAGCATAAAATCTCAGCTGCACTCAGTGGAATTCCACAGCTCCTCCTGCTGCTCACAGCAATACATTATTTAACACATGCAGGGGAGAAGCTTTTTGAGAAAAACAGGTTTTTACATACCAGATGCACGGTTTCCTCACAACTATTTTTCCTCAGATTGTTATGGACAGCTTCTCACTAGCAAGGAATGACAGCACTGTCAAATTGAAAAGACTTTGCAGAGAGCCTCTTTGGCTGATCTCAGACTTCACTGCTTTCTGGTCTTCACTACATTTAAGGTTTTTATTTTTGTCTTTATGTTGCCTATATATGGGTACTCATTCTATTCTGAATTACTATATTCTACTGTATTTTCTGTGGTCCCTTTGCAAACTTCTTTTTTTGGGCACCCATTTCAGCTTCCTTGGGACTTATTGTGGGTTGAGTAGAGCTTTTGATTCACAGTTCTGGCTTTACTTTGCCTTTAAAAACCCTCCCAAAGTTGCTTTTCTTACTAGTCAACTGCTTTCCTCTGTCATCATATTTAATGACTTTTTTTTTTTTTTTTTTTTTTTTTTTCACTCAGTCAGTTCTCAACTGCATATTAGCAGGTTCTGACAGAGAATTTAAACATTCAAAAATCAAAGCTGTTGATAACAAAAGTCACAAGTTTGGCTGTGTGCATTTAAAACTCTAGTCAGTAGACTTTTGCAGATAGCTCCTTTAAAGAACAACAAGAGACTGGCAAGCAGCATGTTCATTTACCCTGCCAGGTTCTGCAAGGCACTGTGTTGTAGCAGGAAACCTCAGCAACAGTGATCCACAGCTTGAATAATCCACCCCAGGCTGCAGAGGATTAGGCTGTGGACAGGTTCAGTCCATGGAGCTTGTTGATAGAAGGTGGTTTTTTAAATTATTTGACACAAATGAAGTCAAAGCATTAAAAAGCAACTATGAAGAAACAGAAATATTGGATTCTTGGATGTGGGATGTGTTAGTGGACACATCTGGTACTCAAATGGTAAAAATAAAAAAGAAAAAAAAACTGTCAACAATGTATATGTCATTACGTAAAAAGCAAACCAAAGCAATATTTTAAAGCAAGGGACTGAATCAACACCTGTCTATCTATATTCTATTGCATTGCATTACTGTAGAATTTTTACCAACAGCAAATAGCAATTAGGCAAATATGAAATTAAGTCTGAATTGCATTTCAGTGCAGCCATGCTTGTGCCCTTTCTGTAAGATAAGTTCTATACAATGGCAGAACTGTTTAAATCCTGGGGTTTGCTTTTTGGCTGGACCTGCCACTGAGAATCTCTGCCACCTCTGAGACTTGTGAGTTAGATGGAGAGAGAACAGAGGAACAAAGAAAAAATGTGTAGACCTCATCCACAGCCACTGGCTCAAAGGAGGCCATACCTGCTTGAATGAGAGGATTGTGAGGAAAGCAGTGGCATGGGATCCAAAGCTGGAGATACAGACTGACACCTTGTTAGGCAGCAGATGTACATCAGGGCCCTCTTTTCCTACCATCACAAGGTGAAGAGGTGGTTGGACTCACTGGTATGCAAGAAGAAAGGCAAAAAAAAGGGAATTAATCCAGCAAAAGTTACAACTCCCCACCTTCAAAGCCCAGGTCACCCTTCAATTCCACCTCTTATAATTTTTCCCAGATCACATTCCTGTCAACCTTCCCCATCCCCCAACACCACCTTTTGCTGAGATGTCACTCTCTGCAGCTCTAAGCTTTCCTCTCATGGGACTTTTTACTCATCTTGGCCATAACCAAGAATGAATTTGGATTCATGTTTGCTTACAACACAGAAAAGGCTTGATCCAACTTTTATGTAGCCACAGAAATGAACCACCAACCTCTGTTGGTTCCCAAATATTACTACAATGTGTACTGTAAGAAATGCTAGGGAGATCAGGCATAGATGGTTCATGCAGTACAAACCACCTAATTGCTGAGCAACCTGAGGAGCTGGGTAAGCACTATCCCTGGTCAGCACCTCCTAACTGCTAAGCTGAAAAACTACTTGTGGTAAGGTGCCATTCCTTTTGTTTAATTTTTGGCTTTTATCTTAAGCCCAAGTTTTCACCACCCTTTTTTCAGTCACAGCCTCTGGATTCCCAACTCTGTGGCTGTAAAATTATATGAAATAGAATATTGGAGACAGGCTACAAAAAAATGGGAATGCTTGTTAACCAGCATTCCCTAAAGTTATTAAAGAAGCTATATGCACTGCTTGCTTTTTAGTAAGAATATATATATATTTTTAATATATAGGAAAACTCAAGAGAGAAAGATACAGGGAGAAGCCAGATAGACTAGCAATCTTGTACTTTCTTATTTCTGGTAAACCAGGCATATTCTGAAATCCAACAGGTTAACTCAGAGCAAGAGGGGTCATTAAGGATCGGTATAAATATAATAAACAGCTGGAAAGAATTAATTGTCTCAGAGGTAGCTCTTTGGCTATAGCCTTCATGACCATCACTGTAAAAGTCATACTGAGCATTACTGATTATTTTTAAGGGACAAAAGCACAGAACACTATATAGGAAGTAAGCAGATTTTCCCTCAAGCTCTATAATTTTTAATTTTCCAGGCAGGAACAAAGTGGTTGACGTCTCTTTGCAAGAGGTGACAAAGGCTATTGCTGACAACAACTTGCATGCACACATGGGTTTCTAGAGAGAGGAACCCATGCTGCTAAACACCTCTTGTGTCAAGCCAAGCATGTAAGTCCTGGCTGGGAAGCAATCAGGAATGGAGACAGAAACTCAGAAAGTGGCAATAGATGTTTCATCAAGTGCAATATGTCATGGTGTCTTCAGTGTAAGTTGCACTGCTGTTAATGATAACAAAATCATGTTACAGATAGGTACTTTTGACCCAAACACGTAATATGGAATTGAAGCAATTCCTGCAAAAACACTGAGTAGATCAGTGCTTAATGGGTAGAGTCTGTGGAAATTTCTTTAATGTCAGGTTTCAGGAAGAAAACAGATACTGTAAAACATTGATTCAAACAGGTCTTCTTAGCTAATTTAAACCATACTTTTTAACTTTCACAAGTCAAAATACCCTTTCATTATAAGAAATTTCTGCTACTTCACAAGCTTTACAACACGGTGCAACCTGAGAGATGTCACAATGCAGTATTGTACCATATTCCAGGGCTGGGCTCTTTTCTTCTTCCATGAACATGAGACAGACAGCTTACTCCAGTGTGAAATCAGTTGACTCAGACCACAGCTGAGAGCTGGACCACACAGACACAGAAACTCTGCCTAATTTTTGGGTGATGTACAGCACACATGTAAATGCTGTACATCACCCTGTAAAATAAAAAGACCAAAGCCACACCGTATTCCCTAACTCTGCATGATTTTATTATTTCCCTCATTTTTATTTACAGGCCAAGACCAATGGCTTTCTGTACATTCTTCAATGGCAATGTTTTCCATGTACAGTAGTCTTGCAATCCACTACAGAGTCAAAAATACTGGGGATCCATTTGCCAGCTTTTAAGAGTTTTTTGAGTACTTTGTAGATAGTAGTAGTAGTATTTGTATCATAATAAATTAAAAGGGATTTGTAAGCCAAAAAAAAATTATCATTTTAAGAACATTAATAATTTTCAAGGTGTCTTACCATTTTATATCTTGTATAGTTTTATGCTAAGTTTTATTATTCAGAGTTATATTTACTAGTCTAATGGAGTTTTTTGTCTGCAATGTGCATAGTTCATCCTTTAAAAGATGATCTGTCAAATAACCTACTTTATTCTTTACACATATAAAGAAAATATTCCAAGGATGTTATTTCCTTAAAAAGTACATGGAAGTTCTTTTAATTCACCCTTGAAAACAAAAACTAAATGAGTAATAGACATTTATTTATTACAATGTGTTAATCTTTTGTGTTGCGCCTAAAGGACATTTGTGTCAAGAAGGCTCTTATGTACCTAAAAATAGAGCACCAAGTTTATAATATATAGCTTTAATATTCTTTGAGTTCATTATTTTAAATTGTTAATAATTAACCTAATATAATTAACAGTAAGGTTCAAAATGCCACAAGAGAAAAACAACAATCTAGCCTCAACAAACAGTGTCTAGATAATTGCAAGGGCTAATCTAAATACAAGATGAAACGGAAATGTTTTCTAAATATTTGCATCAAATGCCTTTTTAGCAGGGAGAATTATCATCTGATGTTTTCCTCTCCTATTTTTCTCACATTTAATTTTTCAGTCCTTTTATTATCATAGTCTTTCCTCATCTGCAGATAGCCTGTTTGGTGTTGTTAATTACTCTGAGTGTTAACAAGCTTTTCCTGATACAAAAATCTGTAATGCCAAATAATTCTAAGGTATCCTGATCAAGTGAATTTGGAATGACAATATAATAATTTATGAACTGATATCATGATGAAGTTATGGGGTCAACTTGGCAGGAGTTTTTATGAAAAAAGAGAGAAGAAAGAAGAGACATTATTAATTTATCCCTTATCAAAATACAGTTCAAATATTCTCTTGTTAAAACTCTGAACTATCCATTTTAACAGTTATGCCAACACAACACATTTTAGGCAACCTAAAATCTGTCTTCCAATTACCAGAAGAGTAAAAATTTTGAACAGAGTAAAAACTGCAGGAGAATTGGGAAAAAAAAAAACCCAAAACCAAACAGGGAGGCCCTCAGGAGACACCAGTTGCCTGGGAGAAGCAGAAGAAGCTGAAGAGTGCCAAGATGCTGACTAGCTGAAACAGAGCAAGCCCACCCCCAACACAGGCAACATTTCCTTCATTGTTTTCTTCAAGCAAACAATATGGGGAAAACATGCCTTTCCATATCTCTGGAACAGTCTTTGTAGGGAACCAGAAAATGAGGCAGATCGGAGTAGTCTCTTTAGAAGAGCTGCTTTCCAATGTTGGAGAGAAATCAGGAATAACAAAATTAAATTCAATTGTTCCACCTATCTATTCAAGCAAGATTTCATTAGAGTTCTCTACACTCCTCTGCAGATACTAAGTCTGAGAAATCCTGATTATTTTAGCAGATCTGCTTCCTAGAATACCAGTTACGTCTTGCCAGGTATACCAGATCAATATACACATTCCACTGTCATTCACAGAAAATCAATACAACCCAGTGTGTGAAGCTGGGAGTCAACAGAAGCAGAGCCAACTATATGTACTTTATTTGTTGAGCCTCAAGGCCAGAATTCAGTTGGAAGAAGAAAAAAATGTTTCTTTCTTTCATAAGTGAAAGACTTAAAAATGTGATCAGGGTACTTAGTGTGGAATATAGAAAGGTTTCACACACAATTAGGACTTTTCTTTTGCTTCTATGAACGAAAAAAATAAAAATGAGGACATGTTGTATCAGTAGGCTTTTTGGAAGCATTTTTTCAAATGACAAGTGAAAAGTAAAAGTATTAAAAGTATTAAAAATATAAAAGTATTAAAGCAAGAGCAAATGTGTATTTTATTTTTAAAAAGGAGCAACTCATTTTGTAGGCAAAACTGAGTTTAAAAAAATTGAGGGGAGAGAGTGAAATATTTCATTATCATAAATGGCAGACTGTAAAAAAATAATAATAATGAAAAAAAAAATGGTCTCTGGATCAGTAAAGTGAAATGGGTAACAGAAGCTTGTAAGGGACAACAAAGTACAACTGGAACCCACCTAAAAAAAACAAGTACCCAAAAGGCGCCTGAAGGGGAACAGAAGAGCCTCCAGCTTCTTTCTCTGAGAAATCCAACTTGGTGTTATATCGTCCATGCTGCCCTTACTGCCAACTGCCATTAAACACTAAAGCTGAAAGTGATCCTTCTGCTCTTTTCCCACACTTCCCAACTATTGTTTTCTTGTCCTCAGTTCCAACACACCACAGAAAAGCATTTTTCTGGGCCAATCCTTAGTGCCAGTTCAAATTAAGAATTTTTCATTCTTTGAGAATTAACCCAGAAATTTGTGCTACCAGTCTTGCCCTGACTGGATGTGGAAAAGGAGTTAAGACAATATATCTTGATGGGGCTATACAAGATTTAATGTACAATGTTCATTTGGGTGTTTTCTTTAATTTGTTTTGGATCAGGCAGGGTATTTTGCTTGGCAGGGTGCATTTTGATTGTCTTGTTTCCCTTGAAAGGATCTTATTTTCACAACCTTCTTTCATCTGTTCCAAACCCCCTGCATTTAGATCAGCTTGGCTTGCATTTTTAAAGGTAGTTCACTTGGGTTGGGTTACTCTGAACACACATTTGGTTATAGTCTGCTAAGAAATAATGTGAGTGTTTTACTCCTTCTGAGTTATCATTTATTAAAAAGAATCCAAGCCTGGAAATGTTTTAACTTGAAAACATTGTAGATAGCTGTGGAATGGACAGCACTGTTTTTTCAAATGGTCATGGTGCTTTTGTGTGCTAGATACCCATGTCAGGGACATTTCCATCCAGGAAAAGTCATTCCTGCCTGTGCATATTTAACTGTAATGGAGGAATATGAACCACAAGAGAGTTTGTGCAGTGTATGTCAGCAAGTAAGATTGGGAATATTTTTATGGAAGTGGAACCCAATATTGTTCTCGTATGATGTGAAAAATGTAAAAGCTTTCAAGGCAGGATTTGTCTTGGCATGACCTTGATTTTAAAACATCTATATACTGCACACACATCAGTAAGGCATTCAGTCTGTACTTTCCAAAATTCCCCTTAGCATTATTTTATATTTACTCAACTTTTTATCTTTCTAGACTACCAAAAAACTTTCTACTTTCAATTATTTATTACAAGTTCTTGCCACTATTTCTTTTCCTTGGCATTACATTTAATCCAAAATCCTCAAATGAGAGTTGCTGGTAGCTGGTGATTTATGTAATTTGACTTTCTCAAGCCTTACTCACCCTTTAAAAAAATTCAAAAAAAAAAAAAAAAAGAAAAAATTACAAAGAAAAAAAGAAAACAGAAAAAGGAAAAAAGAAAAAGGGTTCTGACAATGTGATATTTTAATTACGTGCATCAGTTATCTTGAAACACCAGGTCACATGCAGCTGTGCTATTGCAGAAGTGTAGCTGCAAAGGTAGCAGGGTCCTGGTCTTTTTCCCCTGAAATACACAGTGCTAATTTAGTTGTGTAAATGCAGGAGAAAAAGAAAAAAATAAGAAAAAACTAAAAAAGGCAACAGCTTTAATGTTTCTTAACACCTATGTGGCAACACAAGTATTTCTCACTCCAACAATTGCAACTCTGATAAAACTCTCATTGACTTCTCCATTACCCTGAACTTTTTATTTTAATTGTTTTTGTGAAGGCTACAAAAAAAGCAACCAACCAACCAAACAAGCAGCCACCTTGTCGTCAATATTTTTTTAGCAATTTCTTATTCATGTGTATTTTGGAACTGTGGTCTTTTACTTAGATCTAGCAAACATAGTTCTTTCCCTAAGCCTTCAGTTTAATAAATTATGCTTGGTATAATGGATTGTAGACAGCAACTTTTCGCCCTAAATGTTTTCAACAGCAATCATATTGAACCATGAAAAGATAGAGGAACTGATTTATTTTGTATTAATTTGGGTGAAGACTTCTCTGTCTTTTGAACTGCCATCTGTAGGTAACTGTTCTTTTGAATTGCATGGGCAGCACTGGGGAAGCAGACACTTCAGCTAAGGGGCTGAATTTGGAGAGGGTGAACACAAGCTGTGGGTGAATACTAAGGACATAAGTCCATAATTCCTTATTTCCCTTTACTATTTAACAGTGACAGATAAGGTTTTTATGGCATGCTCTTGTGATGCAACAGGAATGACTGATGGACCAGGACAGGCCCCTTAGTGAGCAGTCTTTCCTTTCTCCAACACATCTGTGAGATGAGATGAATTATATATCTTCCCCTACAAATGTCTTCATCTGTAGAGTTTCCACATAGGTACTCATTGAACCTTTTGCTCTTAATACCTACAGAGACTAATGGGAAAGAGTGTGAAAAAAATGGATTTTGGTGCCAAACCTGTCTTCTACACTCAGTTACATATTTCATTCTCAGTTTATGCAGTTGTTAACTCTTCAAATGTCAGCATCAACATACACCGCTGGGTGACAAACCCCCAGTAGCTGGAAATGTGTGCTTATCAGGACGAAAAAGTATATCACATTTAACTCGCTAAGAAATGTTCATTTCCAAGAGAGGACAAGTCAATCTATCTCATATTTCTCACTGCCAGGCTTGATTGCAGTTATTCACACTAGCTGATGTGTAACATAAAGAGCAGCTGAGGTTCTAGCTAGTATGCAATACATCTGCTTCCCTTTGCCAAGGCTTAAATGGAACCATGAGAAGGGTATTTTTAGGCTTTTGTCCTAGATTTCAAGTCCATTGATGGGCTACACCCCAATAACACTAGAAACTGAACACCAAGTTATGAACCAACTCAATTAGTTTCATCTAGAGTAATATAGAAAACGAAATTCATTCTTATAATCAGTCTCCAGAAGGAAATAAAAACATTAGCTGAGAATCTAGATGTATTTGGGAAGTGTATAGTGTTCTTTGTTTGGAAAACTTTTTCATAGAAGCTGTTGTGAATAGACATGATACATACTTTGACAAACATCTTTCAGACCTTTATCCCCCACTCCCAAACATGACCTTAGTCCTTTCTACCTCCCTGTTAAGGAAATATTCTCCCATTGATTTTTCCTAGAAATTTCTTGGATAAAATGGGAATAAACAGCATAATTAAATTGCAAGTTATGTAGTTTTTGGTCTCTCTCATAAATTTTAATGACATTAAATTTTCAACCACCATCACAGAGAGAAGACAAATTACTGAAGGCACTAAATGGGATTCTTCTGTGATTTCAGGATAAGCTGTAGTATGGAATATTTTCCTACTAAAATGTTAGCTGTATCTTCCACCTAATCAGTACACATGATCACTATTCTTCCTTAACAATAATTTTGACGTTTTATCTGTATAGCTTGTTCAACAATGAATGTAAAAATGCATTCAAGACTTTTTAACATTTTCTGACAGGAAATTAAAGTGGTCAACAGGGAAAAATATCCTTATATCAGGTGCTAATTACCTTATAGTCTTTGTTTAATGCCATGAAAGTCCTTATACCTATAAATTTTTGATCTATTATGGATTTTGATATTATCAAAAGGCTATGGGCAATATGCCCATAACATCTTTTTATGGTAACTACATCATTGGTATTTTATCACCAACATTATTTTAGGTTTATAATATGCAACAGGCGAAAGAAAAAAAAAATAAAATTTAAAACTTAGAAAATAATAGTAATGTCAAATGCTAAAATATTTACTGTGTGAGAATCCTGGCTAAATATTAAATCTCTGCTGGTACATCAGTAGAAGCCCTGATACTTTCAACAAAACCAACAAAACTTCATGACAAACAAATGCATATAGGGATGTTTTCTAAATTGTACTGCTCAAAAGCACAGCCTAGAGCTCACACTTCACAGGCACAGATAAAGGGGAAAAAAAAACCAGGTTCACTTCACTTTCCTCCTCAGGGACACCATTCAGAACAAAACAATGACAAAATATACTGTGGAAAAAATGTCTTTTTTTTGCAACAATGGCTTAATAAAGATGTGAGGAAGAAATGAGCAGGATATACTTCCCTGCTTGATATCTCCAAGTAATTTTGAGGTTACACAGTTCCTTGTGGTACCACTCCAGCACTCTCCATCTGTATTTCCTTGTCCTTCAGAGTCTGTGTGGCAGATGGTGCGCTCCCACCTTGGGAATCTGCAGCTCAAAGCAGAGGCATAACAAGATCAAAAGACTGCATGCAACACACTAACATGGCTATGAGCAGCACTGAGAGAAAACGCTGTGAAAACAACCATCCCTCAAGTATTTATAGTAATTAAAACCACATAGCAGTGCTTAGTTGCATTATGTGAAGGGACCAAACTTCATGGTGTATTCACTTTGGAATGTTAATTAGAAATATGGTAAATTTTCAAAAATAACTAGGTTTTTTGTCCAGCCTTACTTCTAATAAGAGTCATCATGGAAACAATTGGTTCACAGTGAAAACGTACTCATCATTAAAAAATTTTATACCTGATTTCAAGACCAGAAAAATTTTTATAAGCCCTGTTTGCTGAACTTCTTCAAATGCTCTTAATTATAAGAAGCAAGCTTCAGATGTGTCTCACATCATAACAAAAACACTTGCTAGATCTGCATCAAAAGACGACTAATTTTAATATGATATTTTATTGATTAATTCACATAGCCAAAGAGTGACTATATTTTCAGTTTGGGTCTAAGAGTGTCGTAATTCTCAATATCTGTTCTCCATCACACCAGTTAATCAGTGAAGACTTTGATCCCATCAAAATGAAGAGTAATCTTCCACTACTTAGTCCAGAGATACACATTACATATATTTTCCAAAGAAAGAAATAGAATCTGCATCTAGTCTATAGCTTCTTAAACAAAATCTGGAAACATAATGTAAAGCATGAATTTAATCTCTTGAGCACCATCTAATGACCAAATTGTAAAATGACCAAGAAGTACATTGGCAGCTGTGTTAAAAAAGGAGGAACTTTTTGACTAAGTTGGTCAAGAATTTCCATCAGAAGTTTTAATGCAAAAGTGTTTTTTGCAGAAGTGTAAAACTCCATGAATAGCATCCATTTTGACATACTGAGGTAGTTCTTTACAAAAACAACACCTATACTCTTTTAAGGAGTCTTTTTTCTAACATAGCCAAAGAAATACTTAGATGATTAAAAAGCTTTATGGTTTATAACTCTCCTCTGTAGGAGGAAAAAAGGCTATTTCCTGACCAGTTGCAAGTAAGTGTCTTCATTCAATATTTCCAAACCTTCTCTCGAACCACACTTGCAATGTCAGTTTCATGTATATTACTGCCAGCATTGTATTTTGCATTTATAAACAGTCCAAGTGCATAAATAAATAAACAAATGAAATTATAACTGTTCAAAAATCCAATTTTTTAAGCATAAGGTAAAAAATCAACATGTCCAAAAAGCAGCTATGATGAATAGTAGGAAGTTAGTATTAAGAATAATCGTATTGGACATGTATAAATCCTTTATATGCTTAGAAAGGTGAATCCTAAACAAAAGATTAGATTGAAGATCAGGAAGGAAAAGGAAAAAAGTGATATAAAGGGAAAAATAAGGAAGGGCAGAAAAGGATATATATCAGAGACCAAAAAAAAAAAAAAAAAGATGGATAGATGGATAGGGCAACAAAACCATTCCACTGAAGAAGGACAGCAAAGGAGGCACTGCCACTGAAGACTGGACAAAGGGTATACCATATAAATTATAGAAATTTTTTATGCTGCAATAGAAATCCTGGGATGTACAAAGCACAAAAAGGCAAACCTGAGGCACAGATGGGGTACTCAATATGAGCTAAATATAGAAAGATAATCATCCTAATAGCTTTAGAGATATTCTAAAGGGTGGTTTATTTCAGGTCAGGAATAAACATTTCTCAAGGAAATCTTTTGGTGGTGCTCATTTAACTGCATTTTGATTCATGTTGAGGAGCATCTCTGAGCACACATCTTCATTGCTTTTGGATAAGCTAACTGAACAGATGCTGCAGTGCTTTGAAGTTAAAGGCATAGAAGCTTCTGGGTCTGATTCTGCAAGAGCTTTACCAGCTTGGACTCCACCTAAGCAAAAGGGTGCCAAGAAATTCAGGCTGTTCAGTAGATTATCACAGGTTCCAAAAACCCTGAAGAAACAGCCTTTCACACCACTGTTATCAGGAATCAGTGCTCCAGGCACAACTGCACCTGGGGACTTGCTGCAAAAAAGATGAGAGCTAACTCCTGGAAAAGTCCTCATCCTGAAAACATCTGTACATTTTCCAGTCAGTATTGGTGGCAGCTCTCTAATAAAAGACACCTAACATTTTTATAAAAAAAAAAACCCTGACACTCCAAAAGCTAGTAGTTGCCGAGCAGCTCTGTATTGCAGCTCTCGTTTGAGCACAGTGCATCCTGGCAGGAGGCAGCATTCCCCTCGCAGCAGCCGGCTGAGATGCTGAGCTGCCTTTCCCAGCCAGCAGCTTTATGAATGACACTTTCACTCCAAGTATTGGTGGCCATCAGCCCAGGTGTCATGCCAGTGCAAAAAGTTGTTTTTCAGCGAGTGGGATGAAACTAAGTAAAATAAGGGCTTGATTTACAATCAGTTCTCTACCCAGCTTCACCCACTGCCTGTGTGTGGCATGCAGGGCTCGCCTCAGCAGGTGAGAGCAGCCAGGAGCACTTGCATGGGTACGAGAGGCCGCCCTGAAAAGCAGGTGCTAATTGATGGGTGTTAGTGCAGACACTTGGGGCAGAATGGCTCAGTGTTCTGCTCTCCTGGCGTATAGCAAGTGGGAATGGGCAGCAGCCACCATCAAGCACTTCATAAAAACACCACTCCGTCCATCACGAGGGCCCTGAGACCACAACCAGCCTGGACTGAGGGGCACTGGCTGAGCTGCGGTGGGAAGTTTGCACAGCACCTGCCTGTGTTATGTCTGGCATGCGTCCCCATGGGCCGACCCCGTCCTTCATAAACAAACAACAAAGAAATTTCGTGTAGATTTTCATATTTTTTAATGTATATAGATTGTGTCCAAGAAGAAGCAAGTATTTGGGCTAACTCTGATTTCCAGCTTCTAGCTGTCTCAATGTGTCTCCTGTCTCCAGCAAGAACACAAGGCTCTGCCACTTGCCCAGCAAACCTGTCCCAGCGGGAGCAGTGGTGCTGCTGCTACTGATTCAGAGGCTTCCAGCAGAAACACACAGGGAGTCAGGCTGCCCCTGCAGCTGAGGGGTCAGGAAGGCTGGGAAGGCTGCACTGCCAGGGCTCCTCAAGTCTTTCCCACAGCACTCCAAGTCTGACTTCAGGGTGCCAGAAAGGGACAACAAAAGAGGAGAGACACACACGTGAAGATGATCTCTTTCACGCCATGGTTTTGTATGAGAACATTTTTTTATTTCCTTTCCCTTCTTTCAAACATTTTCCAAATATCTGTCAAAAGGTATCGGGAGGGTTTAAGATGATCTGCACGGAGGAAAGGGTTTGCATTCACTTTTGAAAGTGTTGAAATGCTGCAATTCAGAAGGGAGATGTCCCACTGTGAAAACTTTTCCTCCTTAACTTCAAAGCTTTCCTGGCAGTGGGAGCCCTGATTCCAAATACGACCACTTTGCTACTGTCCAGGATAAGGGGGGTTTAGGACCACACAAAGACAAATCTCCAGTGATTCCACTGCCTCCAGATCTTGGCTGACTCCTAATGCTCCTGGATAGGCTTTGCAGCTCCACTGCACAAGGGTCAGAATGCCACAGCAGCTCCCATTTCATCCAGGGTTCCAACACCACTGCTCAAGCAGATGAGTCCCCTGGTCTTACCCTGGCTGGCACAAAGAAAGCTCTAATGCCTCAGCACTGAGCTAACCTAGTTATTCACCGTGGAGAATTATTATTCACCTGAGAGGCTCCCAGACTCCACTATAGTTAATACTCGAAAATGTTTTTGAGCAGCTCAGAAGACTGAGTTTCTCAGAAAATCTGCCCCTGACACTTGGGTTCTATTTGCATTATATTTAGGTCTTCTTAGCCCCAAAAGCATTCTTCTAAAGCATGAAAATAGAGGGAGACTAAGTGAACAAGAAAAATGTATTTATCAGAGGTTGTGCTTTAGCAATAGGGATTTGAGTATCAGGCAAATCAGTTGCTAACTTAGTATTTCTAACACTACTAGAGAAAATAAATTACTAAACATAGCAGCTCTGTCATCCTTTCAGCATCTAATCATAAGAAAAATCAAGTCTGTTTGTCCTTCAGGCAATGCCTTGAAGAAGAAAATGAATGCTAAGAAAAAATAAATCTATCTTTTTGCTGTGCTTTTACCTTATTTAAAGTCATTGCATGAAGCATATAATGGAGTAAAGCAGCACACAGGTATTTTTTTATGTAACTCTCAAAGATTTACAGAGCCATTACTTCGACAATTACAAAAAAGCTGTAAGAGAGTAGAAGTAAATCCTGCAGCATGATGTACGTTTTCCATGGTGGATGGCAGTCATGTTCCTTTACATCCAGGGGTAAAAAAAAGCCAGGGCTTTTTTCTCCAGATTTCAGTTATGTTGCATATAATGTCAGGGGAGCAATATGAGAATGTCTTAGCAAGATAATCAAAGGACCCATGAAGTGCAGCAGCTTGTGTCATTAAAAATTACAGTAATGTCTTGAAATGCTTCTAAAAATTTGATACTATTTGGCATGACTTTTTCCCCCTGTATTGCAACAGGAACTATACTGCAAGTAAATGAGATGGTCCCTGATGACTGCAGTTCGAAGTTTCATGTCAAAATCTGACCTGTATTTTTTTTAATCTAACACAAAAAAAAGAAAAATTTAAAAGATTAAAAAAGTACTCATACAACAATAAAGGGACAAAGGCAGTGTTCATCTGTTAAACAGACGACTTGCACAAAAGACCAGTGTGAAAACCAAGACTAATCTCCCCATGCAACATACACTGTATTTTCTAAAGTCAAGTGCTCAGGTCTCTACACTGCCATGTACATTGGAAGGAGTATTTGTAATGTGTTGTAAAGCTAACAAGCTTAGTTAAGCAGAGGTGTGTGGTCTTCCAAAGTGTATTCCCAGTGTATAACCACCCTCCTCAAGAAACTCATTTATCACTGTGATGGTTTCACCTCATTTGAAGCCAAGTTATTGTCACCCTTAAAATAATGTACCTTGACAGGAAAAAATGAAATGCATGTGAAAAGTTATAAAGTCATCAGACTCTGGAGTCAAAATATAGACTATATATCAAAACTTATAGCAGATGAAAACATTTTCTGTGGATATATTTAGGTGGTATTTGCTTGTACCATAGACTTGTTTCCTTTCATTTTTCCTTTCCTTTTCCCATTCTTTTTTTCCTTTCCTTTCTCCTTTTCTTTTTTCCTTTCATTTCCTTTCGTTTCCTCATGTGCATGTGGAATAATACATGTCCTGTTGTTCACTGTCAATAAAGGGAGGTATGCATGCTTCATAGCTGCCTCAGTATGGCAGCTCAGGCTCTTAAATTGTTAAGGAAGGCTGAGAAAGTGCAGATGGATTTAATAGGGAGCAACCATTTAAATGATTGGTCACTCCCTAGTGCACAGTTATATTTCAGGTGTTGTGAGTGTGCTTAATCTTGTCCTGTCCTATTCAACAACTGATGTCTGCACTCTGGAGTCTCTTAAATCTTTCTCTTCAATCCCTCATGCTCAAAAGTCATCAAGGGACCAGGGTGGACTAGACTAATGAAGCTCCAAGTGGAGATATTTCCCAGCTAGACCAGAGTCTCCCTTAAGGAGTGCAGTTTTCAGATACTCACTTTTGAAACAATGCAACATACATGGTGTACTCTGAAGGAGCTGTGTAGGAGCTTTTTTTTGCTTTTGCCTTTTTGCCAACCTTTCACCCCAGGATCTGCAGGATTTATTTTGAAGGTTTGGGATTGTTGTAATTTTCCTAGCTGGAATCAATTCCAGGGGAAAAAATGTGGTTTTATACAACTATTTTCATCCTTTACTATTTTTCAAAGCATTCTTGAAGTTCATCTGACTTCACTGGGAATATGTTATAAGGCATAAGCCTTCTGTGGGGCTGTACCTGTCAGAGTCAACAAGTATTTCCTAAACCCTATATGGCTTCTGTTTCCCCTCGCTGCAGTCTATGAAGCTTAAAGAAAATCTTCATATCTATATTTAGGCTTACATTTAAGCAGCCTGAATATTATAACCTTGTAGATCTTAGTGAGTTCAGAAGGAAAATGTGGCCATGTTTAGGGGACTGGAAATGAGCTTGGTTAGGGTATGAAAGTGGCAGGTGGCATTGATAATGAGGTGAGATAAACATAAACAAAGACAAAAAGGCTCAGGTGGACATTAAAAAGCACAAACAAATTTTTTGCATAATAATGCCTCCCTTACTTTCATACCAAATTATTTCTCTTTTGTATGTCTTTATCTTGCTCAGTCTGTTTTACTGAATTGTCAAGCACAGGGAAAGTACTTGGTCATTTTATAAAATTTGGATACTAACACAATCAGAAGAAATAATTATGCAAGGGATGCAATGGAGGGTGTTGAGTTTATGGTCCGTCTTAAAAGCTAGATCATTCTTCTTTGCCTAAGGTTCAGTAAAAAATAAGGTTATTTAAAAATTGTGGTTTATTAGCAAAAACTCTTGTTGTAAATCTTGAATACATAATATGCAACATTGACAGAAACAGTTTGTTTTGCTGGAATTTCATTCCAAGACAGAGAACTGCACTTTTGACAATTTCAAAACATGCCTTGAAGCTATATTCACAATTTAATATTTCAAATTTTATTCTGAAATAACTTTTCATTTATTTTTTGTTAGTTTACCTCATACTCATATAATACATTATCAAAATCCTGCCCACACAAACCATAAGAAAATTAAACGTTTCCATTCTGTCAAATGAAGAATCATCAATCCAAAACAAGAAGATGTTGGGAAGCCTGGTTTCTAGAACATACTAAATGTTCCAGGTTTTTTGCCAGTTTAATACACAGCTAAATGTCAAACCCCTTTGCAAAACAAAATTCTGTTTCTGTGCAACAAAATCATGTAACTGAAGATCACAAAAATATAAGGCCTGGTGAGTAGAGAAATTATGTTTCCTTAATACTGAACTTAATACTGATAATGAAGTCTGGTATCACAACTGGAGGTTATTTGTATTTAAAAGTCCATTTTAAAAGTCTAGGCTGAATATGTGCATTTTCTTTCTACCTTTAGTCCAATTGCTCCTCCAGCTTTATGGATATGTAATGCATAAAACATGCATTAAACTTCTGATGTAATTAAGAGAAAAGCCCAACAGAAAAATTTTAGGATAGTTCATTTACCATGTAATCAATTCTAATTTATTACTTTCCATGTAACAAGTAAAATGATCAAGACATATACATGCTAGATAAATGTCTGTTACAATTTTCCATCTTCCTCCAACGAACAATTTTCTCTCATGGAGAGAAAATATTGATGTCCCCTTGTGAACAGAATTTACTGAAGCAGATTCAAATTGGTCTCAAACTGTTAATCCATGCAAAATTTAATTACTGAAGAACTGGAAGCAGGTGTAATGAGCAACCTTAAGTGTGTCTTGAAATCTCCTGATGCTGCTGGGTCTCATCAAATCTTGTATTTCCCCAGCACCACACAAATTAAATCTTTTTTTTCCAGATACTTTTTCTCTATCCCTGTATAGATCTCACCTGAAGCTATTTTCCTTTGCTAATCCTGTTATTTAAGAGCAAGAGAGAACTTAAAGCACTAAATATGCCGAAGGTGATTTCTTTGCACAGCAAAAGTAGTACCAGCAGGCATAGAAATATTCTACTCTGGGGGGTAGATGAAAACTCAAAATAATCTGAAAACTGCATTGATAAGATGAAGGTTATTTGTATAATATTTACTGACACCAAATTTTAATGTTAAGCCTATACTGGATGTCCTAAAATGAAGAACAGATGAACTAGTGGGAATACAAGAAAGCTAGGAGACAGGAAGGTCTAATTCTACCCTTGAGAAGATTAATTCAAATCTGGAATGAAAGGATAGAAGAGATTACTGGGCTGTTAAATAAACAGTAAATAACAAGAGGAGTGTTGACAAAAACAGTAGAAAGTATGTTCCCCAGTCACAGACTGCAATACACTGATCAGGGAAAGGATTTGGTGATGACTGTTGACAGACACTTAAAACCAGCAACTTGATGTCTGGTAGCAGTTTGGAAAGCAAGCAAACATGGGGAAGTGTAAACAGAGGAACAGAGCCCAGATTTCAAGAGATAACTGCATCCTGGTGCAAAGGGCTGCTGCTCTGGGCAACACATAACAGGAACCGAGGGCAGGTACAAATGAAACAATCAAAAACAAGAGCTTCAGAGCAGGCCTGAACAGCTGAGAACATCCCTCTGATCATGGACAGCCCACAGGAAAGAAAAGCTACCTGGCAAAAAGGATTAAGGGAAAGTAACTCGAATAACTATAAATTGGGGAAAATTTAAGGCATTTCAGCAGAGGCAATATGGTGTTGTCTGGTCATAACTTAAAGAACACATACTGAAAATCTTTGAACTACTTTTCTGCAAAGCTGCAGCTGTTCCTATGGCTGGGAGCAGAGCATAGTTTCCTGAAAGAACATTTTGGCATTAATGTGTGACTCATGGGTATGGAATTATACAGCTTGCTAGGGGGCCACAGTGTGTACCTCACCTCATAGGTGTCACCTGCTCTCATGAAGCAGATCTGCCCTTGCTGAGAAAAATTTGGATGCACTGTGGTGTTTGAAGCCATGCCTTCTCCATCATGTACCCCTAATTGAAGAGTGGAGATTTTAAAATTTGTGCATATAATATTGAAAAACAGTATCTCAGGAGGGAACTCTGTTTCAGTTCTGTTATATGCTGACTATGCTTATATTAATGTTGTGGTTTAGATCAGGATAATTTTCTTTTAAGAGACCCCTTTCATGTCCTGACCCCACTTACCACACATGAGACACACTGTGGAGCAACCTCAGGACACACAAACTGAATTCCTTTCAGATGAAATTAAACTTTGAGATCTCTATCAAACCTCTAAATGCTCACAAGCTTTTGTTCCAGGGGTCAGAGGCTTTACTGAAGCTGAAGAAAACCCCTGAAATGAGAACAGAATGGGTGTCAGGTCCCAAGCACAGATATTCTTTTGCCCACCAGATTTGCTCCTGCTGGGCTGAAGTTCCTATGATAGATGTAGCCTGTCTCTATTCTGTAACAGTAGCTCCTCACTGCATTTCCTGAGCCTCACTTTGGTGTTTTGCCCAGAAGTGTTTTTTCTCCTGGAATGGCCCTAACTATTTGGGTTGGTAGGTTTACCTATGAAAGACCTATGAATATCCATCCCATTGCAAGGGGATATTAAGGAAGAGTTATTATCTTCATCATCTTCTGTCTTTTGCAGAAAAAATAAAAATCCTCAAATGTGGATTGACAAGAAAATATCTGTCTAAGTACTAGCCACACAGGTCAAAGGAAACTGATAAGCCACAGAGCTTCTTTTCCTCCCAAAATATTATTACTGTGTAAATACAAACCATGCAGATGGTTTGGCTATTTGCCAGTTCCACTTGGGTGTGAAAAGCAGCCTTCATGGTTGAAAAACTATTTTTCTGAACCACAAATGCCCATGGCCACATGAGAAACATCTATTTAAGATCTGGCCCAAGTAGAACCAGACATAAAAGATGAAATAGCTTCTGGGGCTCTCTGCCACCCTGAAGCTACCTTGTTTTTTAATTGTCCCTCATAGGCATGCTATGAAATCATCTGAGACAAGCTCAACCCCTTAGCTGGCAGCTACTGTCTGCATACAAAATATGATTACACAAAGATGTACTTTATTATGATGCACTTTCATAACTTCCTGTGCTTAAAAGAGTTTATTTTCAGCAGACTTCTTAGAGATGTCCTATCCATTAATCAAAAAGACAAAATGCCCTGGAGTGGACTGTGTTCTTCCAAAGGAGCTGTATAAGAGCAGGTTATTCAAGAACTCATTTGTGGTTATAAATACTCTGAAGTGCAGAGCAGGAGTATCTGCAGTGCAGAGCACATTAGGGGCTGATGGTGCAGCTGTGAGGATATATTTCCCTTGACTTGTGTGGCATGGGGCTTAGAAAGTATAAAGGGTAGGAAGTGAGGTGGAACTGGAATTCAGAGTGATCAGGGTCTCTCTGCACTGAGAGCACGTTGAAGAAACAGCTGAGTACATAAAACCTCATAAAGAAAACCAAAACAATGATATTCCCTATTGTGACTGTTTAGTCTTTCTGTAGAGACTCATGAGGTCTGGGCTATCATCTATTTTTAATATCACTTGACCTGAAAATTTATGCTGCCATCTGGAGAATGTGAGGATTTCTGTGTTACAGACTTAATACTGTCAGGGAAAGAAAGGGAGGGGGTGGAAAGGAGGTACATTACAAAAATGTTTAAACATTATTCAGCGAATGCCACTCATTACTCTTTTTTTTAAAGGGAATGATACAAAAATATGTATCTTAGATTGCAAAACTTAAGACTATAAGTTGAGATGTGAAGTTATTTGTATTATCTCAGATAATATTTGCTTTACATTTCTTTGTATTTCAAGGCATTTACTGTTTTAAAAAACTAAGGTAAATGTTCCAGCGGTCTGCCGTTAATTTTTTTTTAAATAATGAATTGAAAATATTAAATGCAAGAGTGAAAACAAAAGGTTATTTAAAGCTTTTTAATATTACTCATCTTAGTACATTTATAATGCTTTGTTTCTGGAGTTATCTTTGAATAGGGAGATTGGTATTTAAATCATGGGATTTAGGCATCAAAATAAACTTCTCTTTTAATTTTTTCATCTTTAAAAATTAAATGCTCATGCTTCAAAACTTCTCTGAAAGTTGACAGCTAGGAACCCCGCAATAATTGCAATTGCTGCAATATTAACAAAAAAACCCTATATCATTAGATTTGCAAGTCACAAAAATTATCATCTGTGTGCAGTAGTGAAGCAGAGCCGCGAACCAGAGCAGGCTTAGTGTAGGAGGGGAGGATGCTGGACCTTGTCCACTGTGAGGGTTGCTCCTGATCCCGGGGTCACCTGCAGTGGTCACTGCCCCACGAGGCAGTATCTCTGTCTGGACTAGCAGGGTGCCCCCAGGGAGTGATGCTCACCCACTGCCATGGTGGCTCGAGCAGCCCATGCCCACCTTGGTCTGTGCAGGATCCCTCCAGGGCTGGCCACAGCCTCACATTAGCTGGCCCTGGCTCGCTCTGGGCCCACGTGGCCCTACACACACCCAGATGATTTTTTGGCTGTTTCAGTGCCCCTGAGATAACATGGGGGTCAGGCTGCATCCCACCAGTGCAATGATTGCCTGACTACTCTGAAGTTGTCTGCCATGTCCTGAAGCGAGGCTGTCCAGGGTACATAGCCTGCTGCTATTGCCTCAAAAATATGTGAGATGGAGAAAAGTAATCCTGATGCAGTTTTGACTGTACTTCTGATTGGGAACTATCTTAAGGTGAAGTATCGTCTGAATCATTTTGAGGTTTTCCTTGGGGAAACCTCACTGGAGCACCCAAGGAAAGAGTTGCCTGTAAAAACATAGTACTAAAAAGGCTACAATAATATCAATCTTAAATTAATGCATTGGGACACAACATAATATTTTTAATATTTTTCTGTTTTGTATTAATGGAAGCCTGAGCTGAGCTTCCAACCACAGGAAAGCATATGATTTTAAAAATGTGCATTTTTACATGTTGATTTTAATGATGTGTGAAACTGAAGAAAAGTCTTTAGACAAGCTCACCTCCAGAATCAAGTCTAAACCAAAATTAATTCAGACTTTCTTGACAGAAATTAGAAGAGAAGCATTAAGATCATGGGCAGGAGTCAGAAAAGCACATTTGATTTTTTACAGTCAGGTTGTTTAAATCCTCCTCCACACACACAAATCACTGAAAAACAGCTTGATTTTTATAGCTCATGGTGGCACCCTGCGAAGATGCAAGAGATGTATTTCAGTATTTCTGGAAGCCAGAAAGTGTATTTAAAGGTCTGGCATTTGGCGCTAATAACTGGAAGACCAACTAACTTGAATTCTTCAACATCAAATCTTAAAAGAGTCATGAAATTATTCTGCTAAAACAGGGTTACTGCACAGGTTTTAAAAACTGCTTCAAGATGCCAGTAAAATAATCACTGATATATGAAATATCTCAACTGACATTCAGCTCAGCACCTACCATTCAATTTCCTCCCTGTCTACAAATAGGCAGGCATAGAAGTCCCTTTTTCTCCATATATAGGTTTTAATCTGACAAACTAATCAGAAGCTATATTGTTATCAATGGAGCCCCATGAGGTAAGAGAGAGGCATTTTGAAACCCAAAGTGATCTTTTCCTTGGTTCTTTTTCTCAGATTCCTCCCAACTGTGGCTGCTTCCTGCCTGTCTACTCCTGTTAACCTTCAGCTTCTCTTTCTTCACAGCAGCTGGTAAGTCTTAGGCATATTTTCTCCCTTTTGCCATGCCCCTTTCACCCTGCCTTTGCTGCAGCTCTAACTCTTACACCTAGATTAAAGAGTGAGAGAGTAGTGGCAAAGTGCAGTAATTAAACAAAAGGCCATGCATTATGAAACACTCTGCTGACACCATCTAACCATGTGAATTAAACAGCTGATCCTCCTTATCTAAACAAATACGCTGGGTGGGAGAATGAGATCTTATTTATTTGCAGACATTCAGTGCTCTGGAATACTGGCAAATGCAGTATTAAAAAAATCCTGATGCCTGACAAGAAATAAGTCTTTTAATATTTTCTTTAATCCATAGAAGCAAATCTGTTTTGCTCACACTGCTCATCAACTGCAAACACTGTAAACACTTCATCTGATACCTTCCTGTTAGATCTAAGGTCATGCATACATGCAACTTAATTCATAATAATACAGCACAGTTCTTAGTATCATTATGTTGATGCACATCTGACTCATAAGCTGTACAGGTTCTGGAAATTTGTAGCTAGATAGCCCCAAAGAATTCGAAGAAAAATATAGTAAAATTCTTACTGCTTTTTTCAAAATAGGAAGAGTTTTTTCTAATTCAACGCAACTCTGTTTATCATTTTCCCTATATTCTATGTTTCCTATTGCAAAGTAACAACACAAGAGAGTACTATTTTCTTATTTCACTAGGTAGGAGAATGAAGACAGTTTAGAGCAGAGCTGCAATACACACAATTGTACAACAAGGTTGAACGTATTTTTCTTTTATTTAACTATACTCTTACAAAATACTGCAGAAGAGTTTTCATGTCAGAACAGGACATGCAAACCAGGTCCTCCTATTGTCTATGCCAAGGTCTCTGCCAGCATACACCAGACGCATTATTTCTTATTTCCACTCATAAAGAAGTGAGAAGAAAAGAATAACTACATTATCTATAGACTGCACACAACACAGTGCACTTAGAATATCAAGACACATTCATTCCCAAGAGACCTTATTGGGAGTTATTAATGTGACTAATGTGTTTCTGTATCAGCTGTTTGTTTAACTGAGCATTGCCATTGCATTTTGCACTGGCTGCTCACTGCATACATAGATGTTCATTGTTCTGACTCCAGGCTTTGTTCCCTTCTTTCACACATTGAAAAAGTTTTCCACAAACTGAGTGTTTATGTGTTGAGTGCAGTACTCCATGGACTTTAGGGTCTAATGGAGTGTGAGACGGGGCCTGTGGTTTTTCATCTTGTTTTCAGCTGTACAAACATCATGTACTTTTCCCTTCCTTTTAGAGGCCAGTCTATGGCCTGCTAAAACACCAGCACACAGCAATACAGTTGCTGAGACTTTACAAGTCAAACTGGGAGGACCTGATGCCATTCACCTTAACACCAAACATACTGACAATGTTTATTTTCTCTGCTCCAGACTCAGCTCTCAAATAAACATATCAGTGGCTGATTTTCAGTGCTCCTCTGAAGAAAAGAGTATCTCTCTCATTGTCAATAACAAGTATGAACTGCTCTCAGACTAAAAGCAGGGGTGGGGAGGAGAGGGGCAGAGGCACATTGTGAAGGTATAAACAAAGAAAGATTAGTTCCTCTCTTATAAGCCTTTTTAAAAACCAGTATTTATTTCAAGACAGTTTTTGATACAAGCAGGGTCCTTGCTTTGCTTTTATACTTTACACTTTGTGAAACCCAAAGGGACTTGAACAAAGTTGTTGGTACTTTGTATATTTTTTAGCATGCACACCTTGCCTCTGGGAAAAGCCATTCATTAAATTGCTATTCTGGGTTGATGACATACAGATTTACTTTTCTCTTCATCAAGAAAATTCTCTAGCTGTCTTGAAAAATTCTCTCTAATAAGACAACTCCTAGATGTGCTTGAACCTTTAAATTAGTTGGGGAAAATGACTACCAGAAGTCAGCATAGATGCAGCAGTGCAGCAGTGAACAATTCTAGCTAGAAAACAGAAAATCCAATCACAAGTCTGTACTTTTGGCACAAAGACATGTCCAAAATCTGCCATTGTTTTACAAAACAAGCAGCAGGAAATTTAAAGCCTTTTTAAATGGAAACTTTTCATTGGTGTTCAGAGATAGCTTAGTGAATACAAGAGGACCTAACATTCTTAATTTCTAGAGAACAAACATCCTTTTTAAAGAATGTTAATTTTGGTATTTGTCTAGGCAATTTCATATCCCCAGATTCCTTCAGCAGTATCTTTCCATCCTTTCAAGCATATCCATACAGTTTTCATGAATGGTTAATATAAATTATATACACAAGCCTTTTGACTGATTGTGATATAGTTTTGTAATTACATGTGTACATTGCAAATGAAAAATGAAAAAAAAGTCTGAAATCTGCTGTTTAATCATAGTTTTTATATTCATGGTCCTCTTCTATATATATTTTTGTGACTATGATGTGGGAGCTGTTAAGAATGGTGACTGATTGTCACCACCATCTTCTGTCTCGAAAAATATTTTCCCAAGTCTCACTAGACATATGTTATAGTTCTACTAGACATACGTTACAGTTCTGTACAGTTCTATAGTTCCTTTTGAAACCAACTTATTCTAAAATTAATTAATTTATTTAAAAGCTTAAATCACAGTGTTGTTTCTATATGGTTGTATTAGCTAAAAAAACGTATTGAAGAAGCAGGATCACACCATACTAGATGTCTGCACCAAGATAAGATTTTTTTGTGGTCACAAAAATCACGTAAGGATTTGGAAAATGGTGCAACCAGCCACAGAGACAGATTTCATAGCACTGTACTACTCTTAAAATTAGTGTAACTCAGAGAGCCTGATTCTACAATTCATAAATTTTAAAAATAACTGCAGCAAATTAAAAAACTAACTCTGTAAAAGAAGTTCCTTCCTTGGGTCATTTGTGGCACATTTTTTATACTGCACATGCAGTATTAAGAAACTATTTTAACCCTTGCTTGTGGTATTTTGTCATTTAGGTTCTTTATTTCACTAGACATGAGAAACATGTTTTTGGGGACTGGATTTGTGGCAGCTACTTTTCAAACACTTCAGGAAGCCTGGTCTTCCTCTGCAGGAAGCACAAACTGAGAACAGGCAACCAGATGATAGGAGAAACCTGAATGAAAATATAAAAAATTCATCACATAAGAGGTCACCTTCTTTTCCTTCAGACATTTATTTTTAAAAAATCTACGTAAAAGCATAAACATGGTCATCTCTCTTCCTTTTCCCATAATCTCTCTTTCTATTTTAGTGCCTTCCCCTTCCTTTTTCAATTTTTAAAACTAGGAAAGCTAATAATAATAATTATATTCTGACCAAAATCTTTCAAACTCACTGAGTATTGGCATGTTGGTAATTAAGGCCTCGGCTCTCCTGTTGTGACTTTTATTAAAGTCAATTTATATCTGTCAGATCTTGGCAGCCCATGCAAATTCCCAGTGGGAATACTAGGAGCATATTTCTCCCATCATCATTAGTTGTGTGTCATTAATTTGATAATGTATCACAAGCATTTGATAGCCATAGAGACTGACACTTTCAATCCAGGGCTTCTGTAATTGGCAGGAACTATTTAAGAGCAAACACATTCATCTAGACCCCAGGTGTACACACACAGCCCCATTGAGCTACAGCCTTGCTTGAGGATTTATTCTCTTACCAGGTGCATGTTTTTACTGTGTCTGAACTCAGGTATGTTTTGAGGATTACCACGATATTTCTCTGGAATTTCTAACTGAATATTTTGGGGAACTTATAGGTAAAAATGCCAAAACTGGACATGTATTGAAAAAGGTGTAGCTGTTATATTAATACACTTCAAAACATTATTAGAAAGCTAAGCTTTCCACAGAAGTAAGGCAATATTTTCCGAAAGCTCAGCTTTTTCCTACTTCACAGAGGATCGGAGATGGAGCCTCTGTAACACCCTTCAAATGGCAGCAGTACTATGAAAAATTATGAAATATCTGTAAAGCTAAACTGCTTTAATCTTTCATTGTATTGTTCATCCCTAATGTTCAAAGCTGAGTGACTAAATATAATTCTTGTATGCAGCAAAAATAGGGGCTTCTTAATTTCAGAAGGCACATACTCTTAGTTAAGCCCCATGCTGTGGGAAACTGATTTCAAACTGGAACAGCTCTCAGCAAGAAAAGTTATAGGAGGCAGATTAAGATCTTCCTCCACTACTGACCTTCACTATAGTACAAGATTATCTTTTAATGAAAACATCTAATCACAGAAGGAAGATGGCATAGGAAATGACTGTTTACTGAAGCTAGGAAGGAGGCAGTTTCAGTTTCCATACCCCTTTTTAATTCTTTTTTATGGTGTCCCCATTCTTATTAATGAGTCTCCATTTCTCTAACTGTGAGTGAGGGGAGAAGAGAAAGTCTTTACCAGTGTTTATCTCTCCAGTGCCTTCAAAGCCTCACAGCAACTCTGAGCTCAAGCCTATCCTCAGCTCAAGTGCATTAAAAAGTTGAGCCTGGCCCAGGCTGTAAAGGGCCACCATGCCCATTACAGGCAGAAGTCGGACTTTATTACATTCCTTATTCCAAGAATGTAATTACTAATTTCCATTAATAAATAAAAGTGTGCCTGATGTAAAAAACTTCCTGAAGCATATCTGTTCTGTGCCCTAAAAAAATCAATGGCAAGTACCTGACAATGTGTTTGGATAATTTGCTTTTTTGGAAGGCAACTGCAGTACTAGTAGGGCTATTGACTTCAAAGTTAATTAGGGATTTTGAGTGTCCTTTTGATTCTTGAAAAGCTCCACTCAACAGCACCTTCCCATCTTGTTTTCCCCAAGGCCACTCAAAAAACAACTTTACTGGTTTTAGTCCCACTAATTCCACATTTCCTTACTGTGGACATAACTAATTTTCAGCTCCTCTGATGCCAGTGTGAATTGGTCTGTAGTTGAAAGATTTTTGAATCTGGATGGAAAGGGAGGGACCAGTCCTACCCAAGGCAATATAACTCCTTATAAGCAATTCTCCTTTGCTTTCAAACCCTGCTGTAAGGCACCAATCTGCAATGACAGGCACCTACTATTTTTTCAAGAAATGGCTCATGCTCTTAGTCTGGGGTGAATGGGGGCTGAGAAGAGGGAACTGTAGGCTAGGAGACTCTCTGGCCATCATTACCCTGACAATTCTGCAACAGAACTCACATCTCTAGCATGTGAGCAACGAAATCCCACCTCCTCCACTACCCAAGTATCTGTGTAGCCACAGGACTGAGGCACAGGTGGCTTTCCCAGGCATATATGGAGCACTCTGCTAAGATAAGATAGAGGCAGCCTTCACCCATCTTGTGTCTCACTCCATCTGACCTTTCACTGGCAGCTCCCTTCCACAGCTGGACTCCACCCTGCAGCAAGGGACATTGTGCCAGCAGTCTTCTGTCCCACAGATTTTCTCTGTCTCGTTAGGAACATGCCCTTATTCTCCTCACACTTATTTTCTTCTTGGAACAGAGGAGCTTTAACCAGCACATTTTATAGAAATTTGGGTGTTATTACTAGTAACATTGAGAAGCAGTTTGGGTTTCTGTTACAGTTAACTTATTTCAGAGATTTTAAAGCATTCCTTAGGATGAAGAAAGATGAAAAGTTTTTTCAGTGTGAGAGCTGGCATTCAGGTACTCAAAGAGAAACAGTTTATTTTTAATTGGTGTAAAACCATAATTGTGAATAACTTCATTGCAGGCAGAAAAAATCAGATGATTTGTTGTTTTTACGTGGCGATTTTCCTGCTCCCACTCCTGTTTAATAAAGGACAAGACTACTCATTTTTTGAAAGGAAAAGTGTTTGGTAAGTTTTGCTGGAGCTGTAAAAACAGCTATTGTCTACAAGTACCTGCTTATTTTTTTGCTGAAGTTTTTAACATCCATTTACTACTAGAGATTGATAGTAGGACCTCCTAATGGATACGCTGACAGTTTCTTAACTACATTTCTGGCCAAGCATCTCTTTTTATATCTTGGCCTTAAATATAATGAATCATAATTCGTATACATTGAAATGCTGATTCATGTCTAGTGGGTTTGTTTTGGCCAGCTTATGGGCTTTTAAAAGTACTACAAAATCACACTGGGTATATAACTTTCACTGTGACAATAGGAGGCCTTTACTATACAGAGAGCAGATCCGGCGTTATTCCACCATACCCAGTGGAGTAGCTGGAGGTGAGGGCAGCAGATATTATTAAAATTTTGAGAGGGCACTAAATTAATTTCTGATTTGGTAGACCCCCTAAGCTGCATGTTGTTTTTGAAAGAAGTAGTCTGGGACATTGTGAACAATGTGTTATACAGCAGAGTAGTTTTACTATAGGGCTGTTGTGCTTTGCATTTCAAGTGAGACTACTGGATATGGCAAGAAGTGAACTGCTTCATGTAGTTCAACAAGAAATGATCTTATAAGATACTTGTCTCATGTTCAGACCTATCTGAACAACTTATTTTCTATAAAGAGACCAAGAGATTTAGTTGCAGCTTCAAATAATTCCTTACTCTTCATATCCCTTCATCTCTGTTTTCCACTGACCTAAAAGTATATTTTCAAAATGCAAATTATGTAGGTTTTGCCTTTTACTCTTGTTCTAATGCAGGGTCAAAAATATCACTGGTACTAAAGTAAACATTCATAATAATAACCAGACAGTGGGTAAAATACTAATTCTTCACTGGGACAAACGGAATACTTTCATCTCTTGTTATACAGGGCATATACTCAATTGCTATTCAAGTCATGGCATCTAAGAAAGCCTGAAAGTCTTGGGAGGGTGATTCCCATTTCTTGACTATAATCCTCTTTGCTCTTTTGTGATTTGCTCGGTCCCCAAGAGAACTTCATAGGAAAACATGATTATTTTTTTAAGTTTTTATTAGGATATTTTGCCTATCTCATTTACATAGTCCCCTCTCATTTCTTGTTATTTGGATGTAGGTGGTTCCCTGTGCATCATTTCAACATGTAGAATTTCAAAGTAGGTTTCAAGAGCATAATTCACACTGCTGATTGTTATAAAGACCTGACCTTTTAACTTGCCTGTTCCTTGCCATTGTCAGATATTTGTCAGTGTTTCTCAAGAGGTGTCATCATCTTTCCTTTTTGCTGTTTTAAGAAATTAAACTTAGAGATTCAACGTAGAATGCAATTTGTCTTCTCTTTACCAGACAAAACTCATTCTAACCCTGCGTGCAGTGAAAGATTTTTTTTTTTAATATTTAGTTTTCCTGCTTTTATTTTGAATTTTCAGGAGAGAAAAAAAAAGCATAACTAATCCATTTTCAGTCACTCTCAAACTGTGCAAACCCCCAACACGATTTCCACTCTAAGCATAATGACCACGTGTCACAAGCTGATGTGCCAATATGGTCTGTAGTGCAACTGGCATAAATCTGTGTTGTAGCTGAAGGCCAAGTCATAATTGTAGCTCTGTGTTTTCTTCTTCAAAAAAAGTCTCAAACACCACAAATGTAGGAAATCAAAGAGACAAAATCAACAAAATAAACAAACAAACAAACAAAAAATACCACAAACACACAAAAATTACCCACCAAGCTGAAACCTGTGTTAGAAGGTGCAAAAATTTTAGTTGGAAGAGTCAAGTGCTACTTAAGAGTCAGTAACTGGCAGCTCACAGTTCCCCTGTGGTATATCAACACATGATCCCAGACTGCCTCTCCACATTCTCTGGGAGGGACTGACACATAGCAGAGCAAAGCTTTTTGAATAATTATCTTGAAGAGCTTGATTTTATGAACAAAACACCATCCTTACCTGGATGTTTCTTTGTTATTTTATTAGGTTATACAGGATAAAAAACAAATCCAAATGTTGTTCAAGAACACAAGGTTGATGATTTGTACTGCAGAACAAAATTTGAGATGAACACTTTACAAGGTGGGTTAGATGCCAAAGTATTAACCAGTTCAGGATCTGTGTCTGACCACCCAGTGACAGCAGAGGAATGGGAATGGTGTTGCAGATGAGCATCCAGGAAGTAGGATCAAAAGAGATGTATAAAAATAAGGCTGCATGTGTGTTACAGATGTTACTGGAGTTTTGGGTTCCTGATCCCCTTGTTTGTTTGCTCTTAAAATATCAATGGCTCTTGCAGGGCGTGAGCAAGCTGATTGTGCTGGAGGTATACACAAGAGTTGCACCAAATTCACCAAAACCAGTGAAATCCTGAGGCTGCATTTAGATTAACAAAGAAAACTCATCTAGTATGAGGATGAAACATCTTTAAGAGGGACAGAGATTTTTTATTCCCTGTGAAACTTCAAGAAAACCCTTGGTAACCTTATCCTTTAGCTGGTGGATATCAGCAGTAGAAACCTTCAGGCAGGGAGTTATGTAGAAAAATTTTAACTGTAGTTGCTATAAATTTGGACATTTTGAGAGGGGTTTAACTTACGTATGTTGAAAGGAAATTAAAACAGGACATTAAAATTGGTTTTCTCATCTAGAAAAAATGTGCTTTTGGGTATAAGAGCATGGATGCAGCCATTAAAAAACACACTTTGCAGTATGCTGCTTCTATACAAGGCTAGGAACAAAACAATAAGAAAAGAATGTAATAAATGTGACTATAAATACAAATTAATTTTTCCCACCTGTGTCCCTCAAATTCAGCATGTTTTTGATTAATACATATCAGATCATTGTGTTTAATGGCCTAAAATAGAACTTTGGTGAAAAAGCCAAAGTAAAAAGACACATTTGAAGACTTTCTTCATTCCTCATTTATACTCATTTTAAAGTCTGAAAACCTGGTATGTTATATTGCTTGCCTTGAAATATTATTTAACTTGAAATACTATTCCATGATTTTGATGTAGCCTCTGTAAGAAAATGTCCTTGCTGGCAAACTTAAATCTGTTAGCATCATTCATTTATTTTTCTTAGCAACGTCATGTAGAACACATACATATTGGTGGTGTGTGGTGGAATTGTATCTCCTCAAATGCCCTTTATGGCCTCATAACCTTTGTGCAAATCACACTAGTATATACATGATTTCTTCAGCATTTACTGGCTCCTGAGTTCACACAACAAACTAGTTCTAGCTTCAAACTACAGTCATAAATGCAAATACAGTGTGTTTGTGCTCTAATATTCAATCACCAGGCAGAAATGAAGTTTTTATACTGTTGTATCGTGCCAAAGAATAAGGGAATTGATATGCAAATCTAATGACTTGTCAGATTGGATAATTGAAGTAGACAATACCAAAGGAAACCACCAGCCCCCCCCCCCCACCAAAAGGATTGTTATGATAACAAACCATATTTCTGCCACAGCAATGATTTTACTATTAAACCATGTCCTTTCTACCTTATTCAAAACACTGCCAAGCAAAAACAGGATCCACATTTGCTTGTAGATCTGTTTTGGGAGTGATGCCTAGTACTGCTGTTTTAGCAGTGCTGTTCCACTGCAGGGCTGTGGTTTGTACTTGCCACTGAGATCAGAAAGGGCACAGGTCTGTGCTTTGCACTGAGACCTCTGGCATAGGATTGTCATCTTCCATGGCCAGACTCAACTTGCCTGGTACCTGCCCATGGCTGATTGTACTGTGGTCAGTAAAAGACAAAACAAGTAATTAGAAATTCCCTGTTTAAGAGACTCTGGTGAGAAAAGCTTTAAAGGGAGGTCTGCAAATACTTTTTGAACTTGTTGTGGCTGGGCCTATTGATTCCTCAGCTTGTTTCTGCTCTCCTTGTGCTTCTAATCACCATTTTCTGTGCAGTTGCAGTAAGTTTGACTGATAGCTTGTTCATTCAGGAAGGTTTCACAAATGCCTTCTACATGACAAGTTCGGTGCTCAGTTAACTTGAGTACAAAGTTTTCAGGAGGAAATAGCCTAGGACCATGCTGCAGGCAAACACTTAAACATGTGTTTAAATCCCATTCAGCAAATCATTAAGCCTATTTCTTTTTCATGGAATTTAACCTTATTTGTAGAAGTTCATGGGATATTTTTCTGAATAGGTACATATTCTTCAAATTATGACAAGTCAATTTTTGTCTATTCTATATTTAAATCCCCAAATTAACAGGAGGGGGTGGGGAAGGACAAGTCAATTTTTGTCTATTCTATCTTTCATCTTGAATGAAGTTTAACATCAGTAACTCCAGAAAAATTTCACTCAGATCATCCCACAAGAAATCTACTAAATTGAGTCTTGACCAAATTTTCATAGTAAAATAAAAAGAGAAATCTTGGCAAAGATAAGATAGAAACAGTATTAAGATGATACATCTATTTGAATTAAATAAAAATTTTTCAAGGCAAGCTAAGGGGATTTATTTAGCTTGTCCAGCTGACAGACAAAACTGCAGCACTGCAGTAATTCTTATGATTTTTTTTTTCTTTTTTGATTTACAATATAAATCACATAAATTATGCTTTGCCAGATATCAAACATCATGTCATACAGACAGTCCTTAGCTGAGGAAAACTGGCATCCGCTTGTCTGACTCCACAAGTAAGAGAAAGTATAAATAAAGCATAAATGATTAATTTAACCTTCCCTCCCTGCCTCCCGTTAACAGCTCAAGGACCCACAGCACACTGTGCTCCTGTGATGTACCAGTGCGGTAGAGCCTTCAAGACTGTGGCTAACCCCTTTCCAAGTACAAACACCTGTAAAAACAAAATTAGCCCTGCCAATATGTCTAAGAAGAAATGCTTTCCAGTAGGTTATAGATATAATATTCACCCCATTCAGGGGAATCCAAACAAAACACAAATGTCTTATTGGGGCAAGAGGATATTAAGAATAATAGACAGATTATATGATAGTTTATTGAAGGCAAAGGAAGAGACATTAGTCATAGTTTTGTTATAAAATGAGACTTAATCAAAGAGGAATGGGTCAGAGGTCATGTGTTCTATTTGTGCTATTATTATTTTTAAATCATTGAGACTTCCATGAGTGGCAAAAGAAATGATCCTGAACACTAAAAAACAAGCCAGACCTCACTGGAGCACTTCAAGATGAGCCAAGAGAACCCACTGCACGAGCCCTGCTGGCTGTATGCTAATCTTCTTTTTATGTCTTTTTAACAAGGGGTGATTGGAATATAAGATCACCTTTGCCAGAGAAGTTTGTCTCAACAAACCACTAAGCCATCTGTGGTATTCTTAGTGACGTGCAGTAACCTGAGCAGGATATAACTTATCACAGAAAGAACATTGTTCTTGTATGCTGCTCCTTTTCATTTCATTAATTTTTTTTAAGTCAAACAAGATAAGTCTAATACATGTGTTCAACTTTTATTCTAGTTTATTATGCATATTAACTTCCAGATACCTGATTTTATGCTGAATGGCCAGGGAGAGAGGCTCAAGCCATTCTGTAAGACTGAACACTAAGTGATTTACTGTAATAACTTATTGTCCATTTACATGGACAATAATTTTTTTAAAATTGCAACCATAATTGCACCTATATATTTTCTATACAGAACTAAAGTTTTGTATGGTTTTATTTTCAGAACTAAAGTTTTACATGCCTTAGAGATATAGGTCAGGCTGAAATTTGCAATATATTTATTTATGGATGAAAAGTTGCTTCCTGCAATAACAGTATTAGAATTTTATTTTAAATCTAAGTCCATATAAAAATTTAGAGCAGAAAATTGTTTAGAGAATTCAGATTACCTTAGGGTATAATGCCTTTGAAAATGAAATTAACACTTAAACCAGAAGAAAAAAAAAGGCATTTTTTTTCCTTTTGCAAGAATGAAGCCTCTTATATGTTAGACTTATACATAAGATTTCTAAAAAAATCTCAAAATACCTGGCAGACATCAATTTTCATGTCAAAACTAAATTTAAAGAGCAGATACTTCCTTGTATACAGTGAAAAAATATTTTGACATTTACTTTAACTCCTTGCCCATCTACTTTTCTCCCTATCATTTAAAACATATCTGCATAATTTTTTTTTTTTTTTATTTTACATAGACAACTTCCACAGTTAAATATCTTGGAAAGAAGAATGTTTTTTTTACTGAGCAGTCTATATTTTTCCTCTTCTAGTTCTTATACTGTTATTCCAAGCTACTTTCCAATGTAGCTGTAGCGTATTTTCGTGTCAGTCATTTTAATTTATCCCAGCTCATTTTGCTGCCCCCACTTTTTCTGCTGTCTTATTACTGTCTCACAAAAAATAAGGATTATTTAGTTGATTTGTTTTGCAGTCATAGTCTTTGCTGCCTTACTTTTATTTCTTGTCAAGATCTAAGTTGTTCAAGCTGCCTGCTCTTATCTGGCAAAGACTAAACTCATCAGGCAGCTGAATGCCACAAGGTAAAAGTCACCTATAAAGGAGCTCCTGAACCACTGCACAGGCAGGAGGTGACTGGGTTCATCCAGTCCATCCAGGCTTCTGTGGAGCACCACTGGTCTCAGTCCAGGATTTCTTAGCCCACTGCACCAACTCAATAGCACTTAGAATTCCATTTTCTTCAAGACTAATCTAAGCCAGGGCCCTTCTCTGTAACAGCACTGTTGTATCGTGACAGATTTTCTGTTTTGTTCACTGGTGGAAAAGTTTTGGGCTTCAGCTAAGGAGGCAAGAAGCAAGTTCAAAATCCTGTCACATTCAGAGGATTTGACCTAACTTTGTTCTTTCTTTAATGTTCCCAATCTATAGATTCTATAGTCATAGAACCATTTAGGCTGGAAAAGACCTTTGAAGTCATTGGGTCCAACAATTAATCTGATACTGCCAACTCCACCACTAAACCATGTCCACAAGCACCACATCTAAACAAGATGATCTAGTTAAAGTTATAAGAATTACACTTATGAAATATCTTTGCTTGAAGGACTTGAAGTTTTCTTAAATCTTCACAATAATCCTTCAATAGCAGAAACATATACATTTTTATACACCTATATAGATCATATGTATTTATATGAAAAAGAAAAATATATGAAAATAATGTAGAATCACTACAGAAAAGTAGGAAAGGAGAAGGGATTTTGAGGCAGGCAGGGACAGAAGATGTTCGTAAGGAGGAATGGGGTTCATAAGGACTTTGCCTTTTGGAAGGACTAACATTAAAATCAAAACCAAACCAACTACTTTGCAACAGTCTTTTGTCTTGGCATCTTTGTCTCAATTAACTATTTTAGAGTATTTTATTTGTGGTTTTATGAATATGTGCATTACTTATAGACCATACCTGGCAGTATTGTACAGTACTCAGGGTTTTTATTGGCAGGGTATGGGTAATTGACCTCTGTGAGGTGTATGTCACAGTTGTGACAATGGAAAACTGGGAAAACTGTTGGGAAACCCTTGCATTCTTATGTGCAGCAACTCCCATTCTCTTATTTCTGTAATTGCTTCCCTACCACTCAAATGAATCTAAGGAAATAGAATTCAAAGAGTTGTGGAGTTACAAATGCTTTTCCTCAGCCCTCAGAGTATCTGTTTTGTCCTTCATCATAACTTCAATATTTTTAAAAATTTATTCCCCCAGTTTGTTCTTTAACTTGTCCTTAATACAGGGGATGTCAGTGAGGCAAGAAAGCCTTTGATAGATCTGTATTTCCCCAAGCCACAGATTATCAGGAGGGGACAGGAACCATTTAGCCTGCTACCAGGAGGAAGAACATTTGGAAGCAGCTAGAAGTTTCCTTTGGTTTGTCACCAGCTCCAGCATTTGAAGATGTAACACACCTCTGAGTGTATTCACCTCTGTCCTGTGGGGACCAGCTGAAGTGTTTCCTGTCAGGGTCCAGTATCAATAGCACTCTGAGGGGGCTCAGTGACCCCTATAGCCTGTGCTCAAGTGGACAAGCTGCCAGATGGTCACACATTTCTGCATTCTTTCACTGTGTTTTTCCAGCATTAGATATACATGGTGTCATCTTTGTCTTGTAGAACTAAAGGGAACAAAGCTCTTGAAGAGCAACTTACTTACATGGCAGGAATCAACATGGTGAATTTGAAAAAGTTAAATTGATTACCAAATGAAAGAAAAATCTAGAAAGGTTTCAGGGTTTTTTCTGGGGTTTAAACTCTTGTAAACATAAGCATATAAGCTGCTTAAAGCCATTATCTTCACAGGGATAGAACCCTGTGTTCTATATATTTTCAATATAATCCTAACAATGCGCAAAGAAAATAAGTGCTATATTCTGAAGATACACAATATTTGTTAAACAAGCTTGAATTTTGAGGACAAACTCTGAGCTCCACTTAATAACTCATAAATCTTCAAAAGATTGGAATGCCAAAAGGAAAGAAGAAAGATCGGTCGAGGAGAGGAGCGTTCGAGGAAAGGAGAGTTCGGGAAGTGTTTGCGGAAGTTTCGGGAGAGGGAAGTTCGGAGGAAGGAGAGTAGGTCGAGAGTGAAGTCGAGGATAGTTAGAGGAGAGTTCGAGGTATATGGAGAGGAGTTCGAGGAGAGGAAGTTCGAGAGAGGAGAGGAGAGAAGAGAGTAGTAGCAAGAGAGGGAGAGGAGAGGAGATGCGAGGCAGGAGAGAGGAATAGGATAAGGAAGGAGAGGAGAGAGAGAGAGGCTATGAGAGGAGATAGAGAGAGGAAGAGGAGATTATAGGATATGAGAGGAGAGGTATAGGGGAAGATAGGAGATGGAGAGAGAGGAAGTTCGAGGATAAGGAGAGTTCGAGGAGACTGAAGTTTCGAGAGAGTTCGATTGGAGTTTCGAAGGAGAGGATAGGAGAGGAGAGTCGATGAGAGTAGAGGAGAGGAGTAGTAGTTATTAAGATGAGAGGCGAGTAGAGGAATAGTAAGATGAGAGGAAAGGAGAGTTCGGGATAGGAGAGTTCGAGGATAGGAGGAGTTCGATGAGAGTTCGACAGGAAGTTCGAGAAGATTCCGGAGAAGTTCAATGAGCTAGAGATTTATAGCTAGGAATGAGAGGAGAGTATATGAAGAGTCAGGGAGATACAGGCAGCAGCATGAGAGGATCGGGTCGTATATGATAGGATAGGTCGAGGCTAGTATAGGAGCAGGCGAGGAAGGGATCGGAGAGGCTCGTGCGAGGGCAGAAGAGAGGATATATGATCGTATAGGATAGGATAGGAGAGGATAGGATAACGGAAGATATGAGAGGAGATGAGAGAGACTAGGAGAGGCGAGAGAGAGAGTAGATGAGAGGAGCGGGAGAGGATAGGATGATGGAGAGGAAGGAGGGAGAGTATGATGGAGACTATGAGATCTAGTGCGCTGCGACAGTCTCTTCCGGCGCTTCGATTAGATTACGATGCTTCTGCGAGATCGTAAGAGGG